>JAPMOR010047086.1:349674-380952 GCA_026543865.1 Argiope aurantia | reverse complement strand
AATCAGTGAATTAAATTTTATATTATTAAAATTATACCATTAAAAAACATGAATAATACAAATATTTATCATAATGAAATTCTCTGCAATTAAAAATATCTGTTGCTAGACAGATACAAATATGTCTCTTGCCACATACAGATAAACTTTAAATCTAACCTTGTTATTATCTAAATAAAAAAATAAAAAGTGTCTAAAATCGCGCATGTAATGCATTTGAAGCAATAAAATATAAAATATTAATTATTACTTGTAGCACATTGTGCTGGCATATTAAATTACATTTATAAACATTAAGTGGCCCAGTTGATTTGTGTATTCTCTGAACACGCCTACAGGCCTCTGAACTGTTTCTGATTTTTGTTCATATTCTTTAATCCATTCCTAAAATATGTATTAAAAAAAGGCAAAAAGTAAGTATTCAAAAGAGATGTATAAACTATTTATATATTTATGAATCATGATATTAAATTAATAAGTAAACAGAGTTCAATTCTCTGTTTTCTGAAAATTCCAGTTTACTGAAAAAGATCTTCTTAAAAGTTTAGAACTCAAAGAAAAGCCAGAAATCTCTGGGAAATCCTTAAAAAATGAAACCATTGGGAATATTGTTTCTTCATTGCATGATATGTCAGAAATATTATGATTTTTATCCATAACAGAGTTGAAATATTCGAGGAACAGCTAGTTCTCACCACTATAGAACATTTATCTGCTATCTGTTTCTTGATACACATTATCAATGTTTCATATATTACAATTAAATTTAAAAGTGGAGAATTTTTTTTATTGCCAAAAGTAAGAATTTAATCAAAATTTATTCTTTTTTTTTCATAAAATTATATATTTTGTTTTCAGATAAACATAGATAAATTTTAATATCATATTTAAATTCAGAAAATCATCAAAAGAAATAGTTTGATTTTTAATTCATTTATTTTGAATCTCTCTTGATTCAATATGTCTCCCCTTGTGATATTTTACATGCATATTAAGTGTGAATTGAAATGATTTCTATACCATTTAATTTCATCAAAATATATTAATAAATATAATATATTTGCAGATAGACACCTAACGGTAATAATTTTAATGTAAAATTAAAAAATAAATCTCTCCTTGTGTTATTTTATATTACATGCATATTCAATAAGAATTATAATGATTTCTATACCGTTTAATGTCATCGAATTCTCTTAATAAATATAATATATTTGCATATAGATATTTTATGGTAATAATTTTAATGTGAAAATTGAATTAAAAATTGGCCGAAAATTTTCCTTAAAATAAAAGCTTGGTTTTCAAGTTTTCTTTTAATAATTCTTCACTGAATCACTGCTACCTGTGCTAATTCTTTATTTATAATATCATAAATACGTAAAACAGCTAAACTCTCATCACTCTCAATTACTTTATACTTATATTTCTCTGGAAGAATAGCCCTGCAACATGATGACTGGCAAATTTGATTGAAATCACCAATTATTTGTTGATGACTTCCTGAAGCAAAAAAACGTAAGGCAATACATAATTTCTCTTCAGTAGTTACAGCACTGTTTCGTAAAATATTGGTGCTTAATTTGTCCTTCTCAAAGATAAAATGCATTCAGTAGAATTACGGGGAAGTCTGCACTTCGAAACAAAATTATATTCATCTAACAAATCCAAATCAGAATGTCAGTGTAAATTATTCACCTACTATCTGATATCAAATGCAATAGTTCCAATGTTTCTAAATCCTCCATGTTTGTTTGAAAACTAATGTAATAGTTATCCTTCTTGAGAACTGCGCATGCGGAAAACCGTTGATTAAATTTGATCATCGGAAGTTCGTGAATCAAAAAATGGGGCAAAACAGGGGGAAATCGACAACTGATTTGGTCTGGTGAATACCGATTTGACTGCTGATCAGCGTTTAATCATCAGCTGATGTTTAACTACGGTTGGTGAATACGGCCGATAATTTCTCTATTTTGAAAAAGAGCAGACGAAAAATTACGCATAAACCAAACACATCAACACGTAGGGGTTGCAGCAAATACAGCACAGAAAATTCTGTGAGAAAGAATTCTACCAAGCAGAGCACGTCGGTATTCTTTACCTGTACAATTTGCAAACTCCTGTAGTTTTGTAAACATAAACAAGTATCTTCTTAAACCTAGTCCCTATGAAAAAATTCGTCTTTCAATAGACTCGTCCGTCTCATACGCAGCTTGTTGTGACTTAGCCGCTAGTGTTATTATAGGTACCTATAAATCGTGTAGTTTGGTCCTTTCCTCTTCTTTTGGAAAACATTATACAACAAAAACAAAATACGGAGTCTTACGGTTTTGAATAAATTAATCAGATGCAAAGTTGTTTTTCGCCATTTTGCATTTTTTTAAAATTAGTAAGTAGTGGAAAATGATCTAACTATAGCATTTTTAGTAAAAAATCCTTTGTGTTGTACAGGTCCTATTTTAACACCAAACATTCTAAATTTATCAGTTATAATACTTTGTCATAAACCAAGATCATTTATACTCTCTTGATCATTTGTTATTGTCATTATTTTCTGATCGGTTATATTTGTATAAACATGCGGTTCTTCAATAGATTTCAACGTTTCAACATTTTCATCGTAAGACTGTGTACTTTCCGTGGAATTTTCTTCGCTAGTTAAAGTTTGAATTGTAACTTCTGAAATCGGAGAAAATTGTTTGCCAGAATTACTTCGTAACCAAGAAAACAGATCTTATGACTTCTTGAAGTTTAGCTTTTCTTTTTTTTTCTTTCCTGATAATTTTCTTTTTTTGACATCCAGAGGGATATTTCCTTGGCATTGACATGGTAATATCTAACAGTATTAAGCAGTTTATAGAATGAATGATCAAATTACTATGTGCTATGTTATTTGCTATTACCTACTAGGTGAGGTAAGTGACTGTAAATCTACTTACCTTATATTAACAATATTTTGCGCACCTGCACTACACTATAATATATACACTATATATAATATATACACTACACTATAAACTTCTTCCCTAATTCTTTTCATTAAAGTTGTGACCGGTGAAGCAGTAATGCAATGTGCATTGCTAAGTGTTGATCGTTTAATTTATCTTCGTTTTACTTTTGTGTGAACAACTTAATATAAACAAATATACATTGATGCAGCGTAAAAAATACTATATTAGATGTAGAAAAAGTAAATAGCTGATGATTTACAAGTCCATTTGAACCCAGCCTTAGCCTCGACTTCTAGCCGCCGCTTGTGCCCAGAAGTCGTGCCGCTCTGTCTTAACATGTCCGAAGATGATTGCCTCATTCATAAATGACTCCCCCCCCCACCCTTTTATAGGTAGCATTGCGATCATTGCCTAATAACGGTGTCAGTCGTTGTTCAGGCAGCCACATGGAAACGGTAAATAAATCGGAAGAGCCGTGTAATATATATATATATATATATATATATATATATGTATATACTTTCAGCTTCTGAAGAGGCATTATCTTTTGTAAAAAGAATATATCTTAAAACTTGATTGAAAATCTAACAATAATTATTATTGGATTCGATAGTATTACTGCCAATAATACTATCGAATATGCCAATATCACTTCCATTAAAGTAACATTTTCTTTTGTGATAGGACCATCATTATTTTTCACAATTTTTAATTGTTGATGCAAATAATCTTCAGAATAAAAAATATTGTCTTCACCACGAATATCAAACTTATAAAAAACATCTTCTGAAAGATTATAATTTTTTTTCTCTTTCTAGTTCAATATATTCAAATTTTCCAGTTTCATAATTTTGAAAATAATGAGTATCTGTCAAATCATAAATCTTTTCCATTTATTAGGATAGCAGTTTTAATCTTTATATTATTTTTAATTTTCAAAAATATTTAATTTAATTGATCACGAACATATATCTTTGCTTTATCTTTTAAAATAGGTTTAGCTACTTGAGTGATGGCTATCGATAAATCTGTAAAAAATCTTCTGCCTTTTTTTTTCCTTCGATATAATCTATGTTTATTCATTTATTTAGAAAAAAAATTTAGACTACAATAAACTGCAAATTTTTTTAGAATAATTCTCATTTTCAGTTTCCACAGTGATAAAATTATATTTTACTCTTCCTTGAGTTATATCAATCAATTCATTATTTTGATTCGTAATTTGCCTTCTGATTCTATGAATATTATTTATATTCACTGGAAAAAATATCAATTTTATGAGATATTAGACTTCCAGGTGTTTTTTTTTGATGAATAAATAGATAACATGTGAATTTAAATTATTAATCAATGTTCCATCTACTATATCACAATTAATATAAATTTTATCGTTTCCTTGAGAAATATTTGCGATACCTCGTCATTCAAAAGTTTACACAAATTACTATCTCTTAAATCCATTTTATAATTTTTTTCCAAATTAATTGAAATTCAATAATACCAAATAAAATAGATGAATCTTTTCCAAATAATTTAACCATATATCTATTTAATCCTTTATTGTGTAATTAACCTAAGGAATCGTGCTATTTTTTCTACATTTCCTTCAATTAATTTAAATTTATTATTGTTATACTTTTCACGAATATTCTGCTGAAGACATTTCCAACGAAAAATGTTACGAAGCAATTTTTTTAAATGTTAAATGAGGTGAAAATTCCACCGTAATCTTTATATATTTCCTAACCATCTGATTTCTATTTTAACGTTTTTACATTCATTTATTATCTATCTATTATTAAGATCTTATATTGAAGCAACAAATAATCTCATTAAAAACAACTACTAATGAATTTCCCAGAAACTATTGCAATATAGAAGTTTTAATAAGAAAAGAATTGACTTTTTACTAATATTTTGGCACAACTAAAAATAGACTTTCGGTTACATGTCAAGTAACTCAATAGATGGCGTTGAGACCCTCCAATTATTTATTACTTTGAATGACTTAGCGTTTTTATGCAGGAGCAGTAAATGACGCGGGAAACGTGATGTGAGCCTTTTTTGTAGAGATATTACTTGTTACTGGTATGTTCTTTCCTTTTTGTTTCAGTAATTGGTATTGAATGTTCTTTTATAGTTTAGATTATGTTATTATAATTTTCGCTTAAAATTTGAGATTGTAATTTATTGTTTTATTTCTGTAAAAAATGGTATATCTCAAAGGCCCCAATTTCAGGGGATTTTCGGGTCACGAGGGGCAAATGTTGTTGGACAAAAGTCAGACCCCTCACAGAAAAAAATCCCTTGTTTGAATCCCTGCCTGAGGGTGACCATTGAGAAAGTCTTCAGGCCGGATTTTTAATTTTTTTTAATTCTTTTTTTTTTTGCTTTAATCAACTTGGTATTTTGAATAATTTGATTATACATATACATACATACATACATTATATATATAAATATCTGAATATTCTGAAATTTGATCTAATTTAATTTTAGTTCCCTATTCAGCTGCGCCATGTCCTAAACTTGTTTAAATTGGACTTGGAAAAGCTCATCGTTTTTCTTAAATTGAGTTTTACTGATTTTGATTCTGTTTCCATGTTGTATTTGATTTATTTGTGTCTGAGTTAAAAATATTACGTAATGTTGGGCTTTCGACTTCTCATTTTATAATGAAATTTCTCCATTTTTTTTCGAAATACTGATTTTAATTTATTTCTCTGTCCATCACTTAAATGAATCTTCCTTTGAATATAATTAATTTATTATTATAAAAATTTATTATAATATTGTTTCATTTGATCACTAGTTATGGTTTCTTTTTTTAATAATCTATTTAATAATTTTACGAGTTGCTTATGCCTGTATTTTTGGTAGGTTACCTTTATAAATCTTATCTTTTAAAGTCTCTAAATCTGTTCAAATTTCTCCAATATAAGTTTATCCGAGTTTTAAAACACTCAAAGCTCTTATGTATTTTTTCATCATCTTCATTTTAAAATCTGCTTTCTTCATATCATCATTTTTTTCCTGACTACTTGCATTTCCTTTGCACCTTTATAATCCGCTCTTAGTTCTTTTATTTTTTTTATTATTTCATATAATTCTTCTTTTGTTTAATTTATTAACTCAGCTGGTCAATCAAAACCGTCATTTTTGATAAACCATACATCTAAATTTTTATTAAAATTGACTTTGGTTTAACCTTCAGCTATATCGAACATATATCCTACATTTGAAGAATAATCTGGTTCTCCTAGCATTTTGGATAATTCATGTTGAGGAATAATTAATAAATTATCTACTAAATTTTGGATAGATAGTATTTGCTGTTTTCTAGTTGTGTCTTGTTTTCAGTTTCTTGAAAACAGTTTATGAAATTGTTTTAAAGCCCTTTCTTTTCCGAATTTTTCTTCTACTTTTTCTTCGTTTGTTCTTTTTTCTTTATCTAATTCTATAATACTCTTGCTTCGCTCTCATTAAGATAGATAAAAATTTGCAACGAGCAAAAAAGAATTTGATCCTTAATAAATTATAAAAACAAAAAATTACAGCAATCAAAATTCATACTTACCACTTCACCCATTTCATTTATTAATTACCAGAGCATCAGGATCAGGAAAAACAAATATTTTTTATTAAATTTAACTTATTATCATCTAAATATTTATGGTATGTTTGCTTGTGTCAAACATTTGTTTTAATCTAAATATTCTAAATTACAAAAAAATTATACAATGTATCAAAACATTGAAAAAGAAGACATTATTAATTGTAAAGAAATACCAAAAAAGACAAAGCAAATATTGTTAGATTTATATGTCAAGGACAAAAAATAAGTGTTATGTTTGTCTGATTTCAATGAGTTTATTACAGTTGATGATTTAGATGCATCTATGAAAAATTTAGTCGTATTCGGTAATTGTGTCTTAGAAAAAGATAAAAAATTGTTGAGGATTTATTTATTACAGCGAAGAAAAGAATGCTTCAATTTTTATCTATCACAATCTTATTATTCAACACCTATCAACATTCGAAAGAACTACAATTATTTTATTTTCTTTAATTTTCAAACAAGAGAAATGAAACAAATTATTATAGAAAAGAAGGTAAATTATGTATGGAAGATTTTAAACAATTATATAATAAATTAATTTAAAAACCTTATGATTTTTCCATGTTAGATTTAGAGTATTCTAAAATGATATATAGAAAAACTTTTAATGCTATATAAATATGGGAGAATTTTTAGAAAAAAAAGAATCTTTATTTACAGAAAGAATTATAATTGCTTTCATCAGATAAGCATTTCTTTATCTGCGATTGAATTTATTTTAAGTGGAACTGGCTTATCAGCATTTGCATTTATTTCTTTTGTAACATTCAGTTTAAGTGCTGGAAGTGTGAAAATTATTTTAAAATCGTTAAATGTTTTAGAAGGAAAAGAAGAATACAAACAATATTCTAGATTTTATAAATATTTGAAATTGATTTCATGTCATGGAAAGCAAAATCGTTTCCTGACGAAGAAGTTTAACAATAAGAATAAGATTTAATAAAAAAATTATAACTATTTTCCTGTTGAAAATTATGATAGAAAGACACAAATGAATAGTTATAAATGTATGAAAAATTCCTCCTAAGTAAATGGTGTGTAAAAAAAGTATTTATACTTTCAAACAAATTAATGGTTCTGGAACCATCGGAATTGTGAACAGTGTACATATTGTTAGTTGGTTGCAAAATAAATTCAATCCTAGCAAAATGCATATTCCATGATATCAATATTATTGTTCATTCACGAAATTAGAAAAATATTTAAAAGGAGTTCATCCAGGAATAGAGTAAATAAAGTAGTAATACAAACTATCCAATATAGAGACATATTGCTAATCAAAAATTATTAGATGAGTTGGACGCAATTGAAAATCTTTCTAACGAATCCTTCCTTCCAAAAAAAAATGTTTGGAATGGGAGACTCCGTCTTATATTCTTTTAAAATATAAATCTCCTACAGAAACAAAATATATTAAAGAAACTGTTTCTAAAAATAATAGATCATTGTTGAAAGGAATTCGTACTAATTGTAGTTCTAAAAAGAATCATTTTATAGGAAAACATATTAGAAGCCAGAAAAAAGATATTGCCGAATAAATGAATTGAAAAGAAAAACTGTTTTGAGTCAAAAAGATGTTCAAGAGTTTGTACATTCTCTAAATGTTTATACTAGATATAAACAAATTATTCGTAAATTTAAAGAAAGAACTAATGTATTTCTTATAGGTAGATAATAAATGGCAGGCATATCTATTATTTATCAAACCATTTATTAAATATAATGATCGTTCTATTTATTTATTAACGGTTATTGATATATTGAGTAAATATATTTAGGTTGTACCAGTGAAAAGAAAAATGGAGAAAAAAAGACGGAAGCACTTAAAAAGATTTTTAAAGAACGAATTCCTGAAAAACTTGAAACAGATAAAGGATCAGAATTTATAAATAAACATACTTACAAATTATTTAAAGATAATGATATACGTTGTTTCACAACTGAAAATTTTAAATTAAATATACTGTAGTGAAACGATTTAATTCAATAATTAATACTCAAATTAGAAAATATTACCTGCGAATAATACAAGATAATATCAAGATATATTACCAGAATTATCAAAAAATTATAATCATTCAAATAAATAATAATAATGACTCCTATAAAAGCAATTAAAGAAAATCTATCATTAATTTATCCTAATTTATTATAAGAAAACCAAAATATAAAATTGGTGAAACTGTTAGAATTTTCAAATATAAAACAATATTTACGAGAGGATATGTTTCTACGTTTACTGACAAGATATTGTAATTGCAGAAATATTAAAAAACAGATTTAATAATTTACCGAATCAAGGATTTTAAGATAGAGAAATTAAAGGTAATTTTTATGAAAAAAGTATTCGTTAAATATAATAAATAGTGAACCATTCTTTGTCAGAATATGGATTAAGCTATATCTTTTATAAATTGTTTTTCTGTATAATCATTTAGAATTTTAATCCCATTAAAGTGTACAAGTATGTTATAAAAATTTTCTTTTATTCTATTGAATATATTTATAGAATTTGTATAGAATTGTTACGAAATTTTCTTTACCGGGGTTCGTTTGGATAGTGGGAGTGATATGGTGTAAAGAACGCTCAATCAGCAGGCGGCAGTAGAATAAAAACAACGACGTTTATTTACACGAAGACACACAGGACAGCACAAAAACGACAACTATATACAGCACACAGAAGACAATTATCTTCAGCCGCGAGACGTGCAAACAGCAGCACACAACAAAACTCTACTACAGACAGTAGCGCACAGCTTTATTCAGCACTAGCTTGACTCTGTCGCTGCTCTGCTAATCCCTGGAAGACCAGTTCTTCACCATCGATTTCGACTACTCTGCTCTGTCGCTTCCGACTACTACTACTTTCACTGGCAGCTGCAGACCCTTTTATAGGTCTCAGGAGGCGGGGCTAGAAGCCTCTCAACCAATCAGGAACGTTCGAGGCGTATATCGGTTCCTACTGGACGGATCGGGAAAAATCTCGATGTTTCCGTATAATCTATTTTGGTGCCAAAGTCGCCAAACTCTGGGACCTCCGACGCGACACCCGGACTCCGTCCAATACAGATGACTGTAAAACAATCTTTCTGATGATAGAACCAATTATGCTGGGAAGCCGCATCACAGATTCGTAACAATACTCTCAAGGCTTGAATTTGAGCTCTGAGTATTTTCCACTAAATATTTAAAATATCGTTTAGATGACCATATTTTAAATCTTCTTGTTCCATCTTTACTTAATTTTGTTGCATTAAATTATCTAGTATTTTTATCTAAAATTAATTTAATAGTCCATACAATAATTATTTTTGATTTGTTCAAAACAAATATCTTTTTGATAATACATTGTTATTTTATTTGTAAACCATTTTATTTAATGCTTTGAGATGGTCAACTAGTTTTTTCATGTTGTTAATTATAAAACCTTGTCAGGGCTCAAATGCAGGCTCTGAAAATTCTTTTTCATATTAAAATATTTTATCGTTATTCTCAGAATTAGGGTTCTGAGGAAGTTTTATAATGACCTAAATCTAGAGTATGAATTCCATCTTTTAAAATTCTTCTTTGGCAGACGAAGCTTTCTTATTCACTTGTATCGAATGGATTTCATGATTCTTACTTCTAATGAGATTCAATTCTCCAAAATGATCCTTTTTATTAAATAAACCATCTTTATAGTCTTCAAACGTAATTCTATTTTTTAGCTACACATTTCTTAACTCCTTTCGATTTCGTAATTATTTTATCTCCAGTTTATTAACATACATTTTAATCTTAATCCTACAAATTCAATCAATATATTACCATTTTTTTTGTCTTTTATTTTATTCAATATTTTTTTTATTTATTCTTGTCGTATTATAACTGTTTTCTTCAGGATAATCTGAGTTATCAAAATAGTCAATCACACCTTTCATATCTTCATAAAAGTCTTCTGTTTTTAATATCATATATTAAACTATTCGCATCCATGTAAAGTAATGTAAGATTTTTATATTTAGATTCCATTATATTATTATAAAATTCATACATTAAAGGTTTTGATTAATCTAAAATGCACATTCCTATTTAAATCGGTTTATTTCATTTTATTGATGCTTTATTCATATGAATAGCTACTAGTTTTTCATCAAATATTGACCTGCCTTTAAAATTTGGCTTAGCAATCAATTGTTTTAACTTGATAGTAATTGGTGCATAATCTTATAATAATTCTCTTTCTAACATTTTCGATAGTTTTTCCAAATAGAGCGTTATTCATTATTTAAAAAAAATCTTTCTCAAAATCATTAATAGCTTGTTTCCTCATTTCAGTATTTAATATTTATTTTGTTAACCAATCAGATTGAGTGAATTCTATAGCTCTATGTACTTTTTTGCTTTTAATCCCATTTCTAAATACTGTTTTAAACTTTTATAATGTATGACATAATTAGTTTCATCGTACAAAGTTGTTAATAATTTTTCTTGCTTAGATCCTTCGAGTATTTTCTTTTATGGAACTAGAGGTAATTCTGTTGGATATTCTAAATCAACTTCCAATATATGACCTTTTCTTAAATTATCCTCATAATTAATTTTTTTAATAATTTTTTTCAGATATATCACATTTATTCAATATATTATTGAAATCTTTTTTAAGGGGTATTTTAGTCTCTTTACGCATTTCTTCAGAATCCATTTAATCGTAAGAATAAAATCCTTTTTACTAAATCTAATTTCTTTTTAAGAAAATGTTTCGTAATCTCTTTAAAAGCAGGTTTCAAATAATGATTGTATTTTAATTGTTTTATTTCAGGTGAATAATTTTCAATTTTTAATAAAATTATCTATTGATAGATTACATTGATTAAGATATTATTAATTATTGTTTATTTATATTATTCTTTTTTATTATCTTTTTGTAATTCTCTTTTTTTGATAAGTTATCTATACTACTTGGCACAAATCAAACCGAATCAATAAATCATAATTTCAAATATTTCTCATAATTTTTTGGTAAATATATATATTTTTTCGGTATTGGGAACAACATTTAATTTAAAATCATGAAATCCATTTATAAACAAATGAGCTTCTTATCCAGATAAATTATGTGTAATGGTAGGTATCCATTTTGGAATTTTATAATTCAAATTACAATTTTCATGAGGTTGTCGTCTATATTTTCCAGTTAAATGACATTGACCTTTTATCTTCTGATAAAATTTCGTTTCCACATATATGACATACATTAGTTTTATTAAAAAGGTTTTTATTGAAACCTATCATAGATTTAATATCTTTATTTTTTCATCAATAAATTTATCATTTTTTTAGTGTCTTTAAACATGGACAGAAATTTTTCCACTGCATCACTTCCATGATAATAAACTGAAAGTTTAAAATATTCATCATTATATTAAATATGTATAATAAGTCTATTCCATCGCATTATGTTTTTGATATCAAAATATGTAAGACATTTTAGAATTTGGTTGACAGGTGTTTATTTTTTTCAAGGAACATTCGAAATATGCGTAAATAACAAATGGCTGTCACACAGATTGATTATATTTCTTAAATTTTACAAATTCATCTTCCTTAGGCATTTTAATTTTTACAAGGTTCATTTCGTTTGCAGTCTTGTTCAGGATCTTTTAATTTTTCGATCGAATGTAAATCTACTAACCATCTATCACAATAATATACTTTATTTTTATTCATTTCAGTTCTTTATAATCTACCCATATTTGTAATCCAACAGTAATGATCATTTATATAAAACAAGTTTACATATTTTTTTTTCACTGTAAACTGATGCAATAATTTTCACTCCTTCATAACTTTGCACGTTAACATATATATTATTTAGTTTGAAAAACTCAATTATATCAAGCTTTTTAAATTTTATCTAAAGAACCAGGAAAATAAATTCCTTTGAAATTTAATTCATTTTCATATTTTTTATAATTTGAGACTCTTTCACAATTTCTGTTTACTGGATGAATTTCAGATAAAATAGACCACATAAAACATTTATTATCTTTATTTCTTACACTGACAATTGCTTTTTTATTTTTCAGTTAAATCTGTATAACTAGATCCTTTTAGAGGATCATATATTTTTATTGCCAATTTGAATATTTTAATTCTATTTAGACTCCATCCTGAACCTTTTGCTTCAAATTCATCTGTTTCTTTTAATAATTTTTGAGCAGTATTATCATAAAATTCATCTAAATTTGTATACTTTACTATAATACGTTTTTTGTTTTAAATGCATGCTTTTAAATTTCATTATCTTTTTTTCACATAATCGCAAATTAATTTTATATTTACTTTTAATTGTTTTTTTTTATATCTGAAATTTATTTTATAAAATCTGTAATAATTCTACTTTTTTTTCATATAAAAATTCAGAGAGATTCATGAAATCATCAATATTTATAATCCAAATGTTTTCAATCTACTCTTAAAACCTGAATTTACTTCTATAACTTCTTCACTAGTCACTAAAATTGTATCTTTGTGTTTTAAACTTCGGTGAACTTGATTTTTATAAAATCTTTTAATTTCCATATTTATCACATTTAATCTTAGGTATTCTAGATTCTTTGCTTTCAAAAATAGATCATTATCGGAAGGAAACAAGTTCAAAAATTGCTTTAGAGCTTGATCTATGATAGATTAAATAATATCATTTTTTTTCAGATTCTCAAGTACTTAAAAATTATGATTTTTACTATCTAATAATTCTTTTTTTATTTGTCTTCAATTTCAAATATTTCTCTTCAATATTTTCTTCATTAAATAAAGCAACTGTATGCTTTAATGATCTTAAATGACTTTTTAAATATAATATGGTTTATAATATTCACCACAAATTTTACATTTAATTTTATGTGTATTTGCTAAAATAATTATTTTGAAAATTAAATTCTTTTCTTTTCATCTGATCTATCACAAAATTTATGAGATCATTTTTTCTTACTCGCGAATATTATGCGCTTTACAATACTCACGTAGTTGCTCGATGGTCTTAAACTTTAGAGCAGACTCTATTTATTAGGGGGGGGGGATTAAGGTGAATGTATTTTCCCAGATGTAAGCTTGGTAGATATTTAATATTTAAAAGTCTTTTTTTATGAGTGTAAGTTTTTCCACATTCATTGCTAATGTTTTTTATATTTGATTTTAGAATCATAATCTTTACGATGAGAATGATAATAAATTTTAGAGCAGTCATTTTTCTTTCTGTGAAAAGTATAGAAATCGTTAATAGGTTTAGAAAGTAAACAAAATGTGCATGTTTTTTTAAAAGGTAACTCCATTTATTACAATATATTTTTTTACGATGTTTGTCTTTTGGCGAATCTATTTCTCCATATCTCTTCAGGATAGTAAAAAAAAAAAATTAGGTTCTATTACAGCACAAACACCATTTATAAAACATCATTATCATTTTTTAAAGAATTCAAATGATTTAAAAACTTTTTCTACTAGATTCATATTTTTATTGATTATAATATTATTAGGAATAGAGTAATATTCAAATATTTTCTTAACAAAATAACTATAATTTATATATATTTTTTTCATCGCTGTAAGAATCAATCAGATGATAAAACATGAATTGTACTTATAAGAATAGTTTTTACTTTTCTTGAAAATACTTTGTTTCACTGCCAGCAGATGATATAGAATGCGCTCAATTTGTTTTGCTTTTTTTAAGAAATCAGCATTCATTTACTTTTAGAACACACGGCTATCAACTAGAGCTTTGACCTTCAGTTTTAATCATTTATTTAATTATGTTCTTCTAATTTAAAACTCACAGATATCATAGCTTTAAACTATAGCTACAGCTTTAACTTTCAATTTGAATCATTTATTTGCGTTCTTCTAATTTAGAACTCACAGCTTTCACTATGCATTATTCATTAAATCCAGGTAGCTCTGACCAGTTTTATTTATATAATTAACATGAGAATTATTTAAGGTGACTGACGGCTATCACTATCATTCTCAACTCCTAGGTAATTTCTATTTTCAGAACTCACGAATTTCACTATGACTTTATTAAATGCCTTCACTGCTATCGAGGTTGCTTTGACAATTTTAATTGCATAATTAACGTGAGAATCAGTTAACTAAACTCATTCTGCACTCCTGATTTCTATTTTTAGAACTCACGGCTCTCACGATGGCTCTAAACCTCTTGAAGATTTTCAGAAATGATCTGTATACGAACCCTCCACCTTTTAGTCTGACATCTTAACTACAAGATGCTTCGGATGTAAGACTTGAGCGAAACTGTATTATAAGTTTTTCAAAAGTAATAATAAAAGTTAAATTGGATTTATATATCTACTCAGATATTTTAATATGAAAAAGAATTTTAAATATGATTACTAAGAATATGATATGATTTAATTGTTAAGAATAACTTGATAAAAAGTTGAGTTGATTAATGATTTACAAATAATACTTATAATATAATAATTATAACTTTTTTCAAAAAATTATAAATAAACTTTAAAAAAAGTTTTTATAATTATAACTTTTTCAAAATTAACTGAAATATATTAATATGAAAAAAGGATATTTTATGTGAATGTTTTAATTGTTAAGAATCGCTAGCCGGCGTCCTGGCATAGGGGTAGCGCGTCTGCCTCGTGATCTGGGCGTCCTGGGTTCGAACATGGTTTTTCTTCATCTGTGAGGTGCGTGAATGTGCCCCCCTGTAAAAAGGGGTTGTGCAAGCGAATGTGTGTGAGTTTCATGAGCTAAAAGTCAGACTTCTGCACTCGGGTCTTTACCCTCAGAAGCTACTCCACCCCCTTTTCGCGGTAAGGCGGACACGACATCATCATTAAGAGTCGCTAGCTTCTTTTGATAAAAAGCTGAGTTGATTAGGGGCACCATCAAGTAAGGAAAGTATTTATAAAACTGTTTCTAAATAAATGGACGTTCTAAATAAGCTCAACTCCTTAGGCTCTCTGGAATCTACTCCTTTCAGAAAATTAAATGAATTTGAAATTAATAGAGATTATAATGTAATTGAAATAAAACAAATAACCACAAACAATGGTAAAAAAAATGTAGAATTAATAGATGAAAATATGGAGAATTTTATTAATTTTCTACCAGACCCGTGCATTAAGAAATTAAATGAAGAAAAAATACGAGAACTCAATACACTTACCGGCTTGCAATTTACTTATAAAGGAAAATAAGATGGCGGAAAAGAAAATGAGGTACATTTCTTTGAAATTTTTGTTAGAGATCCTTGGTGTTGATATTTTTTTTATTAATATTATCTTTTAATCTTCAATATTATTTTTTATCAACAATTTATTTTTCAATATTATTTTTATCAATCAAACCAAATTAAAATCCTTTTACTTTTCAATCTTATTTCTTTTATCAATGACTTTTATTTTTCAATATTATTTTCAATCTTCGGTATTATTTTTTTATCAATTAGGCCAAATTTATTATTTGTCTTATAAAATTGGAGTATTTGGGCGTTTACACTCAAATTATTAGTGTTTACACTAAATAATCTGACCACCCTTCTAAAATATTGTCCCACAAAAGTGATTTTTACATCAAAAAATAATTTTATTTGCGATATCAATTTAATTGTCATACGAAAAATATATTAACAAATATTTTTTAATGATTGGCAACAGTACTTTTCATTGTCATAATGGAAATCAAATTAATTTCATTACTTTGTCAAATTCTTTAATAATATAAGCTTTTTCCATTTTTCTGATTACGATTAACACATTTTTCTTATTTATTATGTTTATATAAATTAGTTCCAAATCAGATTTTCACTTGCTCACCCTTCTTATATTATACATTTTTTTAAATGTGTTTTTCAACTCAAACTATTTTATTTGATAAATTGTGTACAGCGAAATACTTTTTTTTCTCGCCAATTTCAAATCGATACTTTTAGTAATGACATAATGGACATTTGCTTTTTATTTCGCCTTTTAATTATGCATTTTCAGTTTCATTTTAATTTTACAATTTAGTTTTCTTTTCTTTTACAAAACTGAGGTGCTTTGCACAATTTAGATAACAAAAAAAAAAAAAAAAAAAAAAACTAAAAAAAAAAAACTAAATTTTTACTCTTCCCAAATGTATTATTTGAAAAATTATGGTAGATAGCTGTTTTAAATATTGTTTTTGAAAATTTAATTTCTATTTCACATTATTTCGTTTCTCAAAGAATGATATTACACTATATGATTCCAATAGGATCCAATAAGTATAATAATTGGTAGAATTGATGTACTTTTTTTTTTGCTGCCCAATTCAGTTAGACGCAGATATTGACTTCAAAATACTTAATTTTTAAATACTTTATTTCGGAAGCAAACGAAGAAACAAGTCAATAAATATTCTTTAAACTTCATTTGTTATTTAATTTACATTTCCCAGTCACCAAAGGAAAAATGTATTTCTTATTAATTGCTTAACATACCGACAAACAATATTTCGAGGGAACAAACGTCTCCAAAGGCGGGTAGATAGTAAAATATCTCTAATAATAATAAAGATGACGAATGTGTGTGTAATAAATCATTAGACCTAGAGCTAACAAATTTGGCGATGATATATCTTGGAAGGTACAAATATGCACTTCAGAGTGATCTTTTTAAAATTTTAATTAAAGAAAAACGAAGTAAAATTTTGGTGTTAATTCACAATAAATCCCGAATATATATATATAAATGTAAAACGCACAGTTTCGTGACCGAAAAGAGAATAGACTTTTTTGTAGTTTTAAAATTTCACCTTGGGAGGCCGAATTTATGTACAATCAAGTAGCGACGCGGTACGTCAATTTACATCACAACAGAAGAGTGACAGAAATATTTTCCCGATGATTATATATCATGAGATTCTGATAGGAATTTCTTTACATGTGTAAATTTAGGTAAAGGGAAAAATAGGTATATTTTAAAAGAATCTGGGTAGCTTGACAAATTTTTATTTAATATCCTTTCACTCGGAGTGTGGGAATTTCCGATTTCAGCAGTTTAGAGCTCGTGTGGCATTAATTAAATAAAAAAGATGGAATTGGATCAGGAAATAAGAGAATATTTTAGAATTAAGTTAATACGGGTTAAATGAAGATAAAAATTAGGAAATTAATTAAGATTTAGAGATATCATTATATATATATATAAACATAATTTTTGAAGCAGACTCTTGAGTGTCGAAGTCAGAGAAGACACTTCGAATTTTTCACGACGTTTTATTTCATCCCGGGAGGCACGATTTATGAACAAGCAGAAGCGACAAACACAACACAGAGCATAATGAGGAAAAGATAATGACACTGTGAGATTTTAATAGGTATTTCCATCACGTGTCGATTCTGATAAGGGAAACACATGGATCTTTTAGAAGAATTTGTATAAGTCAGCAATATTTTACCCATTCACTCGGAGTGTGGGAATCGCTGACGAAAGCCTTTTCACAGAACTTTTGTTGCATTAATTAAACAGAAAAAGTGGAATGGGATCAGGAAATAAGAGAATATTTAAGATTGAAGTTTATATGTGCTGAATTGAGCTAAGAATTGTGAAATTAAGTTTAAATTAGATTTTAAAATATCTTTACATATATATGATACTATTTTAATAATCGTGTATTTTCTTCCTAATCGACAATTTATAAAAAAAATATTTTTTGCCTAATTTTCTTCAACAATAAATTACTTAGTTGTACTGAAATTCAAATAATCATGGAATTAATTGCGTATTTTTTTTTCTTCCTTTATTGAAAGTTAAGGAAGAAAGATTATGGTTAAAACCTATTTAGTTTACATGACGAATATGAAAGCGATTTTACAGTATTGCGAACTTTAAAAAGACAGACCCAGAAACTTACGTTTTAAGCTTTATGATGCCATAGACTTGACTCTGTTAATATGGTTCATATATACAATAAACAGAACAAAAGCAAGATTATCAAACTGACAAGGTTTTAATTTCTATCACAATCGGCTGTTTAAAATAACTGCATGAGGGAAATGTGAATACTAGGTTATACATAAGAGCCTTAATTGATTGCAGACATAACCAATATTCCGGTGAACTAGCTAGTGCCAAAAGCGGCTAATTAAAAATACAAATAGAAGCGACTATAGACATTATAGCAGTTCATAGCCACAAATTAACAACTCCCGCCCTCCCAAAGGTATACAGAAAAACAAAATGATCTGAAAGCTGTAGTAGCATTGGTGTGAACTATGGTTGTTATTGGAACCGTTGTGTTCTACGGGCCATCACCAGGCAAGATACAACTCCTACCATATAAGGCACGCCCCGTCATCAGAGATAGCCAACCCAACCAGGGCAACTAGAATCAACCAGCAAAGATTCTCTTCCTATACCTGTAACCCTCAGAAGGGGGGGGGGTAATAACGGTTTTTAAAGTAAACTCGTAGATGTAACAAGAGTGTTAATATGTTCTTAAACGTCTTATACTTTTGTCTTGAATTCAGCGTAAACTGAATTAGCAAAATAATGTGCAGCTGTAGTTTTTTTTATATTTTATACAGCAATTTTTGCGAAACCCTTATCTTCAGTGTTTAAAATTTCTCAAAATAAATGTATAGTTTCAAAATGACAGTACACTGGTTACACATTACCAAAATATTATTCAGTCATAAATTTATATTTTTACCTTACTCTTCCAATGATATACCTATAATAATTCGTAAAATATATTACAGAATTTATGATCAGGAATTGATTATATTAACTGACTGATGTTTGTTCATTATATTTATGATAAATAAATTCAAAGATATATATATTGTTACTTATCAAGCATTAAACTTATCATTACTTCAAATGCATATAGCGTCCTCAATTCAAGTGGATCCTACTTATTTAATAGGTAAATAAAGTAAGACCTTTACATATTAATCTAATTATCCATTGTATTTTTAAAAATGTTCAACCTATTATCAATAATAAGACAACTAAAATAATTGGTAAGGTAGAAGAAGAGATCTTTATTATACATCACACAAATATCAGAGTTCAGTAGCTGTTACAAACAGTAAGATAATGATTTTGTTTTATTTTCAGTCTTTTGGAAAATAATGACATTTTATTTGCAGTAAATTTGTTTCCTTTGAACAGTATTTTTAAATAATACAGCTAATTAAAGTATTTAATATTTTTTAAAGGTACATAATTTTTATTCAACCAACTTAGAAAATTTGCTAAATATATATAGCAAAAAATTGCAGGAGGCAGCTTTCTTTCTAAAAGGAGGAGAGGGGTGGAGTTACAAAATAGGTGAAAAAGTAACAAAAATCCAGCACATAATTGGAAGAAGTGTAGATCTGGCAGTTCAGCCAAGAGCATAGGAACATTTCAGTACGGCCTTTAATGGAATATTATACGTGTAATAAAAAAATACACCAGAAAAGACGAGAAAACACAAAAATGGTTTCATAAAGACTAAGCTACTCAATATACAAAAATCTATGGACGAATAATATATAAATTTAGCGATATTAAATAGTTGTTGAACAACCAAGAAGAGCATGTTTTGATGGATAACATTATATATACATACATACACTGTACTAAAAAATTAGGTAGAAAATTAATGATAAATACAAAAAAATTAACAATTTTAATTATAAGGAATTAGAATAACAATAGAATGCCTCCATGTGACCAATTTAACTGGAACAAATCAAAAAACTAAATTCAATGTCTGCTCATATATAAATCAAGTTAAATTTTTAATAAATAACTGAGTAGCAATATATGAAGAAAAAAATCCCAATTTATACAAAAATTTTTTTTAACAATTTCTCATTTTGACAACTATTGTATTTTAAAAAAATTATAATGTCTATGTGTGTAAAAAGAGCAACTTCTACAGTTTATTTTCTATTAATTTTATAAATCTTATCTAAGGAAGAAATAAAAACATGAAGACAAACTTCAATAATCATTAGTGTATATTAAGCATTTTACATTAAAAAGCAACAAACTTTTAAACTGAAATGGTAATGATTATCAATGTATATTTAAAAAGAAAGAAATTCAAAACATTTATTTTATTTATGTCTTTGAAAAAACAATGTATAAGGAGCGTTCCAAAAGAAACGAGACGGAGGCTGGAATGTGCAAACCGGTAACAGAATTTTAACAGAGCCGGCGTCCTGGCCTAGGAATAGCGTGTCTTTGCTAGGGCGTCCCGGGTTCGAGCATGGTTCCTGTGCTCTATCTGTGACGTGAGTGAAAGAATTCCCGTGTAAAAAGGGGTTGTGGAAGCGAGCGTATCATCTTCATATGAACTAAAGTCAAACTTTTGCCCTCGGGTACTCAGGGGTTTTTACCCTCAGAAGCTACTGCACCCATCTTTCCCCGATATCTTTGACTTGATTTGAATTGGTGTTCAATCCAAGGGGAATAAGCAACAACAGAATTTTAACATCGTTGCATGTAGGGATTGCAATATCGGACCAAAAGTTCAATACCGGTAGTAGAAATTTTAGAAAAAGAAAGAAAACACGAGTGTTTCTTTGTTTTATTTGCCAGTTTTATTAGAGTGTAAATATCACAAAAATAATTTGCAACTTATAAATTAAAACAGTATATAAAAAATCACAAAAAAGTGAAGAAGCATTTTATTTATTTAAATCACAAAAAAAGTATAAACATCACTATTCAATCTGTGATATTATTACAAATTTTTCAAATGTGATCTTAAAAAAACATAATTTATAACTGTATTGTCATTAAGCTGCAACGTAATTTTGTGCAAAAATTACCAGCAATCAAAAACGCTCTTTCGGCATCTACGCTAGTTGGTGGTACAGTTAGCAATGCGCGATGTACTTTTTCCAAGTATTTACCTCTAAATCCCACATCTTCAATTAAATCGATTTCTCGTCGGATGGTTTTGGATATAGCCGATTTCTGTATTGTATTTTGGTTTGTTGAATTTTTTTTTATTTATTGCTAATTTTAATTTTTGTTCAAGCGGCAATTCCTTTTCACTATCGACATTAGTGTCATGAAATTCTTCGATAACTGTATCGAATTCCTCTGAATGTGGATAGATTTGTGGATAAAAAATTTTAAGAAAATTTACAATAAACTTGATCAGATTTGAATTGGTTAGTCTCTTTTCTACTTTTTCATTTTCATTTTTAAAATCATTATAATTATGTAAATACCGTAAAACATTTTCTATTCCGGTATGCCTTTCTTCTGTGCGATTTTTCAATGTAATATATAATCCTTCAGATAGTGATGTTTGGTGTTCTTTCAATGACTGCAACATGAAATTTATTGTTGCATTAGCTGTTAATAAATTAGAATCTCTCTGACATAATGCCTCAATAGTATATTTTATTGGAAGTAGAGCTGATACAGTTCTGGATATTTAGTCGAATTCACTATCTGAAAAATTAATTTGCAGGTTTAAGTCGATTATTGCTTTTTGGACTGGATTTCTTAGTTTCAAAAATCGTTCCAACATTAGAAGTAAACAAATTTTAAGAACAGAAAATTTTCATTTATTCTTCATAATTTAATGTTTATGTCCCTTTTTATTAAATAAAAATAGTTCTGAAATATTTTACTGTGCATTAATATCTTTTTCCTTTTGTATTACTAATTATCTGTAATGTTGACGTCTCATAAAACCGCGAGTCTTCATTATTAAATGTAAACATCTCCTCCTTTCATATTACCTCTCAGCCCTATTTTGTCGAATTAAACCCATCCTAACGCATGCGCAAAGGGTTTTACAATCCATTGTCAAACAGCATTTTATCACTTCTCTTGATTGTACAATGCAACTTTGTATTCACAGTCTAATTAATTTCGTCCGTTAGGGAGACATAAAAACAAAAACGTATACTATTTTGCTATGTTGGAGATTCCTGAACGTATAGTGGAGACAATTTAAAAAAATTTCTAGTAAATACCGAAAAAAAACGGTATTTAAACTTGTAAATACCGGTATTACAAAATTGTACAAATGGCTCAAAATACCGGTATTCGGTATCCCTAGTTGCATGTGTAACAAACGTGGTTCTAACAAGAGCGCGGAAGTTGACAGCTCGCCGCTAGAGAATCATAGGTGCATGCCATGTGACTACAAAAGCTAGCAGAAGCACACGTCAATCGTCCAATTCTCGTTGTAAGCAGTGAAATAGAGGCGTCAAAAGAGCAAGAGGTGTTGTTCGTTTTCTGATAACGGAAGTGGTAGGGGAATGGGATTCATGCAGAAATTCAAGTAGCAGGTCCTTGCAGAGCCGGCCTTCTCTATCATGGGACCCGACTGCAAAATACTATTTAGGACCCTATATTTTTTACAAAGTAAAAAAAAAAGCTACAAAAACAAACACATATTACTATTATATGTTTATTTAATGCGTGATTTTGTGTTTACTTAATGCGTAATTCATTTACAAATTATGCACACATGCTTGACCGAAGACAATTCTTTATTAATTTTAATTTTCTGAAAGAGCGCATGGTACTTATTATTATAGTAACTGGCAATGTAAAGAAAGGTTTTATCACAGTTAATACATTTAGAAATAAATCATTATAATTATTAATTAATAAAACCGGGATAGCCTGGTTGGTAGGACGTTGGAATCGCGTCCCTTGGGTGTCGAGTTCGAACCCCGCCGGCCGAAGACTCCATGCGTGTGTGGTGGCTGGCGAGCGTATAAATTTGTCGTGGCCACAAAGTTCTCCATGTCGAGAGTAATACTATTGGGGGTACTGAATCAGGGGGATCGTTCTCTGTTTCAGGTCTAAATTACGATATGGGAATGAATGAATGAATGAAATTCTCCCCGTAAAAAGGGTTGCGACGTGTGTGTAGCTAAGTCGTACTCTTGGCCCTAGATGGCGCTACTGAAAAACAAGAGACGTACCCTTGGCTTAAAATCACTGACTTTTAAAGTCAGTGGGCTTGTCTATAACAAGTGCCATTAGAAACAACAACATTAATTAGTATTTATTGCAATAGATGCTGAGCGTTATTTACATCCCTTTCATTCAAAATCAAATCCCGTAGCAAAACAATTATTTGGATTAGGTTTTCATCTACATCGTTATTATAAAACGCTACAAAGTTGTTGGACCATGTTTTTATATCAGTGGTTAATTTGAAATGCTTTTAAATCTATACAATAACAGTATGAGTTACAGAGTTGAAAAAATAACATCTAAATTCCTCAATCGGGTTATCTATAATTTCATCTTCTGTTTCGAAGTCGTTTTTAGGGAAATGTTCTGAATGGTGAATTCAGCATCCGCCTTCCCGTTGTAAGCGGACGCGTCATCATCATCATCAATAATGTACAGCAAAATCCAAATACCGAGCCTTGCGTTTCTGAATAAATTAACCAGCTGCGAAGCTTGCATTCCACCATTTGGCACTTTTTTTAAAAAGTAGTAAGTAGTGGAAAATGATCTACCTTCAGCATTCTTAGCAAAAACTTCTTTGTGTTGTACAGGTCTGTTTGTAACACAAAATATTATAAACTTATCAGTTATAGTGCTTGGTCATAAACCTGAATCACTTATATGTACCTGATCTCATTTGTTATTGCATTTTCGTCGTTATTTTCTGATTCAACCATATTAATATACACATACGGTTCTTCAAAGATTTTCACAGTTGCAAACTACATTGCAAGACAGAGTTTGTGCACAGCATTCTTCGCCAATTGAAGCTTGAACTTCTGAAGTCGATACTTCATAAACAAGAAAGCAAATCTACTCGTGACTTTTTCAAATTTAGCTTTTTCTTTTTTACTTTTCTGCTAATTTTCTTTTATGAAACAGAGTCTTGACACTCAGAGAGATACTTCCTTGGCATGGGCATGATTATATCTAACAATATAAAACATTTTACAGTTTTAATTATGAAATTAATATAAGCAATTTAACCTAGTAGGTGAGGTAGTAATGACCGTAATTTCTGTTTATAATATGTTATGCACTTGCACTAAACTGCAATATATCTGTAAACTTCTTATATTTCAAAGTCCATCGATTGTTCAAATTAAATTTCTTCCTCTCTTCTTTCCATCCCACTATTACTATTCAAAACATTATTAAGTTCTTGATCCTGTTGGGTTCCCCCCAATCTCAGGGTCCCGGTGCATAGCATCCGCCGCACCCCCCAGATGGCCGGCCCTGGGTACTTGATCACCCTCCATACAGTCCAGACCCCTTTCTCTGCGATTGCCTCTTTTCTTTTGTTCCCTAAAAAGCAAACGATTGATTCACCTCGGTCGATGACGAAGCAGACGTTCGGGTTCCTAGGCCTCCGGCTCGTTTCTGTTTGAATGCTTCTTATAAGATTAAAGAAAAATAAAGCTTCTTAATATAAAAATTTGGCAAATGGCAGAAATAATAATTATTTTTGTAACATCAGAATAAAATGAGAATCATAATGAAACATGGATAAATCTTAGTAAACATGGTATAAATTTCATTTACATTATTTTGCATCCATTAATTCCAGAAATTTACCATAAATCAACAAATACAATATTCATGAAATAATTTGTAAAACGCTTACACTCATTATACTTTTTAATCTCGGATTATGCAGATCTCTGATTTCAGTTTAGTAAATTCGGGAAAAAAGTAAACTTAGCGTGAATTTTTTTTTATGTAACATAATTAATGATGAGCTCCAATAACAGATTACTATTAAATATAGAAGTATCTATCAATATGCTTAATAAATTTCTCTTTTAGATTAAAAAAAAACACCACAGAACAGTAGATTACATGCATATATCCCTTTTTAACAGATGAATGATTCCACTGAATTTTAAATTAATAACAAAAACACTTACCTGTATTGACATATATGCTAAAATACAATTTATAAGATCATACTGTAAATATGAATGTTCCTGAAATGTTGAACATTCTCCATTTCTCACCTGAAACACTTACAAAGAATGCAATATATTAATAAATTACTGCGATATCATATATGTAATATTATATAGTTCTATATAGCGCTCTAAATCATTTTCAATTAATCCAGTGCTTACTATATTTCACACCTGAAAGGCAAAGTGATACCAGATTTATTTTCCAAATACCTTTTTTCTTCAAACAGAAAAAAACAAAAACAAAATTTAGAATAACGTCATGAGTGGAAAAATATGAAACGTAGGAAAAATAACAATACAATTCATTCAAATTTCAGACCGAAATTTAAATAAATCTTCAACTCTGAGATGATATTCATATTCAAAATTCCATCTGGAATCCACTGTTTTCCGTTATACAATTGCTTGTATACGGTCGCTCTACATAGTGTATGAAGAGTCGGGGTTCAACAAGTTCATGGAATTCTCTAAAAACTTTAAGGTAAAATCAATGTATAACAAATATTTCATCTGGTTTAAATAGTTAACTGAATTTTTTTTAGAGATGATAAACTAGGAGCAGCCTCAGAGCTCCACAATAAGTGAAAAAGCACACAGAATTGATACATTACATTCAAATTCCAGTCCGAGAATTACATAATTCTTCAAGGAAGATCCAATTACAAAACTGCATCTGGAATCCACTGTTTTCTGATATACATTGCTTGCGTACAACGTTTTACATAAATGTTTGAGGGATAGTGGCTCAACAAGTTCATGGAATTCTCAAACAACTTTATGGTAAAACCACAGTATAACGAATATTTTGTCCGTTTCAAAGAGTTCACTGTGAAGCAAATTTATTTCTAGAGATGATAAATAAGGAGCAGCCACAGAACTCCACAAAAATTGTGAAAACAGCACACAAAATTATGATAAATGACATTCGACTCCAGGCCGAGATTTAAATAATTGTTCAACTCTGAAGGAATATTCATTTGCAAAATTCCGCCTGAAATCCACTGTTTTCCGATATGCTTTTGTACGGTCGTTCTATGTAACTGCTTAAGAGATCGCGGTACACTAAAAAACAAATTTATTTCTAAAGATGATAAATAAGGAGCAGTCATAGAACTTCTCAATAGGTGAAAAACAGCACACAATATTATGGTAAACCATATACAGGCCGAGTATTAATGAAGTTTCGAGGTTCGAAGGAATACCTAACTTAGTCCAGACCGAGATTTAAATAAGTCTTCAACTCTGAAGGAATACCCAATTGCAAAACTGCATCTGGAATCCACTGTTTTCCGATATACATTACTTGCGTACGGCCGTTTTATATAAATGTTTGAAGGATCGCGACTCAATAAGTTCATTGAATTCTCAAACAACTTTATGGTAAAACCATTGTATAAGAAATATTTCGTCCAGTTCAAACAGTTCACTATAAAACAAACTTAATTCTAAAGAAGATAAATAAGGAGCAGCCACAGAACTCCTCAATAGGTGAAAAACAGCACCCAGTGTTATGTAATGTAATGTAAACCACGTACAGGCTGAGTATTAATGAAGTTTTGAGGTTTGAATTTATATTTAATGAAACCCAAGTGCAGATTTAAGTAAGTTTTCAATTCTCTAGGAATATTTAAACGCAAAACTGCCACTGGAATCCACCGTCTTGCAGTATATAATTGCTTGCGTACGGCCACTCTACTTAAGTGTTTGAGGGATCGCGGCTCAATACGTTCATGGTATTCACCAACAATTTTATGGTAAAACCATTGTATAACACGTATTTCTTCCGGTTCAAATAGTTCCCTGAAAAAGAAATTCATTTCTTGTGCTGATAAAAATGGGGCTGGCACAGTATTCCACAATATGTTTAAAATAGCACACAAAGTCATAATACAGCTGCCCTTGGAGATCTTCACAGCAATTATCAGCACTTGTAGCATCAAGCACCTTCGTTCTTCGCTCATCCCGGCTCCTGCTCTCCGTAAAACTTCATCGGGCAAGTGACTTTAAAAAAAGAACATTTTTAAGTACATCCGAATTTCGACTCTAAAAGATATCAACATGATAATGTTTTCACTTTTTTTTAAACATTATTTTTAAAAAAGTGTACTGAGGATTATGCCAAACGCGCAAACACAAAAATTAATTTGATACAGTCGTGATACAGTCATAAAATGTCATAAAATGCCCCGAAATCAAAGAAAAAGGTTAAAATTGTGAGTTTTTAATCTATTCAATTTTAAAAGTTGTTTTTATAATATGCAATCATTATGTAAAATTTAACTAAATTTGGTAGTTCTAAGTCTTGCCCTGTACAGTGTTTCATCATGCTTGTCACATCATACAATTTACAGATAAGATTCAGCCCAAAGACATTATTTTGTTTGAAAAAATGAATAAATAAATTTCGAACCTGTTGGTAAAAAATTAAATTTGCTCCATTATAAGTCAACTTTTCCAATAACCATAATCTAAACAAAATAGTTTGACGCCGTATTTCTAAATAATTAAATTATTTTCACTGACGAATTCCTACATAAAAATACGAGTAATAATAATTTAAAAGAAACATCCTTTCATTAGTTTATAAAAAAGTAGAAAATAATATTTTATCAAAGATGGACATCAAAACAAAATTGTAAAAGAATGAGATACACATCAAAATTTTTAGTAAATGGAATCTTTATCATATTGTAACCATAAACAAAACTAGTTACCGTTGGGAGCCAAAAACTATTCCTGCTGCTAGGAAAGAAGCTCAAATGATTTAAATCTTTTTAATGAAACATTAAAGGACATAACACAGAAAAACAACAATAGGACAAACAATTAATACAAACATTGAAAGAAAAGTACAATTCTCAGGGGTAAACATCATGCTTAATCTATGACTCCAGAGCACAGACTGAAGTTTTATCGAGCGGCCGCTAAGTGGCAAGCCGGAAAAGTTGTCCGGTTACAATATTTATTATGTATTTATTTCAGTTTTTAAAAAACATTTTGAACTTTTCTTTCTAATTATATTCATCACGGTTAATTTCTTTTAGAATAATATTTTGAACGTCACACACGTTTATTTTAATAAAAAATTTCTTCTTTTCAGTACTCTTATTATACGCATGTTTAAAAACTTGTTTATCATGTTCCCATTTCTTTATACTTTATTATCATATACATAATTCCCATTTTTTTAATCATGGACCAGCAAATAATTTCTAAATTGTTATGAATAAGCATATTGTGACAGTTGGAAAAATATGATGATGATTTTATTTTATTTGAATCAACATATATGCTACACTTGATGCACTAACATTTAAAGAAACAAAACATTCACTCTCTTTCTATCTTCCACTGTGCTAGGAATGGAACGGATGTGCTGCAAATCATGTAAGCTGAAACGTAATTTTTACTAAATCTGATATGTCACTCATGTGGAATTAAAATCAAATGATAAAATTATAATTCAAATTTCAATGCCTCAAATTATCATAGGTGACACTCAGCATTATTATTAAACATTACACATCAAGCAGCAAGTGAAAAAAAAATAATTCGAATAGTTCCCCCTTTACAAACATGGAATATAGCAAGTTAAAGAAAAATGTGTAAAATGTAATTATTTCCTCTTCAGAAATTATCTTTAAAACAGGGTGCGTAGTGTGAAATTTCTACAAAAATTAAGTACTTTTAAGCACCTTTGTAAATGTACACGAATATAAACCTGCGAATTTGGATATTTTTTGTTCCATAATATATTTGTTTTTATTGAAAATTTAAAAAAAATTAAATGTATATTCTTTAAATTCTAATACTTATTTCTGTATTTGCACGTCTTTTGTTGCAAAACAAATTCTGTCTTTTTGATTTTGACAAAAACACGAAAGGACCATGAAAGTGAAGAAACGATCAATAACAAAAAATTAAGTCAACTTTTATAAGATTAACAATAAAGATCTTTTTCAATATTTCTTAAAATAAACTACCAGTTTATTTAGATGGACACTTCATTTCTGAAAATGTCAACATTGATGTAGAAGCATAACACGAGCAAACAGCACAATGACATGTTCTAAATGAATTTTTTAAATCATTTTATAATAGAAAAGAATAGCAACGTTCAGAAATGGTCAGAATATTAAAAAGAAATTGCCTTATCGCTTCTTACTTCTGAAGTTTAGCAAAGGGATTCGCATTCGAAACATTTAATAAAAATTTGCTTTTAATATATATAATTTTTATTTTACCTATAAAAAATTACAGAAAAATGTGATTAGATATTATGCGAAAAAATAAAAATGTTTTAACAATTTCTAGTTTCCATAAAAAATTTAACAAATTCGTGAATTGGAAAAAAAAAAAAAAAAAAAAAAAAAACAGTTCTGTAGCATGGAGCTGACATACTTGTAGAGGGAGTGCAACCCTACTTTGGTGTAGGACAAGATAAAATCACGTAACTTGTGGACAGAATTTGTGTTCACTGTAACCGCATTCTCCGTTCCCCATTATATTTCAATGGCAGATTTTTTTTCGCTTTTAACTGTTGGATTTTAAAACCTATTTAAGCCATGGTTAACTATTGCTGTGCAATTGGCTAGGAAGAAAAAGCTTCTATGGATAGTCCTGTATCATTTCATAGATATGTACAATAAACATGCTCTGTTTATATCCATTTTAAGTCAATTTAAAATTTCGTAGCCTCCATCACTCAGTGATTTTGGTGTTAAAACTGAATAATATTTCATAGTTTGATTTAGATATTGTATTAAATTTATTTAATTTGTTATTAAGCTTCATTTAAACTGATGTAACTGCATTATATTTTGCTACTTGCTTTATTTTAATCTCGAATGTGTTGCAAGTGCTTGGCTACAAGCTTGGCGTGATTTTTTTTCTCGCCAATACAAGTATTTACATAAACATTATTGACCGATTAATAATTGTGTATTTATTTTAGTGCAAATAAAGTTCCTTATCATTTCTAATATGTTGTTTCTTTTTATACCATAAATATTCGAATCGTATTATACCGTAAAAGATATTAAATCATCATTGCGAATGAAATCGTGAAACTAAAATGTTTTATTGAAAATGTTATATAATAAAATTTCATAAATGTGCTAGCAGGATTTGCATGATTTTATAAATTTTAATTAAGATCTAATAAGAAACTAGTGGATATTCTAAAGATAAACTATTAAAGAAAGAAATGCTATCTTTACAGATAAAAATTTTGTCTGAATGTTAACTTTATTAATAACTTGCGATATGCACATACAATAAAATCACCGTTTTCGTAAAAATTTCGAATTTCCTTATTATTTTGTATTAAATCAATACATTTAAGATTCCAAAAATGATTTAATTTTGTTTCTGCGGTAGTTAGAAGCAAAGTTACCGCCAACACTATAAACCAAAAGCGAAATATTTAAAGCTGATATTAACAAGGAGAAGGCACGAGGTTTAAAATTGAGTTCGGAATGAGATTTTGTATAATGATAGTATATATTTAGAATGTTTATTAATGAAAATATTAAGACTCAATAGTCAACCTTAAAACTTTCAAATTAGTTTATATTTAGAATATCTTTTTCATTTCATTTTATGCAAAAATAAATATTATTCAGAATATTCAAGGGAAAAAAAAATAGGACCTGGGTCACTTTTATAATAAAAAAAGTTTTTTTTTTATCTGCATGAGATAATGATAAAAGTATTTGAACATGTAATATAAAATTAAAAGATGTTTTGGGGTAAAGAAAAGAAATAAAATGTTT
>JAPMOR010047086.1:244753-349574 GCA_026543865.1 Argiope aurantia | reverse complement strand
TATTTTTTAAAATGTTAACTGGAAATGAAAACCGACCGGACCCATTGCCGGGAAACAAAACGTTGCGCGGCAGTTCTTGAGAATGCCAAATTTGCGATATAGCGCCAAAAACGGCCAGATTTCTCATATGTGACTTGGCTCATGTTGCGTACACTTGTTTAGACTAAAAACAAGCGACTAGCTTCCTCCGTTTATATTAGGTCTATGCTCTGTAGGTAGAAGCAAAATAAAAATAAATAATGCTAATTGAAGCATTTTCTAAAATATTTTTAAAACTAGCACGATACAATATCAGAAACTAGCGTGACACCTAAATTTAAAAACTTATCAAATGAAGAATTTTATTTAATGAACTGCTTTAAAAACTCTTAAGTTTATGTTAAAGCAAAGGAAGCATCCCCCCCTTTTTTTCCTTTTCCCCCCCCCCCCCCCCTTTATCACAACTTCGCGTTGGTAAAATAACATGGCTCAACGATTTGAAGAAATAATGATATCGTTTTGAATTCCATTATAATAAAAATCATTGTAACAAATTAGATGCAAAATCAATTTTTCAAAAATTGCTAACATTAAAGGGGAAAAAATGCATTCATTCAAACAAAATTGATATAACTGAAAAACTATTTTTCTGACCTTTAACTGGAGGAAAACATTCTTTAAGAGTTATAAAAAGAGGTAAAAGGAAATATGTTTCTAAAATGATTTAATCTAAAACCTTAAATTTATTTTTTATTTCATTAAAAATTTTAAGTGCCAGAACTAGCATTTCTGTTTTCCTAACAAAAACTAAAATTTTGCGAGATTGGTCCGATAAATAATAATTTTTAAATGTATCAGATCATTTAAAAAATATACTGTGAAAGAAATCACGATAATTTAAAACTTACTGCTTCAAGTTAAAAATCTCATCATACTAGATTTTACGCGATCAACCAATATAATCACATGCATCAATTAATTACAATTCAGTATAATACATTAAAATTCCTCTAATAAGTCATTCAAGAGATTGCTCTAAAACAATATATTAATAAGAATGGTGGTCGAATGTATAACATATTAAAGGGGCTTCCAAGAGGCAAAGCCATGTTCGATACATCCCTTGGCGTATCAAATTCCTCCTGCTGTCTTTTTATTTTCCGTTGATAGGACCAATCTGATTCTTAACAACACATAAAAGGTTAAGCATAACTTAAATAAATTCTTCAACATCACAAGACACTAAAAAATTTTTTTTAGTGCTGAGAAATTAAAAAAAGAAAAATCGAACGTTTTCTTAGCCGCAACAAGTATGGCACAATAAGCATTTCGTACTGCCTCTTTTGTATATCTCTTCCACTCTATCAATAAACTGCAATGCACATTATTGAAGGAAAAAAGGAGCGAAAAAACGGCTCATTAAGTGTTATCTTAATATGTGTTGTGACCACTGGATCTATTTCATTCTGGATTCCTTGTCCGAATTCTACTCTTTCCTTTAGACATCTGATAAACACGCCTTTATGACTATGCTTCCGAATTATCGTATACAATGGGCGGATAAACAAAATGCTATCTTTGCACTTTTTGAGAAAATTAAGCACTTTTTAAGGACCTCATTTCAAAAGTAAGCACTTTTAAGGTGCTTAAAAATGGTTTTCAAATTTAAGCACTTTTCATAACGCTACGCACCCTAAAAAATGGCAGTATTTTAGTGCTTTAACAATAATGCTGAGAAGAACCTTTTTTAATACGCTGGATATTGGAAAACTTGGCATATATGTTTATCATTTATAAGATTTTACAAAAGGATAACAGATTAAAATAAATGATCATATGATTTAAATCCTGAATAGCATTCCATCATTCAACTTGCACACATATATAAGTAATAACACTGCTGACTAACTATTAAAACCAACAGCTCTCAATTATATCCTTTTAAATTAGATTAAGAACTGAAGATATCAATAATTTAAGGTGCGAGTTACTTCGGCTTTGAAGGTGAGAGTGAATGTAAAAATGATCTCAAACACAAATCATACATAAAATTAAGCTGTTTCTTTTAAAGAACACAATTATAATAACGAAACCTAAAAATCATGTGAAGAAAAGGTATGAATCTTACTTATTTACTATATAATTGCACAATATAATTTTGAACTTCATTGCGAATCTTTCATTTGCTGCTTATTACACAATGGTTATTATTTTAATAATTCGAAATAAAATGGAAATAAACACATATTCCATTTATTCAAAAATTCAAATTAAGAAAGATTGAGTTTAGAAATGAGTATAACAAAAGAATCTGGCAATACCAAAACTAAAAACAACAGTAAAAAGGTGGTTTTTCAATATTTAATTATTTTAATAAATAATTTATATTAAATAATTCAACAACAATTTTGCTGTGTGAAGTTATAATAATTACAGTAATAAGATTTAATAATTTTAGAATAAACAATTTTAATACAAAAGCGCGGAGATCATATAAATTAAGAGTACCAGGATTTATCAAAAGTGCAACAAAATTTAGAAATAAGAAGAGCAATTCACATTTAGAGTAATCAAAATTATTTTTTCATTACTTCATTTGATTAAATCCTTGGCCCTCATGTAAACCAGACAGTTGTACTTATTTTATTGATAAGAATATATACAAATAAAAACCTTTTTTTTTTCTTTTTTTTTTTACCGCCTTTAATTTTGTGGACAAAATAAAATCGATATCCAGTCGATATTTTAAAATAATTACATTATAAAATTCAGAAGGGTAAAAAAAAAATAATCATGAGGTCAAAATAACCGAGTTGGCGAGAAAATGCCGAAAACAGAAAATTGTTAAAGAATGTGACACATGCATATTTGTTTTTGTCAGGGTACTGAAATGTAACAGGAATCGATTATACACTTTCAACAATTTACTGTTCTACCATATATTATTAAGTTATCAAAATCTTGATACATTTTAACTGTTATTCTTTCAATTTTTAAAAGTGATGAAATCTCAGAAAATTTAATATTAAGAAGAAAATGGAATAAAATATAAAAATGAACACAATAAACGTTAGAATAAAATAGAAAATTTACTTTTACTTACATCACTCTCTTAAGCTGGGAAATATATGCCTTATGTGAAGAAAACAGCCTTGGAGCATCTATACACTTCAAAATAGCAACAATATTTAGAAAGGTGTTATTAAAACAAAAATCTATAATATCCTGTCCACGAGAGCGACCCTGTCTAGAAGGACGATCTGCTTCGAAATTTCTTCGACTGAGCACTGCATTGTAAAGAAAATATTCCAAATATCTAAGATTTTCATATCTGGATAAGCAATACTTAAACTTGAATTTTCTAAAAAAATTCCTGCACGATCTAAAATCCAAATTGTGCGTAAAGATGTGCTTTAGGAAAGAACCTACTACACGAGTATGTAGTCGATGAAAATCAGATTCTTTTACAATCTTAAATTTAAACAACCACTCGAAAAGTTTAGGTCCTAGATCGAGGTTACTTGCACCATAGAAGATAAACTCAGATATTAACATATAATAAAGTTCCTTATACACGTATATTTCTCCTATATGACGGAGACTACTGTCATCCTCAAACACGGTATTACTTCGCCGTTTTAAACGTCTTCCTTCATTTAGCGGCAATTCTCTTCCTTTAGGCAAGTCAAGATTCAGAGTATAGAGGAGACTTCTGCTTGGAGCAAGAAGTGTTCTGCATTTTTCTTCTGTATTTACAAATTGTAAAGTGCTCAGCAAGGGATTATAAATATCATCATCATCAAGAACATGATTTTGAGGGGGTAACTGCAAGTCTAAATACGAAATTGATTTTTTGACAATAAAGCTGAACATTACAATATCTCTACCACTGAGTAATGGCACGGTTCTGTATACTAACTCGTCATCAAAATCAATATCCTCCATCTTGGATGATGATTCAGAATATCTACAAAATAAAATTCAATGTAAATACAACAAAGAAATATATATAATCAAAAAATATAAGCATTAGGTAATTAAAACCTATTATTGAAACAATCTAAAATTAACATTATTTTGGAAACGAAACTAAATTATTTCGGTATCGCAACTAAAAAATTATTTCTGATTCAAACTAAAATCTAAAAAAAAGAACAGAAAAAGCACAATTGTATTTAGAGAGCACAAATGCAGCTACTACTAAAACACAGATGAATCAAGACAATAGTAATAAAAACCAAGTTAATAGGGGGGGAAAATTAAACCAAATAAAATAAGAATTTTTTTTCCTATTAACTTGGTTTTCATTACTATATATATATATATATATATCTGAGTACTACTTTTACCAATTTACCATAATAATCCAACACAGTGGAGTATTATTTACAATAAAATGACATTTCTTTCTACAATAAAATGTCACATATGATTTGGTTTTCTTAAATGTAAAACTCATAAAAAATATTTTCAAATCAATGTTTATGAATTTTTATTACTAATGAACCATGCTGTAAAAATAATAGCAATTTAAATTGTTTTTCAATGAAGAATTAAAACAGGATTGATAGCTTAGAACTGAGCGTAAAAGATTTGCTTGATACTAAATCATTAGTAAAATTCCGTCAAAAAGTGATTCATTATATATTTGACATTTGCAGAAATGAAAGAAGAAATAAAGAAAAAGCTTCAATTTCAAGAAAGGTAATAAGCAGAATTAAATTTGGAAATGCTGCGTTAAACAATTTTTTTCCTTCTTTAATTCGCATTATTTTTGTTGAAATATTCTTTTTTTAACATAACATTTTTTACTTATCTACATATTTTTGTTGCTTTGTTTATTTCACTAAAGTGAAAGAATGGTCTAGGAATAGTTTAAAATTAAACTATTGCTAGACCAGGGATGGCAAACCAGTGGCACACGACACAATATTTTGGGCACGCCGCCGATCAAAACGGTTTGCATTTTAGTTCAATTACGAACAAACGCGAGTGTTCCCATCCCATTTTTTAAAAAACACATATATTTGTATTGTTAAAAATTTGCTTGCTGAGAAAGAAATTGATTTGAAAAGAATCGTTTCAGTAACTGATGGTGCTTCAAATATGGTGGAGATAAAGAAAAAAAAATCTTTTCATTAGTTTATTTCAAACAGACGTAGAGCATTCGATTCTTGAATTCCACTGAATTATTCACCAACACGCCTTCTAAGAGTGGTTTAACATTTCTAAATATAAAGGCGTTAATCACAAAAATAGTCACCCTCATATCGTCGTAGGCTTTAAATAAGCGAAAGTAATAATAATGAAGTAAGCGAAAAGATTTTAATTGAGGCTTTATGGATGAAGTCAACTCAGCGTATAATGGCTTACTAATGTTATAATAATGTTCGCTGGTTGATCCGCGGGAAAGTAATTCAAAGATTTGTTGACTGCATGGAAGAAATCAGTTTGCAAAATGAGGGAGAAATTGAACAATACTCACAGCTGTTGGATATTATGTGGCTCTCAAAATTGATGTTTTTACAGATACATGCCAACATTTCAATGAATTGAAAGTAAACCTTCAAGGCACAAATAAAACAATTATCGTCATGATGGATCTCATTCGCGTTTTTGACGCTGCACTGCATGTTTTCAGGAACGATATTATTACAAGAAACTACAAGTACTTCCTAAATTTGAAATATATATCAAATATTTAGATGTACATGAGAACCCAGACGAAGAAAAAGTTATTGAAGAATTTATTTCCATAATTGATTCTTCAATCAAGGAATTTTCAGCGATATGTTCTCAGTTCAAAGAATTATCGGAAAAGCTCTAGTTTATTATGTACCCTGATGTGACTTCATTTGATAAATTGAATTACTCCCAATTCTATTATTTGGAAATTAAAGAATTTGAAATGCAACTGATTGATTTCCAGTCCATATAGATTCAAAAATTTATTGAAACAAGGAAAAAGTTGAAACAAGCAATATACGTAAAAATGCCAGTAACGAAATTTTAGAAACATGGAATTCGGTTCCAGACACATTTAACTGTTTTGAGAAGCTGGCTCATGCTATTTTAACCATATTTTCATCCCCTATGCCTGCGAATTATTATTGTCAGAGATGAGTAACATTAAAGACTCTCTCAGGAACCGTTTGGCAGATGACACCAAATCAACATGCATTCTACTAAAAGTAACATCTTACAATCCTAATATAGATTATTTGTCGTCTAATCTGCAAACACAGAAGTCACACTAACGTTACTTTAATTTGAATTACTCGTATAACTAAAACTTTTACTTCTATACAGTGCAGAAAATATTTTTTCGTAGTAAATAAAGAGTTTTGAGTTGTTAGTATTTAGATTATTATAACAATAATCACGAATCAAAATTATTCGATGGCGTCTATACCTCATTAAACATTTCTTTAGAAAAAATGGCACGTTGATCCATAAAGGTTCGCCACCCCTGTCCTAGACCATTTTAGAAAATTTAATGATACAAATATCACTGCTGTTTTTTAATAAAAGCTCTTAAACTGGATAAATTTTTGAAATATTGATTTATAAAAATGCTTCATTAATTCATTATAATTTTATAAAATTAGTAATTAAATAAGGATTGAGCTTAATTTTTTTTCTCTTTGTTTCTTGCATCCCAAATGCGCTATTTCTGACCAATTCTAGAAAATTAATGATGTAAATATTTTGATTTAAAAAAGTAGAGCAACAAATACATAGTAGAAATTTTTAAGAATTAATTTGCTGAATTTAGATTTTTAAGTAATAAATTTGATATAAATGCAATTTTGTCTCTAAATTAAAAGAAAAATGCATACATCAAAACTGACCTTTATATCGCGATTCTACTAATGTATTTTAATATTTTGACAGCAAATTGTTCAATATTATTTTGAATAAATACCAGGGATAGCTGTTTATTTGACATTAACTAATTAGTGATTCGACCAAATTTAAGATTAATTAACTGATTCTATGAAAATTAAGATTATACTTAGGATTATTAAGACGTTGTACATAGAGGAAATGAAAAACGGAGTGCCGAAACGTATTTGTCTCTGTTTGATGAGCTAAGTTCAAAACCTTCGAGGTATTAGAGCAAAATTAATTCCATATTTAAATCTTTGATTAATTTTCCAAAAAGAAGCAACACTGAAATTAAGAAAGCTGTTCAAAACTTTATGCATAGGATATCGAATCTAAATATAGTGATGAAAAAGTATATTTTAAATATTTCATGGCACAACTTCTCGAAACAAATGAAAAACAATAATACTTGTACCGAATTCTTACAAATTAAGATGTAGTAAAACTGTAAAAATATATTCCCTGTTGAAATATATTCTCCATAAATGTATGAAATATTTTTAATTATACGGGTTTGTCTATTTAAATTTACTCAAACTCATTTTTTTCCCCTTCAAATAGCAATACTTGATTCCATATACATATCCGGGACAAATGGAAGTCAATTACAGTTGAAGAAATAAATAGTGAGGTCTTTAGTTAATAATAATAAACACAAAAGTAAAATTCTGTATTACATACAAAATTTATGTGGTATGAAATGTATGAATAAATAAAATATTATTGATTAAAATACAGAAGCAACCCATGCATAGTAAATGTAATGCAACTAAATATCTTATTTTATTTTATTTAAAGCTAGCAATGCTTCAGTAACTATTTTAATTATTTAATGCGCTTTCTGGTAATAAGATATTAAGTATTAAAAATTTTTTAATTATTTATAAAGTGTCCTTTAGTGGAAACTTAAACATGCAAATCAATAACATAATGTTTTTTTTTTTTTTTTGTGTGTGTGTGTGTGTGTATGTGTTTCATTTATAAAGGAATGTTTCAGGAAATAAGCATATAATTTTTATTTTCCAGCTGCTATAAAATTTTTTAATTTAAGCTGGTTTCATCAATAATAAATTTATCCAAAATTTTCGATTAAATAATATGGCTCAAAAATACTATTTATCTTCAATTCATTTGTAATTAAGTACACAAATTAAAGTATGGATTTCAAATTTTTATTTAATCTTGTTTTTTTGTTAACAACCTTATGCATTAAACAAAAACATTCGTTTTTATAACAGCAAAGTTACTGCATTGATGGCTGAAATGAAAACCTGAATAAAGGAGAGCATTATATGAATGACCTATTTGCTAAGTTTGAATACACTGAAACAGCCCTTAAATCTTTTTTCAAATATATTTCTGGTTATTTTGAACTGTTTGCCTAAAATTTTACATCTAAGGATTTCTCATTATGCAGAATCAGTTTAAAGACGAAAAATTAGGGATCGCAATCAGAAAATTTAAAGAAATGTGTAGATGGCCCCTAATGAGAAATCAAATTACATATTTTTTAAGAGAACAGTTTTCCAAAACGAATGACATTATTACCTAGAATATTTTTATAGATTAAAAGTAATAGCATGTGTTGGGATACTTTTTTGACGGACAGTACAATCAACTTTTCCGAATGTAATAACAGTGCTGAAAATCTGCAGATTCTTGATGTAAAAAATGATAGTGTTTACGAAATTGAACTATTGAAAAACTCATATTCAAAATGACTTCTCACGAATCAAAAATTCTTGAACTCTCTGACTACTATGATCAGCGAATATGATGTATTAGAAAAAAAATTAGTTCCAAAGATATTTTCAAATTGAGGAAAGTCACAATTCGAAATTGCACAAAGTATAATAATAGACATATAAAAAAAAATATTTCTTTTATAATTTTATTAAATAATACTATTTTTAATTTAAAAAATCCCCAATTCAATTAATAAAAAAAGAGTATTTAAATTGCATAAAAAAATTTTTGGCAACTTTTTTATTATTTTGTTTAAAATAAAATATTTGTTATTTCGATATGTTCTGACATTTTTTATTTAAAAACTTTTCTACTGAAATATATTTAAGAGAGTCGTCAATTTTTAAGTAGTTCATTCAGTTAATCAAATATTTCCTATTAATCATAATAATAATAAATTAATTTAAAATAAATTAGTAAACAAATATGAAACTGAATCGAAAATACTAATGAGTCTTTCGGACAAAGGACTGAACAATATTTTTTATTCAAGTAAAGGAATTGATATTGGCTATTCCAATTCAAAGTTTGGAAAATATATATAGAGAAAAAAATTTTTCCTTAATAGTTACTAGTTTATATATATATATATATATATATATATATATATATAACCAGCATACATATATATAGAGTAAACCAGCGGGAGAGGTCTTTCCAAAACTTTCTTGCATCCTCTCTAATAAAAAAGCTATTCCCCCAACTCCCACAAAAAAATTATGATCCTTGGATAAGGAAGAGAACGCCCAGCATGGCATTGCCATACAGCAGATACGAAATATTAGCCTTTGATGTAAATTTAACACTTTTACTAAATCTATCGTGTGATCCTCGTGGAGTTTTTTTTTTTTTTTTTTGGCGATGAATCTCTGACATGCAGTTAATAGTATCAGAAAATAGAATCTGTGTTTTGAATACGTTTCTTTCCAACCAAAATTTGATAAAGAATTACAACTGCTACCACAAAATTTGATATAAAGTCATTGCGTTTTTGAGCTATAGCGTTTACATGCTTCTGAAGATACAGATCGTTAGACGGTCAACCTCTCGTTGGATTGTTAGGCTACGACAGAGATGTTAAATTTGAGTACCGAATTTGATCTATTAAACTCTCTTGGTTTTGCAGTTATCATGTTAACATATATTCGAAAAACCAGTCAGACAGATTTGCTCTAAATAAATTTTGCTCAAAATTTTGTAGAAATCTACAATTTTGGTGAATAGACAATACACTAAATTTCATCAATCCATCTCACAGCATTCTTGAGTTATCTTTGTCACAGACGGACAGATAAAGCTGACAGACTTACATTTTCTAAAAATGTGATTTTCGAATTCAGGGAGATCTAACTCTTGGAGATTTGTCAAAATTTCGAGTTCGAATTTCTTGACAATTACAATATTTCTTCAGCACTTCGTAAACGAAAAAGCGAAACGTTGGTGAGTTATTAAATCGAGCCAATTTTTAAAATTGTACAAGTTTCCTTTTCAAAACTGAAATAAAATAAAGAAAAAACAAAAATAATGCATTTCTGAAGAATGATTTTTCAATTTTTATTCATGTTTAAATTCAAAATTTGAATGCTTGGACACTGCCATTCCATCTAGAAAATGGCAAAGACAGAAAGAAATCACTGTCACTTTTGTACTTTTATTTTATCAAAAAAATATTAGTGTAAAAAATTAAGATAAAAGGCAGCAATTTTATTAATTTTACATTTATATAGGAATAGCCTTTAATTTAAATAGCAAATATTAGAAAATAAGCATAAAAGTAAATTTAACAGTGCAAACAAGTTTAATTTACTTTCTTGTCATCAATACAATTTACGTAGGAAAAGCATCAGAACAATTCAACTTTTGTGATCTCACGTTGTCAAAATCCACCACTAGAGCAACTCGTTAACAACAATCATAAAAGCAATGAACATGGTGAACTATATTGGTAACAATAAGGTAGTATAAAATATTTCCAGATTAACTCCTTTTTCCCTCTGGCCTCTATGGAAAATGCCGTACAAAGGATTGCTAATGCAAAAATATCGTGCAATCCTTTTTTGTAGTGAGAAGAATGTGTGATCTAGCCAACGACTTACAACACCATTAATCCCTTCATCAATATTTAGTAACTTGACTTGTCAGACAAAAGCAAGCGTTTCCTCTGAACTTTAAATCGGTTCATAATAACTATGTCAAAATCTAATTAAAGTAATCTGTTAATAAACAATAAAGCTAAAATAAGGTAACTTACTACTAGTGAAAAATTTTAGTGTGCATTTCTTTTGAAGCAACTTTATAAATGGCATGCTTCCTTTTATTTTAAAATAAAAACTATAATCCGTGAATTTGTATTTTTATATCACTTTGTTTATTTCCCTTTGAATGTCTTTATTTGCGACTTTTTTCAATTGCAGATTCGACGGTATGATGCAAAAGTTTGGAGAGGGAGTGCTAGCTCAGGTGTCGTTATCATCTGATAATAATTCAAAATTACGATCCTGTCCAAAACAGCTCTAGTGTTGCTTCAAAACAAAAATCAATATAATTAAATTAAATAAACTAACTTCTTAGTGAAGAGTTCACATCTGATAAATAATTAAGTCTTGAGTTTATAATTTTAATAATAATAAGTGTGACAGATTCCAGTAATTATAATAATATTGATATTGAAACCTGAGTAACCTGCTATTGACAACAAAACAGATTGCAAGAAATACATGATATAAAAGCCAAGCCAATTATTCTAATAAAACATCTGAATTATTATTAATAGAGATTTGCGTTTTTACTTAACGAAATTTATAAATTTAAATAAAAGTTAAAACATTTGTACGGAGAGTATCTAAATACTTTCATCAAAAACTGATGAAATAAAATAATGCTAAAAATACTACTATTAACAAAGTTTCCAATCAAGACTAATTCTTAATTTTTAATATGGAATTTTCTATTACATAAATATAAAACTCTTGAATGATTCATTTTTTTTAAAAAATTTTCAAATGCTTAAGTAATTAATTTTTTTAAATATTCTGAAACTTTCAACCTCCACCCACTCAAAAATCTTATTTACTTTCTGAGAAGATTATATATCCTAATGGTTTTGAAACAATCAAATTTATTATCAAAATAATAGTCAGTTCGTTCACATTAAATATTTGGTTCATTAACCAGTCAATTCGTATTAAATATTGAGCTGTTTACTTTTAGTTCAATTTTATTTACTGAAAATTCTGCTTTAAGTATTTTATTAAAAATAATTAAAAGAGGTCATTATTTGATCCATATTTTAATATAAATCATATTTTATCTCAGTAATTTTTATATTTCCTTACCTCCTTTTATAAAAATGCATTAATTAATACTTAGAAACAAAAGTGCGTTTGAAAAACTGAGGATAATTCGATCAGTTGAAGCGCGTACGATCAACCATATTTTTTCACATTTTAAAAAATGTTTAACCACTTGATTGAATAAATTACAATGTGGAGAGCTCATTATTAACGTCAATGATGCCATTGGCGACAAAAATAAACAACAATATGTAAAAAGAAGCTATAGTATTAGTAGTTAGATAGTCAATAATAGTAAAACATGAAGTATAGTAACCAGATAGATATCAGAATAGAGGACTGTCAGTTTAGTACAAGTTAATTTAAAAACGCGTTTTAATAGTCAAACATTTTACTGCACAAAATAATACAAAACGTACCAATTTATAAAGCATTTATATGCTATATATAATATATTATAAAATAGAGTTTTACACTTAAAATTCTCAACCTTTAGATTTACTCAAATCAAATTACTTTACATTGCAGCTAATATTCAATTTCTGATCTGGTGTTGTTTTCGATATATAACTCAATTTATCAAAATATACTGTTGACATAGTCTCAAAATCTATTTTTTTTTAAATCTTGGATTTATCATGTGCGAAATTGAAGAATTTTCAACCGAACTGGCTTTGAGGGTTCTGTATATCAGTGTTGTCCAATCTAATCTTGAATACTGCAATTCCATTTGAAATCCTTACTATAAGTTTATCATGTACTTAGAAAAAGCACAAGGTAAATACAATAGGTACAAGGTTTGTACAATAACCATCCTATACACATGATATATCTTATCTTCGTAATGTGTTTGATGTTCCTAGTTTAAATCTCAGCGTGACGCTTCGGTTTTTCTGTGCCCCCCCCCCTTTAAATATAGATACCTCTACTTATAATAAAGATGAATGTGTTTTTCTGTGTGTGTATTGGCGTTTTGCAGGCCAAACCGTTTGACCTACAGCAAATAAACTTGACATATATATATATACGTTGAAGGGTAAAAACATGAATATCGAAGTTATTTTTTAAAAATTTTAATGAATTAAAAATTAAGTAAAATGTCAGAGTTTTTCTCTCATATTTTTCGAAAATATTCCAGTACAAAATTTATTTTTACATGATTTTAAAATACGAATCATCATCTGTCCAATGATATCAATTTTTGCCATTGAATTTTTCCAATTTAAATTAAATTAAAAAATATTTTACGTCTATTTTAAAGCAATATATTTTATGTAATATTTATTTATATGAGCACATAATGATTTTACTTGCATGAACACATAATATGTGCATGAGGGAAAAAAAATTTTTTTAACGTTGCTATCACGGTGACAAAAATTCAAATTAAAAAATTGATTTAAATCTCATCACGCTAAACCTGGAACCTATGCCAATATGAAATGGAATAAATATGAAACATATTTTCTACGAAAATGTACTGCAATCATCAAAAAATTCGAACTCGAAACTTTGATTATTTTCCCCATTTTAGACCTCACATGTATCTGTCTGACTGTGACTAAGATAATTAGTAACTTTCTACAAATTTTGAGCAAAACCCATTCAAAAATCTGTCAGTCCGACTGTTCGATTATAAGTTAACACAATAACTACAAAATGAAGAGATCTAAACGGATAATATTCGGTACAAGGATTTAACATCTATAGTGTAGACATTATCAAATTTTGAGCCAAATCCAACAAGGCGTTGATCCTCTATCGGTCTATACTTTCAAAAGAATGCAAAAGCGATAACTCAAAACTACGACTTATAGTCTGTGTATTTTCTGTAGGCGGTTCAATGTCACATTTTCTGCCGCGTTACCAGGCAACCAATAACGAGGTAGAAAATGTGACCTTGAACCGAATACAGAAAATACACAGACTATAGGCATATCAAATTCGGTGTGCGATTTTGTTACTACAATTGTAGTTCTGGGTCAAATTTAGGTTTCAACCGGTAGGGAAAAAGCTAAAATAGAAATTCGATTTTCAGATACTGAGAGATTCATCGCCATAAATCACACGACAGAATCAGTAAAAATGCTAAATTCAGGCCAAAGGTTAATATATCGTATTTGTCGTACGGCAATGCCATGCAAGGCATTCTTTCCCAAGGTTCACATTTTTTAGCGGAGGGTGAGAGAAAAAAAAAAACCTTTATTAGTGAGTATCCGAGAAGACCACTAACGCTGGTTTTCTAAGACAAACCAAACCATTCGTAATAGACGCGTTTTTATACGATAGTAATATTCGGCTTTTCATAACTCACTCAGTTTTAGTCGCAAAAGTGGTCTTTTTTTATTTTAAATGTTAATATTTTAGTAAATATGATACTTAGGACCGAAGGTCTGTTGAAATACAGACTTGACTGATTGTATGAGTTATTGATTGTGTATTGAAACAGATTGTATATAAAATTCGCAATTCGTCAGAACATTTATTGTCTCAAACGGCATAAAATATTATTCTTTACTTCTTGATTACAGTGAGTATGCGATAAGTGCTCATTAATAAGTGTTGTATACGTTCAAGCATTAAAATGGTTACCATATTATAAACTTTATCTCTGTTATTAGGCGCATTGACTACCTAACGACATTTGGTAATGAATCAATTTCAAAATCAGAATGATGCTCCGAGTTACTGATAACGAAATGAATCTTCCGTTGAAAAGTGTTGATGGCCTAATTATTGCTCTTTCTAAATCAGCAACTAATACTGCGCTTCAGAAGAGTGTTGAAAATAAAATGAGAGAAATTTGCTTCGAAACTTTATTAAAAGGGACACACCTATAAATTTTGCCATCTAAGACATTTATAAAAATTATAATTTTGATGTGCATAAAGCAAATTCCATCTAATTATGGTATAATTTAGTTTCAGTTTCTTTCTACGTTGTTGTTTAAATTTATTTCTTTACTTTTTCTTTATTTAACAGAATAAAATAAAATACACAAGAAGTTTTCTAAATTCAAATTGATATCAATAATATTTAGTTCTTTCACTTGTTTTCAAAATCTTTAACAGTACAATTTTCTTCAAATGTATCTACTAAGTGACTATGAAGAACTTCACACCAATTTTTAAGTGGTTAAACATTTGAAAGACTGTTTCATTTCATCATCGCAGATAATACATATTAATGAATAAATAAAACAATATGGATGGTTATTACATTCTTGAAATGACTTCTGGACAACATGGTTTTGAGTATTTATATTTAAATATAAATCAAATGTTATATATTTCTTATTTCCCTTTTCTAGCACTTTAATAAATTGAAAGTGCTAATCTGTCATCTATCATTATCTAAATTGTTTTACAAGAGGATCAATTTCCCAGTTCCAAGTATTTAAAAAATTGTAAGCAATTGTGTACGTATAAAAAAATGAATCATTTACAGTTTTCAGAAAATAATAAATTCTTGCAAAATAATAATCAACAGCACTTAAGACTTCGAATTTTGAAGGATCCGAAACTATATAAGTAAGAGTTCTCATGCAGATCTGTTACAAATGTTTTCAACGTTAATTTTTTTAATTTCTGCAAACTGTTCCAGAAATTTTGAATATATACATGTCTTAATTACTTAAATATAAAGACATTTTAATTTATTAGGACAAAAAAATTAAGCTAAAATTTGCTTTGAAATAAAAGTTAAACTAACGATAATTTAGATTTCACTTGAAAATATTTTTTTTCTTGATAAACCAAAAGCGAAAGCAGTGACTATGTTATTAAAGGAATAGTTTCCCATGCTCATGACGTTATATGCACATTAAGGTGGAACGTAAAAATCAAATTTTGATTTTTAATTCGTAACAGTGTGTAAAAGTTGCCTTTTGGTGTAGATAAGATTAAAAATATGAAAAATATTGGAGTACGTTTTGAGCTGCCGCTAGGACGTTAAAGTTTCATAAAAACACACTTTTTGATACTTTTTCAAAGATTTTTGCGAGTCTCGATTAAGTAATTAAAAAAATTAAATACGCGTTATAATACGAGTAGAAATATAAAAACAGTTTTACTATTGTATTGGTATGACATCCAGGACACTGAGTCACCGTTTGAGCGGATGATATTGACAGGAGGCGGAGATTTGTCTGCGTGTGATGACAAGCTCAGAGCTGGTGTCAGATCAGCAACTTTGCCGAGTTCAATTGAGTAGACGCCTCCTCTCTGTCTATTGTGTAACTGATTTGTCAGTTTGTGTACTTGTGTGCTTTGTTGTGAGTAAAAATGGCTCAAACTAAATCAGTGAAGACAAGACAAATGTTGGAATGTCCTATTTTTGTGAAATTAAGTGATTTGCTTGGAGTTGAACTGCTGACTTACGAATCTGATATGAAGTGCTACTGTTATATTAGGTGTAACCTCAATATTGCTTCAGAGAAGGATGCTTCTGTAAGTGAAATATGTAACACTCTGCGAGTCTTTGGAAGCATGTTTTAATAAGAGATGGGGGGAGGGGGGTTCAGTTATGTCATTTCTAAGCTATGCGATCATGTCGATGTAATCCTTTGCATCGAAGTTTAACTTTGGAACTTTAAACTTCCTGACTACGCCTCTACATTCTGTTCTTGCTTTTAAAACACGTCGTAAATCAAGTTCTCTTTGAATTTTACGTTCATTACTTAGCATGAACAAAAGGATATTTTCTGGAACAACAAAATAGTCATTTCTTTGAATAATCGGATCTATAAAGCTCTTGAGATCCTCATAGAGTTACCTTGAATATGAGAAGGTTAAACAGATGTTTGGAATCATAAGCATATGAAGGTTTTAACTTAATATTAAACCATACAAGCACATACATTTTCACGATGTACTCAGCCAGAGTCTTAAGATATTGTTACGAATCCGTAATGCTGCTTCCCAGCATAGTTGGTTCCATCATTGGAAAGAATGTTTTACAGTCATCTCTATGGAACAGAGTCTGGACGTCGTGTCGGGGGTCCCAGAGCTTGGCGACCAATTTGGCGACTTTGGCGCCAAAATAGATTATACCCGAAACTTCGAGAATTTTCCCGATCCGTCCAGTAGGAACCGAGATACGCCTCGAACGTTCCTGATTGGTTGAGAGGCTTCTAGCCCCGCCTCCTGAGACCTATAAAAGGGGCTGCACTGCCAGAGAAGTCAAGTCAGTAATCCGAGCCAGAGAAGTAGAAGACGGAGGAGTCGGAAGCGACTGAGTCAAGCTCGTGCTGAACTGAGCTGTGCGCTGCTGTCTGCAGTAGATTCTGGTTGTATGCTACACGTCTCGGGTGAAGATAATCGTCTTCTGTGCTGTATATAGTTGTCGCTTTTGTGCTGTCCTGTGTGTCTTCGTGTAAATAAACGTCGTTGTTTTTATTCTACTTCTGCCTGCTGATTGAGCGTTCTTTACACCATATCACTCCCACTATCCAAACGAACCCAGGTAAAGAAAATTTCGTAACAATATATTTGAAGGATCTGGTTGGTTTGCCTCTTTTTGCAAATAACACGGTTTTTCTTCAGGGCTGCCATTGACGTCAGGAACCGCTAGTGGTAGCTAACTAGGTAACAATATTAGCTATAACCATTTAGGTAATATTGATATTATATTTAAATGATAATATTATATTCATGCGCAAGGCATCTGAAGCTGAGCTAATAGTATAATGGGCCCGGTTATCCCCTTTTCTCGGCTTCCATGTCACATGCAAACAGTGGAAAAAGCTGTGATACTGGAGACCGAATCGGTTCAAAATGTCTATGGTTTAATCGCAAGAGAAGGATGCATAAGAGCAAAAATTGATTCACCTGCGAATATGTTAAAAGTTAATAGGAAAAAAGACAGTTGAATGTGGCAATGAAGTAGAAGCCAACATTTGCAGGTGTAACATTTGTAATCATTAAGGATACAGAAGCAAGAAACACAAAATTTGACATTAAAAAAATATTTTATTACTATTATTGCATTTTGTAATTAATAATTTATTCTAACTGTAAATCTTATATATGTTTTTAAAATCATGTTTTGAAGCATTATACGTACAAAAAATTCATAAAAAATATTTTCTCGAAATTTATAATTTTTCATTCCTTTTACAAACTTTCAGCTTTTTGCGGCACTTCAAGATGCTGTAGTTTTGCAATGAAATTTTAAAACATTCTTTTTGAATCTTAGAGGCAACTTCTCCCCACCATTACCAAACTAAAATCTAAACAAATTTTTTTAAAGGGCCATTTTAAAATTTGTCAATTTTTTCCGAACTTTAAGCTCGATGTGGCACCTCAAGATGTTGTATTGCAACCAACTTTTTCAAAAATTCTTTTTTAACTTAAAAGGTAGATTTTTCCTACTATTATCAAACTAAGATCTAAAAAAAAAAAAAAAAAAAAGGCCATTTTTGTATTTTTTTTCCACCCTAATGCACATTATCTTTATTGAAACGTAGTTTTTTAAAGCACTTAAAAGTCATTCAGTAGTGATAAGTACAATGACAGCGTCTTTTGAAAGAATTTACAATATATATACATATGTAATAAAATTTTAAAATCTAATTTAAATCTTAGTTAATTTCATAATCTTCATTTGAAATCAGCCCATATAAACTTCATTCTAAAATGTTCTCTTATTTCAAGATCCCATTCCCACGTTTTATTTAATTAATTCTACATGCCCTCAAGAAAACTGATGGCCTCAGCATTTTCGCACGCACCGAGGGAAAGGATAAAAATCCCCAATACTTACAATATTCTTTTAAAGATACTTAACTTTCCCTTTAGTAAGACTACATGTGTCAAAGAAAATTCCTATCAAAATCTCATTGTAAAATCACTGAAAGGAAACATTTTGGTCTCTTTTGCACCTGTATCGCATTGTAAATGGACTTCTGTTTTATCATTGCTTCTTGTAAATAAAATGTTAAAATATGCGCGTGCACACATACACCACTAGCCAATACTTGAAACATGCTAATTAATATCTTTTTAAGGCAAATTTTTTCAGACAAACCTGATAATTTCATTTTTTTTTTTTTTTTGCAGAATACATTTCCAAATGAAAAATATTTGTTTATATTAGAATAATCAAAATTTATAATAATTTTTAAAGCATTATGGCATAAATAACTATGTCATTTAGCCAATTTCTATTTAAAAATACATAGATACGAAAAGTTATTTCTTGTTTCAACAACAAATCTTTATTATTTCTTTAAATTTACTTTTGATGATAAGAATGCTTGAGACATATGCTCACTCTTTTGTTCCTTAAAATTTTATTTACATACATATTATGAACTAAAAAATAATGTTTGCATAAAAGTTCTCCATTCAGAAGAAAAATAATTCCTTTGGATTTACAGTGGTGCCAAAATTTGAACACTTTAAAAAGTTTTTATGCTTTCTAACTTTGTGTGCTTTTAGAAAATGTTATTTTTCATAAAATGCAGTCTTGTATAACATATTAAAGAGAATTATTACTGATTTCAATACAAAAACAAATATTTGCAATGCAAAAAAGTTGAGCACTAATAATTATCGAGATGCATTAAATGCTAATGACTGCATTGAGTTACCAATATTCAGTAGGGTAGCCTTTACTTTTTATTACAACTTCATATCAATCATTCATTGAGCTGACAAGAATTTTAAGCTCTTCCTTCGTTATTACATGATACTAGGAAACAATTATGGTCTCAATTAACTCTTTTATTTAACGGACGCCTCATTTGTACAAGAATATTCAAATGGTGCCATAAGTTCTCAATAGGATTGAGGTCAGGACTGTTTCCTGGTCAATTCAATGCTATTTCAATTCCAACCATACGGCTGAGATACTTATAGAGAGAGTGCAACCCTACTTTGGTGTAAGACAAGATAAAATCAGGTGACTTGTGGACAGAATTTGTGTTCACTGTAACCGCATTCTCCGTTCCTCATTATATTTCAATGGCAGATTTTTTCTCGCTTTTAACTGTTGGATTTTAAAACTTATTTAAGCCATGGTTAACTATTGTTGTGCAATTGGATGCAAAGAAAAAGCTTCTATGGATAGTCCTGTATCATTTCACAGATATGTACAATAAACATGTTCTGTTTATATCCATTTTAAGTCAATTTAAAATTTCGTAACCTCTAACACTCAGTGATTTTGGTGTTAAAACTGAATAATATTTCATAGTTTGATTTAGTTAGTGTATTAAATTTATTTAATTTGTTATTAAGCTTCATTTAAACTGATGTAACTGCATTATATTTTGTTACTTGCTTTATTTTAATCTCGAATGTGTTGCAAGTGCTTGGCTGAAAGCTTGGCGTGATTTTTTCTCGCCAATACAAGTATTCACATAAAAACACTATTGGTAATGGTAAAAAACACTATTGACCGATTAATAATTGTGTATTTATTTTAGTGCAAATAAAGTTCCTTATTATTTCCAATGTTTTTTTAATCATAAATATTCGAATCGTATTATACCGTAAAAGATATTAAATCATCATTGTGAATGAAATCGTGAAACTAAAACGTTTTATTTAAAATGTTATATAGTAAAATTTCATAAATGTGCTAGCAGTAATTGCATGATTTTATAAATTTAATTAAAATCTAATAAGAAACTAGTGGATATTCTAAAGATAAACTATTAAAGAAAGAAATGCTATCTTTACAGATAAAAATTTTGTCTGAATGTTAACTTTATTAATAACTTGCGATATGCACATACCCTAAAATCACCGTTTTCGTAAAAATTTCGAATTTCCCTTTTATTTTGTATTAATTTAACACATTTAAGATTCCAAAAATGATTTAATTTTGTTTCTGCGAACCTATTAGAACACTAACCGAGTTGTTCATAACTGCCTGAATGCAGTCAGGATGTAGCTATTTGCCTATTCTACGTCTTACATATTTTCACCCATCACTAATATCAATATCTTTGTTTATTTACTCCATATATCTTGTGACCACTCATCATTTGTCCAATTAATATGTTCCTTTACCCACTGTGATCTTTTTGTGAGCTGTTGTAAATTGAGGCAAGGCATTTTTCGAGGAATTCTACCGCTTAGTCCAACATCAAATAATCTTCTCCTGATTATTCTTGAACTGACAGAAATGCCAGCATCATTTAAGTGACTTCTGAAGCCGCTTATGACATTCTTCTATCTTGGAAACAGTTTTTTATTCTTCTGTTATCGACAGATGTTTTTCGGCTTTGATTTTTATTGAATTCGTCTCCTGATATCGTAAACAAAATTTTCGGACTCCAGATGTAGTCACTGAATCACCCATCTCTCTTGCAATTTCAGCGTAGAAAAGACCACATTGTTGTAACACAATAATTTTAATTCTCTGTATAGGTGTCCAATCTCTTCTTTTATTTGCTGTCATTGATTTTTAACTAAATATTAGAAATATTTACAAAAATTCCTATTAAATATTAAAAATTTTAACAAAATTTCTTACTTGTAAATTGATTACATAAAAACAGTCTTCCTTATACAGAACAAAGCACAATAATGACTTTTCCAACTTTAAACATGATGTCAGTTTCTGCTGTCAGTTATTAAAAATTGATTAGTTCCCAGAACAAGAACAAAGATTGGAAAGGAAAGTTAGAAATTACAATCCACTTCATCACCGTGTTTGTTTTTCAGATTAAAATAAGTGTACCTTTTTTGTATTACAAATATATGAATTTTGCTTTTTGCATTGAAATCAGCATTAAATTATCTTAAATATGACATGTGAAAGTTTGCATTTTGTGAAACATAACATTTTCTATAAACATACAAAGTTAGAAAACTTTAAAGATTTTCAAAATTGACCACAATTTTGGCCCCCACTGTATATGTTTGACTTAAAGCAACTTTCAACATTATTTTTCCTTCCTTAAAAATATGAAAATGTGTCATTAAATTTCCACTTGGGTTCAAAGCTCATTATTAAAAATTTCTTTGGAATAAAAATGAGTATATATTTAGTCATTCCTTCCTTAAAAATATGAAAATGTGTCATTAAATTTCCACTTGGGTTCAAAGCTCATTATTAAAAATTTCTTTGGAATAAAAATGAGTATATATTTAGTCAAAATATTTTGCTACATATGCTTCTGATTTTAAAACATTCCTATCATTTCAAAACGCCTTATAAATGATGAGGCATTTAAGCAACAAAAGTTTATGTTACTTCAGAAGTTATTTTTTTATCTATTCTTCTAGTAACCTTATATGTGTTATTGTGTTTCTCAGCAAATTTTTCTAATTCAGACCAAACTGATGCTTGTAGATTGAAGGAAAAAGCTATTACATTTCACAATTGCATAATAGCATCAACTTTATATATTCTGGATTACTGTCTTGGTGAAAAATAAAATTTGTTATTTTGACTACAAGGGCATAACAGCCTGTGATATTATATTATCCATTTTTACATTTCACAATTGTATAATTCATCTTCTTTATGTATTTTGGTTTGCTGCCTAAGTTGAAAAATGAAATTTGTTAGTTTGACTTCCAGGGCAAAACAATCTGTAATGTTCTATATTAAATTTTTTTGATGATTCAAGTCAATAAAATTTAATACTAAACTCATCTTCTGTTGCATTCCATTTCACATTTTTCTTTCGTAATGCAAAAATGTCATTTTATCCAATATGCCATTAATGAAAATTAAACTAACCTCTCAATTTGTAGACATACATGGACTAAGGCTCTAAGTGTTTGAGAACAAAATTAGTCTTTCATACAAAGCTTAAAATATAACTTCTAACAAAATTAATTTTTCTTTCCTCACTGATTATGATTTTATACTACTGGTTTAAAAATGTTTTTTTTTATATAAAAAAGCAATTATTTTTATCTCAATTAATTTAAAAAATGGTGATTTTTGTAGGGGTGGCTAATATTATAATTAGCTTCTCTAATCATCCTTCCAATTGTGTCTGTCAAAACACTCTTTGTTGCTTCAGAAGTTGATGTAGCAATTCCAGCATAACTCATTTTAGGATTTTTTTTAAATGTTTAATACTGAACCCTGCAATTGTTGAGCTGAAAAATTCCATTTCTTCCTACCGCTGATTTAGTTAATAATCCAGAATTTCCCTAGTTTTGAATGATATTTTAAATGCATTTATGACTGACTACATTGAATTTCTTTACAATTCTACTACTTTCTTCAGACATTCAAATTAAACTTCCCGAGTACCAGCACTTGTTTCAGAACTAGAGCTCAATTTGAAATTTATACAAAAAAAAAAAAAAAAAAAAAAAAAAACATATTTCCAATGCATATCAAATAATAGTACATTATAGCATCAAATTTATCATACTGGCTCATTTAAAAAATACTTGTGACCAAATTGAAGTTCTCATGTTTACATCAAGTATATAATTTTATAACTGCAACATAAAAATTTAGCCAATTAAATCATCAATGTTTTTCAGAATTTTGTTTCCTTGCTCAATACATTCTTTAATGATTATTTTCAAATTTCAAAGAATACTGAAAGTAAAAATAATATATTTTATGTCACTTTAGATGCTTAACGAAGAATATGAATGCATTCTTGCTCAATTCTGATAACTATTAAATATAAATTTGCTTCTCTCAAGAATTGCAAAATCTTACAAACAATAGTTTTCTTTTTGTTCACTCACAATTTTTCCATAACTGTTTTTACTTTTTTTTTTTAAATCATGCAAACTTATCTAAATAATCTTGCAAAAAGCATTTTGTTGTTTTAATTAGTAAGCTTTATTGAATGCTTCTGTTATAGATGAATACAATACTGTATAATGAAAAGGAATAAGTTAAAATGTTTTGCAACCTACTGGGTCAAAAATTTATGATTAGTTCCTTTTATTAGTTCAGCTTTATTTAATGATTATTTTATTATTGCTTAATATTAGATAATAAATATTTCACTAAGCACCTCTCCAATAATTACATAAGCTGGGCTGTTATTATTGGAGAGGTGCTTATTTACAAAAATCTGAAGAAATTTCATAAATTAAAATGCAGTGCTGCTGCATTTAGTTTTATTAAAAAAATGTCTTGTACTTTTAAAATGTTTCCAAATTTCATTAAAATTAATTTTTTTAATTTCTGTATTATTAAACAAAAAAAAAGTATTATTCTGTTATTATTTTTGCTATCACAATAGTGCTTGATAGCTGAGTTATTTTCATATATTTAATTCTAGAAAAATTAGGTGTCGAAACCATATCCTTCTTCCTTCTTAACAGTAATTATAAAATCCTGAAGAAAATGCATCCTATAGTTAGTATTCTTAATACAATTTTAAAATTTAAAAAAAATTATATATATTTACAATAGCTAACTTATAGAGTGATGGAAATATATTTATTATTTTAGGAATAAATTTTTTTATCTTTTTTTCTTCAGTTTGTTATGTTTTTAGAACTATAATCAAAGAATAAAATCTTCCATTTTACTGAAAATAAATTCCACAAATTCACATATACAAAATGCAATTTCCTGTTCTATTCAGCATTTTACAGCACTCTTGCCCACATATTTATCTTATTAACATGTATAGTGGTTATATACTTTTGATTTGGCAAGAATCTTGGAATGAAAAAACTGAAAACAAGCTGCATTTTATCAAGCCAACAGTTGGAATGTGGCCTGCTGCTTCGGTTCGATGGACTGACATAAAATTAACTAGACTACGAATTGGTCACACCCGCCTAACTCATATACATCTTTTGTTTGGCGAGAAGATACCAATGTGGCTCGGATTGTAACATTAATCTTACAGTTTTACATATTTTAATTGAATGCCCCAAATTTAATTTTTATCATATGCATTTCTTTAATTCACCATCATTGGATTTGCGTGAACTGATTAGAGAACAGCTTCACTGTAATATTTTTGACTTTTTAAGAGCTACTAACTTTATTCATTTTATATAAATATCATTGTTTATTAAAAAACATTTGTTTTAACCATAGACTTTCCTTATTTAAGGTTTCGTACCTTTTTATAAAAGCTTTTAACAAAATGTTTTTATCAATTTTTAGCCTGGAGGAAACAATTTTTAATCATATGGTAATATATTCATACCATGTGTCTTGGCACAGCATAGCCAATTCTGGCTCTTGTGCCATAAAAATGTAAACCTCAACCTCAACCCGTTCCATTCAGAAAAGCCACAAATTGAAATTTTGAGAAAAGTTGTAAGTCCTTCAATTATTATTTATCAGTAATTATAATTTTTCATCATGAAAAGGCAAAGTGAGTCAACCAAACTAAAGAATAATTCTAATTATGAAAACAATGCAACTACGGGAAAGAAATTAATTTCATGCAACAGAATTCATATTATTGAATACCATTCAAAATTAATAAATTTTTTAAATTTCATTATTAAAAGTAAGTATCTGGTTATTTACATCCTTTTCATGCTCATCTGTTATGGAACACCATATGTTTCGAAATAACTAAAATTTATTAATTTTAACTTAGGGATTAAGTAACATTTATTGATTTAATCTTAATTTGAGGTTAAGAAACACAACAGAATGAAGTTATTTAGAGATGAAGAAAGTTTTTAAAAATAAACAAAAATAAAATTCAATTCAAATAAAATATTCATCAAAGAAAAAAAATCCTTAATCAAGAAAAATATACTATTTCAAATAGATTTTTTTTATAGAAAACCTCGATAATAGATCATAAAAATATGATTTTGCCAATTGTTTCTTATTGTATTTTTTAGAAATATACAACAAATTGCAATAATATATAAATGCCCTCATGCTTGTAATGGAATAATCAAAATTCTATCAGAATCTCTCTGTAATCGTTAAAACTGACAATAAGAGAAATCCAAAAAAATCAAATTTTATAAAAGCATAACGCTTTTTTCCGACAACTTAAGAAGAATTCAACATATAGCAGCCGGGAGATTGTAATCACAAAACAACGGGAAACTGTAATCTTATTTGGTGGTAAATTTTATTAAATAAATTCATAATATGATAAAAACTAAAATTAATAATAAAATTATATAAAACTAACCAATCTTAAACATTCATGTAATATCAAATTGACGAGCACGCGAAAAAAACTTAATTTTACGGCTGCATGTTCAAAAACGGGAAAAATTGCTCCCACATGGGAATCATTAAAAAAAAGAGAAATGATTTTTAGTTAACGAATTGTGAAATTAGAAACAAAACAATGTACATGATTTCAAATGCCTTAGGCTAAACATAGCATTTGAAATATAATGGAAATAATCTTTCTTTTATTATTTTTAAAGACTACTTATAAGTCTTCTCTAAATTAATTATATACATCACTAAGCGATAATATTATATAATTTAATCTGTTATGAATTACTACAATATTACAAGAGAAGCTCCTATTGATACTCAATCTTACAGAATCGAAGTGAGCAATTTGAAAGATTTTCAATTTATATTCCGAATTTCTAAGCGCTTCTCTCGCTAAATCACTTTAATTACCTCTAAACTTTGTGCTACTTTACTAACTATTATAGCAAATATATTTTATACTTACATTTATTTCAAAGTAGAAGTTAAGCAAACCTAGCATCACATATGGAGGACGGCGGACGCTATAAACTGCAGGTTTACCATTATCACCCGAATCGAAATATGACAGAGGATTCTCGAATGTATGGGTTGCTACATTGGCATGGTTTATCTATTTCCGGATTGTGGACAATTTTAAAAATTCAAAGAAAAATCTTTTGGCTGGGAAAGTGACGAGAAAGACTTGGAAATCATTTTGCCTTGCAAACAATAAAGTAACGTTATTAAGCTTAATACGAATCATCAGAAATTGCAGTCCTAACTTTTTCAATGTCAAAGAGACAGAGAAAAAAAAGAGGCAAAATTCAAAAACAGAATTATATTTTTGTAAGTAAATAAAAAAAAAAAACTTTTATGCTGACATACTATTTCAAATTCTTGTGTAATTAGACATTCATGTCTTCTGGGAAATTACTTTACATTAGTGCTTCTGTTTCAAAGAATTCATCATGTTTTGAAAATATGTGAAATTTTAATCCTATCTAAAAATTAAAAATATTTGTTCAGATGAGAGTTATCAAAAAATTATAACTGTAATTTTTAAAATATTATAGCATAAATAAGTATGTTAATTAGGTAATTTAAAAATACATAGACATGAAATGCTTTTTCTTGTTGTTCTTGTTTCAACAAGAAAATCTTTATTATTTCTTTAAATTTACTTTTGATGAAAAGAATGTTTGAGATGTATACTCACTCTTTTGTTCCTTAAAATTTTAGTTATATACATATTATGAACTAAAAAATAATATTTGCATTAAAATTCTCCATTTAGAAGAAAAAAAATGAGAAAAATTATTATTATTATTATTATTTCCTGTGGATTTATATGTTTGACTTAAAGTAGCTTTCAATATTATTTTTAGTTCCTTAAAAATATAAAAATGTGATATTAAATTCCTACTTGAGTTCAAATTGCTTATTCATTCCTACTTGGACTAATGCTTAAAAATTTCTTTGGAATAAAACTGAGTGCACATTTAGTCAAAATATTTTGCTCCAAATGCTTCTGATTTTAACATCCTTTTCATTTCAGAACAGCTTCTAAATGATGAGGCATTTAAACAATAAAAGTGTATGTGACTCCTGAAGTTATTTTTTTTCTATTCTTCTTATAACTTTATATGTGTTAATGTGTTTCTCAGCAAACTTTTCTAATTCAGATCAAACTGATGCTTGTGGAATGAAGGAAAATGCTATTACATTTCACAAGTGTATAACAGTATCTACTTTATATATTTTGGATTATTGTCTTGGTGAAAAATAAAATTTGTTATTTTGATTTCCAAGGCATAACAGCCTGTGATGTTATATTATCCATTTTTACATTTCACAATTGTATAATTTCATCTTCTTTATATATTGTGGTTTGCTGTCTAGTTGAAAAATGAAATTTGATATTTTGACTTCCAGGTCATAAGAATGTGTGATGTTTTATGTTAACTTTTTTTTTTTGATGATTCAAGTCAATAAAATTTAATCTTAAACTCATCTTCTGTTGCATTCCATTTCACATTTTTCTTTAGTACACTCAAAAATGTCATTCTATCCATTTTGCCATGAAGCAAAATTAAACTAACCTCTCCATTTGTAAACATATATAGAAAAAGGCTCTACAACGTTTGAGAATAGAATTAGCCTTTTATAAATAGCTTAAACCATTACTTCTAACAATATTAATTTTTCTTTCTTCACTGATTATGATTTCATGCTACTAGTTTAGAAACATGTTTTTTTTTTATATAAAAACGCAATTCTTTTTATCTTAATTAATTGAAAAAATGAAGATGATTTTTGTGGTGGTGGGGCTAAGATAGTATTATAATTTGCTTCCCTAATCATCCTTCTAATTGTGTCTGACAAAACGCTCTTCATTGCTTCAGATGCTAATGTGTCATATCTAGCAGAACTCATTTTAGGATTTTTTAAATATTTAATACTGTTGTCTGTAATCGTTGAACTGAGTTATTAAACCAGACCTTCTATAATTTTGAATGATATTTTGTATCATTTATGACTACATTGAATTACTTTACAATTCTACCATTTTCTTCAGACATTCAAATTAAACTTCCTGAGTGCTAGCACTTGTTTCAGAACTAGAGCTCAATTTGAAACTTATACAAAAAAACTTATAAAAAAAAAGGAAATTTATCCTCAATGAATATCAAATAATAGTGCATTACAGCATCAAATGTATCATACTGGTTCATTTAAAAAATACTTGTGGCCAAATTGGAGTTCTCATGTTATCATCAAGCATAAAATTTTATGACTTCAACTTAAAAAATTAGCCAATTAAATTATTATTGTTTTCCATAATTTTGTTTCCTTGCTTAACATATTCTTTAATGAGTATTTTCAAATTTCTAAAAGTATGGAAAATAAAATTAATACATTTTATGATGACTTTAGATGGCTTAACGAAGAATATGAATGGTTTGCACTCAATTCTTAGAACTATTAAATGTTAATTTGCCCCTTTCAAAAACAGCAAGATTTTACAAATAACATTTTTCTTTTGGTCCCCTCCTAATTTTTATATAACTGTTTTCAATTTTTTTGTTTGGAAAAATCATGCAAACTTATCTAAATATTACAAGAAGCATTTTGTTGTTTTAATTAGTAAGGTTTATTGAATGCTTTTGTTATAGATAGGGATTGCAATATCGGACCAAAAGTTCAATACCGGTATTCGGTATTTTTTAGACCCCAATACCGGTAGTAGAAATTTTAGAAAAAGAAAGAAAACACAGGTGTTTCTTTGTTTTATTTTCTATTTTTATTAGAAAGTGTAAATATCACAAAAAATAGTTTGTAACTTATAAATATAACAGCATATAAAGAATCACAAAAAAAGTAAAGGAACATCTTATTTATTTAAATCACAAAAAAGTATAAATATCACTATTCAATCTGTGATACTATTACAAATTTTTCAAATGTGATCTTAAAAAAACATAATTTATAACTGTATTGTCATTAAGCTGCAACGTAATTTTGTGCAAAAATTACCAGCAATCAAAAACGCTCTTTCGGCATCTACGCTAGTTGGTGGTACTGTTAGCAGTGCGCGATGTACTTTTTCCAAGTATTTACCTCTAAATCCCTCATCTTCAAATAAATCAATTTCTCGTCGGATGGGTTTGGATATCGCTGATTTCTGTATTGTATTTTGGTTTGTTGATTTTTTTTTTTTCATTTATCGCTAATTCTAATTTTTGTTCAAGAGACAATTCCTTTTCTCTATCGACATTAGTGTTATCATAATCTTTGATAACTTTACCGAATTCTTCTGAATGTGGACAGGTTTGTGGGTAAAAGATTTTAAGAAAATTTACTATAAACTTGATCAGATTTGAATTGGTTAGTCTCTTTTCTTCTTTTTCATTTTCATTTTTAAAATCCTTATAATTATGTAAATGCAGTAAGACATTTTCTATTTCGGCATGCCTTTATTCTGTGCGATTTTTCATTGTAATATATAATTCTTCAGATAGTGATGTGTGCTGTTCTTTCAATGGCTGCAATATGAAATTTATTGTTGCATTAGCTTTTAATAAATTAGAATCACTCCGATATAATGCCTCAACAGCCAATTTTATTGGAAGTAGAGCTGATACAGTTCTGGATATTAAGTCGAATTCACTATTCCAAAAGTTAATTTGCAGGTTTTAGTCGATTATTGCTTTTTCCAATGGATTTCTCAGTTTCAAAATTCGTTCTATCATTTGGAGTAAACTCTTCCAACGTGTTTTAGAATCTAATATTAACATATATTCTGTTTTGTTTTCAGAGTATATATTTTTTGTAATATGGCATTTTTTGTAGGGGAATGTTTGAATATCTTAACAATTTTTCGAACTTTATAAATTATAGGAAGCATTTCTTGATGGGTTAATATTTCATCCTCATTAGCAATATCTTCTTCAACAATCACACTATTATTATCTTCATTGTCAATATCACTCTCACTCTCTTCAAAGTCGGAATCCGAAGTTTTTATGATGTTTATGTCCGTTATATTAAACAAAAATTGTTATGAAATATTTTATTGTGCATTAGTACCTTTTTCCTTCTGAATTACTGATTATCTGTAATGTTCACGTCTCATAAAACCGTGAGTCTTCATTGTTAAATGTAAACATCTCCTCCTTTCATCTTTCCTCTTACCCCTATTTTGTCGAATTAAATCCATCCTAAAGCATGCGCAAAAGTGCGGAGGGTTTTACAATCCGTTGTCAAACAGTATTTTATCACTTCTCATGATTGTACTATGCAACTTTGTATTCACAGTCTAATTAATTTCGTCCGTTAGGGAGACATAAAAACAAAAACGTGTACTATTTTGCTAGGGTGGCGATCCCTGAACATATAGTGGAGACAATTTATAAAATGTCTTGTAAATTCCGAATAAATGGTTACAAAAATGTACAAATGGCTCAAAATACCGGTATTCGGTATCCTGGTATACCGGTATTGCAATCCCTAGTTATAGATGAATACAATTCTGTATAATGAAAAGGAATAATTTTAAATGTTTTGCAGCCTACTGGGTGGGAAAATTTATGATTAATTCCTTTTATTAGTTCAGCTTTATTTAATGATTATTTTATTATTGCTTAATATTAGACAATAAATATTTCACTAAGCACCTCTCCAACAATTACATAAGCTAGCTGGGTTGTTAAACAAATTTTATAAAAATCTGAAGAAATTTCATAAATTAAACTGCAGTGCTGCTACATTTAATTTTATTAAAAATTCTCTCTCATACTTTTAAAATGTTATTTTCAGATTTCATTAAAATTAATTCTTTACATTTTTTGAATTTCTGTATTATTAAACAAAAAATAGTTTATTAAATTATTATTCGATTCTTATTTTTGGTATCATAATAATACTTGATAGCCGAGTTATTTCCATAGATTTAACTCTAGAAAAATAAGGTGTCGAACACACATCCTGAAGAAAATGCATTCTATAGTAGTATCCTTAATACAATTTTAAAGTTAAAAAAATTATATATATTTACAATAGCTGACTATAGATTGATGGAAATATATTTTTTAATTAATTTTTTTTTCAGTTTGTTCCGTTTTTGTTTTTAGGACTATAATCAAAGAATAAAATCTTCCATTTTACTGAAAATAAATTCCACAAATTCACATATACGAAATACAATTTAAATTTCACGTTCGGCTTGGTTTAGTTATATTAACGTCCCGTTTGAAGCAACACTTGGGCTATTTTGGGACGGACCTCGTAATTTTGAACCGCGGTCAGATGACGAGGACGACACCTGAGCTGGCACCCCCCTCTCCACACCACACCACACCAGCGGGAGGACGTTTGGTCAGGACGGATTTAACGTGCAACAGACCCCCTTACACGACGGTTCTTCGGTGGAATCGGGTCTCGAACCTGAAACCCTCCGGTTCCGAAGCCGAGACCTTACCACCAGGCCACCGTGGCCCACGTTCAATTCAGAAAAGCCGCAAACTGATATTTTGAGAAAAGTTGTAAGTCTGAATTATTGTGTATCAGTAGTCATAATTTTTCATCATGTATGAACAAGGCAAAGTGAGTCAACTATACTAAAGAATCATTCTAATTACAAAAACAATACAGTTATGGAAAAAAAAATTAATGTCATGCAATAGAATTCAAATAATTGAATACCATTCAAAATCAATGATTTTTTTAAATTTCATTATTAAAAGTAAGTATCTGGTTATTTACATTCTTTTCATGCTCATCTTTTAAGGAACAGCATATGTTTTGAAACAACTAAAATTTATTAATTTTAACTTGGAGATTAAGTAACATTTATTCATTTAATCTTAATTTTGAGGTTCAGGAAACAGAACTGAATGAAGTTATTTGGAGATGAAGAGTTTTTAAAAATAAACAGAAATACAATTCTGTTCAGAAAAAAATATCCTTAATCAGCAAAAATATACTATTTCAAAAAGTTTTTTATAGAAAATCTCGATAATAGATCATAAAAATATCATTCTGCCAACTGTTCCTTATTGTATTTTTTAGAAATATACAAAGCATTTCAATAATATATAAATGACATCATGCTTGTAATGGAATAATCAAAATTCTATTCGAATCTCTCTGTAATTGTTAAAATTAACAATAGCAGAAATCCAAAAATATCAATTTTATGAAAGCATAACATTTTTTTCTGGCATCTTAGAAAGTATTCAACATATTGCAGGCGGGAGATTGTAATCAGAATTCCAGAAAGAACAAACGCCGAAAGCAGCGGGAAACTGTAGTCTGATTTGGCGGTAAATTTTATTAAATAAATTCAAAATATAATAAAAACTATAAATAATAATAAAATTATATAAAATTATCCAATCTTTAACATTCGTGTAATATCAAATTGACGAGCACACAAAAAAACTGAATTTGACGGCTACATGTTCATAAACGGGAAAAATCGCTCCCGCATGGGAATCATTAAAAAAAGAGAAATGATTTTTTAGTTAATGAATTGTGAAATTAAAAACAAAAACGATATACATGATTTCAAATGCTTTAGGCCAAACTCAGCATTTGAAATATAATGAAAATAATCATTCTTTTATCATTTTTATAGACTTCTTATAAGTCTTCTCTAAACTAATCATATACATCATTAAGATATATTATTAAATAATTTAATCTTTTACGAATTATTACAAAATTGTAAGAGAAACGTCTATTGATACTCATTCTTAAACCGAAGTGAGCAATTTGAAAGATTTTCATTTTGTTTTCCGAATTTCTAAGTGCTTCTCTCGGTAGATCCCTTTAAATATTTCTTAATTTTGTGCTAATTTACTAATTATTATTACAAATATATTTTATACTTACATTTATTTCAAAATGTTAAGTAGACAAAGTCTTCAATAACGGCAAACACATAGGGATGATGCTTGAGCTGTGTTGATTGCCACGATCGCACATTACGGAAGAAATCGTTAGAGAAATGCCGGTTGCTACTTTGGCATGGTTTATTAATTTCTGGGTTTTCAGCGATTTTAAATAGCAAAGAAAAATATTGTTTTGCTGGAAAAATTGGCGATAAAGTTGCCTTTTTTTTTAAAGCAATCTGTGGTTATATGAGATCAAATTCATCACTTGTGACATAAAAAGAGGCTTATGAACTTTATATATAAAAATCTACAGAGATTGTACAGCCACAAACAATGCATCCTTTAATCAGACATAATGCTAATCAAAATTAACTGAATATATCATTCAGCACACACTATGATATCGTTCAGCACACAGTTGAACAAAATGGAGCTAACCAAACAGCTTCTAAAAATGCCACATCAAACATTTATAAAAAAAATTGTCACTGGTTCTGAATCTATGGCGAAAGAATATTTACCATTCCAAAAATGATCGTTTTGAAGTCTAATTCTTTTTATGATTAAAGCGGCATGCTTCAATCCAAATTATTTCTCAGAATTAAAAAACTGGGAGAAGAGGGGGAATTTTACCTGAATTAGGAGCCAACTGTAAATTCTAGATATCGATCTTGTAATTGTCCATATAACAGCTGTAACAGTTCATAGACTTCACAAATGCTGTATGGATGCCAGTTGTTGAAAACTATCTGCACTCTTGTTTTTGAAATGCTGAGCTCTGCAGGGAGATTGTTCATGTTCCAACATAAGAGTAACTTGAAATCTAAACTATAATGTCAATTTCTATATCGTTTAGATAACCCCTCACCTTTCCCATTGTTGTCTATCCCGTAGTTTGTTATCACTAAACCTCTCTGTAAATGTACCTCCAAGAAGGATGCCGGGAATTTGTGATATGTTCTTTTTCTGCATAATGCGTTCAAAAAATATCATATTAAGGTAATAAATGTTATCATGTAAATATTTTTCTTAAAATTATATTCCCTTATACATGCAGTATCATTGACTGATATAAAAAATTAATTTGTTTCTTCTATAAAACTAAATGAAAGCACTAGATTAAGCTAATCAAAACTTATTTATCATCTATTTTTTATGCGAATTTGATTATAGAATATAATTTTTTAATACTAGCTATTTGAAATTAATTTTCAGAAACTGGCGATGTTATGTATTATTCATTGCTCTGAAATGCAGCTCTTTCAGAATAAAATTTATTCTCTTAATTTCCAGCATTGTTTTTTTTTATCTGAACGCCAATTAAAATGAAATTATATCCTTATATAGCAAAGAATGAAAGAAGTAACTTGATAAAGCTCACATTAAAGTTTAGCAAGTATTTTATAACAATGCGTTTCGTAGTTCTTATATATATATATATGTATATAGTACTTACACATTCATCTTGATTTTTTGTAAATTTTTATCTTTTATTCACAATTGGAGTGAGGATCAAAGTATAAGCCCTTTTAATTATTAAAGCAGAAAGAGAGAGCCGGCACTCATTAAAAATTGAAATTTCAAAATAAATATAAGTAAATAACAAATGACATAAAATGTACCTCAACAGAATTCCACATCCACTGAAAAAACGCGATTAAAATTTATAAAGAAATTTTGGGTTCAAAATTTCAGATAATTATTTAAAGAAATGTAAAATATCACATTATTCATAATGTTAAAATATTAAAAAATAAAGAAAAAAATTCACGTAGGAATATCAAAGGATACATAATTTAATGTAGATATATTTATGTATTATTAGTTTTTGTGTAGTTATCAATAGAAATTTCATCTAAAATATGCATATTTTCCATCATCCTACAAATGTGGAGTTATAATAGAATTTAGAAAATTATACGATGAATAATTCTGGAGGGGAAAGTAATAGCATTAATTAAAGTCCATTAAGTTAATTTAGAAAGCAGATTAGTTGAAAAATGATCATTTTAAATACATAAATTTAATGAAAGAGTCAGAAAAATTCTAGGAATTGTATTTAAAAGCAATCGTTCAGTCCAAAATAGAATGTACATTCGCAAATTAAAGTGAAGTATAAAGATACATTTTTTTCTCAAATTATCATGGGGAAAGGTCTATTTTGATATTAGAATCTATAAAAATATATTATTTAAAATCGACAATAATGCAATCTAATTTAAATTTACGATTTGATGATCTCGAAACGATATACAAATCTTTATTCACAATATTCCCAAAATAATCATGCGTTGTAAAATGAAAATTGACGGAAGGTTTTAATTCATTATCTTTGTTATTTAATAATGATAAAAAATCTATTTTAAAGGCATATATCTAAAAATTTGTATTTCATGTACGCCATGAAATGAAATAGCTAAATTTTTATTCCAAGAACATTGCAGTTTTCCGAGCAGGCGGTGGAGGCGGTCGCCTTATGCCTCGAAATCTGTAAGGAACTGAAAATCTATTTCGACGTATATCATAGTGCTAAGCCGACGGCAATTTTTTTAATTCACACTCCCCTTCGGTATGGTTCACAGAATTTTCTCCCTTTACTTTTTCCTTAAAAAAGAAAGGGAGGACGAAAATGAATGAATAAAAATAACGAATGAAGATTTTGCGGGGAGAGGGGGATAAACACAAACGAAAAGACGAAATAGAAGAACAGATCACTAAACAATTTCGAAAACTGTGGTATTCAAATAGTTTCTAAGATATGCATATGACAAAAAAAAAAAAAAAAAAAAAAACGATCACATATAAGACAAATAACGCTTTTAAATCAACAATCTGTATATTTAAAATAATGAAGAGAAAAATTTACCACCCAGTCTCAACTACTGGTTCGATTACGTTGAAATCTGTTTTACATGAATATTCATCATCTCTAGATAATTCATCAGTGATCACCTGTTCCTCTTACTATCCCATTTCGAGAGTTATCACAAAATATAAGACACATCCTATAAATAACCAGACTAATTAAATCAGTTTTGTTTGCTAAATTAATTCCGTCATTTTGCATGCATAGGTGATCAGCCAGTACATTCTATGTTCATTATGCAAGAATGCATTTGTGGATGTTGTATATAATATTTAATTCAATGACGGCATAAATAAATATCTTTATGTAACGGAAACATTAAGAAGAAAAAGAAGAAAAAAGATACACTTACAGTTACTCGTGCATTGCATAATTTATCTGCTTGTAGGATCATACAGCGTAAACTGTGACGTCATTTTGATGAAAGTAGGTCCACTACAGTATTCCCCCCTCAGGAATGCAGCAGACACTGGAATTAGAGATAACGAGGGTTAAAGCGTACTTGACGGAGAAACCTCAGGTACTGACTGCTTTGAAGATGGAACTGCAACTGATGGAGGTGATATGATTGCTGCAGATGACTGATGAGAAGTTTCGAAGAGCGCGAGCTTCACACGATCAATGCTGATTGTATATTCTTTACCGTTCTTCTCAATTGTGAAAGTTTTATCAGGGCGTCTGAGTTTTATCAGTAAGGGCCATCATACGGTGCTTGCAGGTGTTTCTTAATTGTGTCATGGCGCACGAACACATGAGTGCAAGACTTTAAAGCTGGATATATGAACACTTTTTTTATTATTATGAGATGTAGCTGGTGCAGGTTTGAGTTGCTCCGACACAGTTCGTAAATTTTTTTAAAAAATCTTGAAGTTCGACGTTAAGTGAAGGGGATTCAAAAAATTCCGTTGGTAGTCTCAAGGTTGAGCCATAAAGAATTCTACTGATTTGCATTCCAGATCCTCCTTTATTGCTGTTCTGAGTTCAAATATAACTAGTTGAATTGATTCAGTCCATTTCGTGGGTGTGTGACATCCGAAACATTGTTTTAAAGAACGATGAAATCGCTCGATTACTCCATTGCTAGAAGGGTGGTAAGGGGTTGTTCTGATCTTTTGGACACCCAAAAGTTTGTTTAGCAAGGAGAGCAAACTGCTTTCGAATTGTCGTCCCTGATCCGTCGTGATGAATCGAAGAGTGAGATCCACTGACCAATGAATGCATGCTCAATGGCTTCGGCAGAAATGTCAGAGATGGTAACTGCTTCAGGCCATCGTGTGAAACGGTCTATACAGGTGAGTAAGTATTTGCAGTTATTTGAAGGCTGAAAAGTTCCTACGAGATCAAGATGTATACGACTAAATTATAAACGGCTTTTTGAATAAACGCTTTGAATGAAGAACAATAACGAAGATAGATATTAAATTTTGCAACAAGATTTGACCTATGAGTTGCGTATTTGGAACAAAACAAGATGATATGTTCAATACTTTTTTCAAGATTACAAACTCGGCAGTGAGGATAATTGTGTAGACCAAATCTATTCAACAGATTTGGAGTTATAATTATCCGGGTTAAAAGATGTGCAGTTATGATATCTTCTCTTTTATTTTTGAGTCAAGGAGTAAGGGAAAACATGGTGGGAACATCGCCAATAGATTGCTGATATTCGATTTTTTGGAAATGTGTCTCCTTTTTTTGCAGTGTGGTTTCTTGATAATGGGAAATTAAATCTTTTGAAGCAATTCACTGCAGCAATGGGTGCGACTCCGAGTACGTCCGTCTCTTCATTCCAATCTGTGAATGTCCTGAATGCCACACCAAGCATATTTTCATATTTAATTTTTCCCTTGCTTGAATTTTGCCAGCTAATATGTGAATGACTTTTTGAGATTTGATTGTAAGGCATTTTAAAGCTCGAAGGGTCGAGTAGCTGCATATTAACAAAAACAGATTTTTCTTGTTGTTAAAAGTTCATCCAGAGCTTAACAAAGTGCCAAGGCTTCCGCTGTAAATACGGAATTGATGAGGGCTAATTCTGTAGACGAAGGATTACTGACTATAGATACCTGCAATAGAAGTGAAAGATTGAGATTTGGATGCTTCCGTAGAGATAATATAATAATCTTGAAATTATTTGCATGCATTTTCTTCAGAGATCCTTTATCATATAACTAGGAAGAGCTTTATTTTGAAAACTGGAATAAAAAGATGAATTTTACAAAAATTCTTTCGTGAGACGATGGATCTGGCAGAGTAATAATATGATTTGTAGAAGTATTCAGGTTCGCCAACAATTTATACTTTTACAGCTTTTTCTAAACCGAAAACTTTTATTTGATGCCATAAACTGTAATGTATTGGAATATTTTCGTAAATTAAAAGTTAGATAACTTTTAAACAGAATAAATAAGACCACCCTTTGTATCGATCGATATATGGAACTGGGAAATAAGAAATATGTTTCAAGATGATATTTTTAAAACAATAAACATTCGAAACGTTTTAAGCAAATTATACCCAGTTGCTTGGATTGAATGAAACTGATTGCTGATTTTGAATTCTTTCTTTGGAAACTGTATTGGATATTTAAGTTCTTGCAGGGAACATTGAATTTCATTATTTTTAAAGGAAATATATTTTACGAATTCAGTACTTTATTTTCATTAAAATTATTGAATTGTTTCTTTTAATATACAGGTATAATTCAGTTACCTCCTATTACAATCCTTGTGAAGGAAAAAGAAATAAGAAAAAAACATTGATTTAAGCTTTTGCTCTTACTGTTAAATAATAATTATAAGAAATGGAACTTATAATACATTTAAAAGAAAAAGCAATCGATTTGAAATTGAAAATAACAATTCTATTATACTATATGAAAATATTTAGAAGTTACTACGATTTATTTAATTTATGGAATTCAATGAACATATGCAATCATTGAGAAGTAATTCTATTAAATATTTGCACCCAAATATTACCCAACACTGTAATGATATGAAGAAGATTACATTACATTACCGAAAGCACATTACACTTTTTTTATAGAATAAAAAAAAAGAAGTCTGTTTGGGCTTGTTTTCTAATCTTCCTGTTGTTTTAATAACTTTTCTTCTCAGATGTGATCCCAAGAATCTAAAAATATACCCACGTTAATGCGAGCTAGATGAATTAGAATATTTATCGAGATTTCTTCTATTGGTGTCTTGTGAGTATTCTCAAACGGCATTGATGGGTTTTGAACAAAAATGTGAAGGAGAAGCTGAAGGGCATTGGTAATGAAGAATTTTCAACCCCGAAATGATAAAATGAATGCAGGAATATATGAATCCTTTACTGCTACATTGCTCAAGACTGCTGATATACATTGAAAAGAAAAATTAATTTTTCTCCCTATTATTTGAAATGACAGCTCTTGAGAAAAAATTATTCTTTGAAATCATTAGATTTCTTTTTCAAGCCTGGGAAAATGAATAAATGACCATCTGGAATACTACTTTAAAACAAACTTTTACATCTTTTTTCGTAGAGGTAATGTAAAGCGATTTTCAGATAATTTTTAAAGGCTATATTTAGACCAGAGTTTTCGGCTATAAGTCTGAGACCTCTGGTATACACCTGAATAAACCCCAGAATTATTTTAAAATTCAGAATATTTTCACATATAGACTTTGGAGAGTTATTTATTATTTTAGAAAGCTAGCGCATACTGAATATAAATTACAACTCAAATTTTTAAAAATCGAAAAATGTATAGTATAGTAGGTTATAATTTTGTGTTTCGGAAAATAGTATATACTGCAAAGAAAATAAATTTCGAAAAGATCTTCAGCATATTTAATAATGAATATTTTACTTTATATTAGAATATAAATAACCTTTTGTACAAATTATGAAGTAATTGCAATTAATTATACTAGTGTGTTTGTTAAATTATACAAATTACCTCACGTTTTTTCAGGAGAATATGATATTAATTAATTACATAAATTTAAAACAAATGGAAAGAAGACGATTAATTTATTCATGTATGATTCTACTTTAGATTTCTTAATTGATTTTTCTCTTTCTTCTTGTGCATTCATTAGACATACAAATAATCATTAGGTTTCTTCATTTGATTTGTTCTTTGTATACATATATGTATCTGCGCATACTACCGTCGCGCCATCTGTATGAGAAAAGAGTTTTTGTGTAAAACAGTGAGTTGAGTGGCGAGTAGCCGGGAAGAGATGTGTGTACCATCGGCTCTTGTCAAATTATTGAGTGTGGATTAAAAGTGAATTACAGTCCGCTAAATGAGCATTAATTTATTTATGGAGTTTGAGTTCTTTTCATGAGCATCGAAGACAATATAGCAGGAATATAAGATATTTTCAAGATTCCGAGTATTCAAATGACTTTAAGCTTAGTGAATTATTTTTTCGATTTTGTTTTCAAAAATTAACTGTAATAATACCCAAATATTGCCAACTAGGCGCTAAACGTGCCAGTGTAAGAAATGTGAATGAACCTACGCGAAATGAACTCTTCTTACAGTAACTTGTTTCTTTAGCGACCGCCGTAAACATAGACATTTGGCGGAAAGTATTTTCCTGGTGGACACACAGTAAGAAGGTACTTGGTCGTTACACTAAATTCTTAAATTTCTATTAAATTTTGAATAAAATCTATTCACATGAAGTTTGTCTGCTCGAGTACAAATGAACACTATAGATAGTAAATAGATATAGGAATGAAATCGGTACACAAATTTAATACCTGAAAATAGATACTTACCGAATTTTAAATTAAATCCATCGAAGAGTTGACCATCTGTTGGTTTATAGTTTTGTATGCATGTAAGTATGATGATTTTAAAACTCAACGACATAGATGAATGAAATTTCTTATGTCATTTTTATCAAAAATGTAATTCTGTGTTAAATCTTGATTTCAATCTGTTAAAAAAGGTATATCCACAATGCATATTTGGTTTTCTTCGCGGCACTATGAAGCACAAAACTCATATGTGGGTGTCTGAGAATAATCTGAGTATTTTTGGTATTAACAGTCTTGCTTAAGGGCCTACGATTTTATGGAAGGGGTGGGGGGAGTTGATATCTTTATGAGAAAGTTATAGGAAGTTAACTCATTTTCGCTATTTAAAAAAATAAATCAAGAAAAGATGATATATTTTCAAAGAATTTTTTTAAACAAATGTTGTTTTCATTTATTATAAAATTCAAATGCTTGAACATTGTTATATCCATTCGATTTAGAAGATTGGAAGAAATAATTGTCACTTCAACCTTTTACATTATTTTTTTTAAAGTTCAGAGTAAAAAATAAAAAAAGAAAGGGCAGCAATTGATTTATATTTTTTTATATATTCGATTATATAATTATCTATACAAGATAAAGAAACCAGAACAATCCATAGCGAATATATATATGTAATGATATTTTAAAATCGTAATTTAATCCAAATTAATTTCCAAGGCTTTATCTTAATTTAACCTATAGTAATTTCATTCTCTTATTTCCTGATCTAATTCCGCTTTCTCTACTTAATTAAGTGAAGAGGAAGCTTTATAAAATTGCTGAACGCCGACATTTTCACACGTTCTGCGTGAAGCGAAAAAATACCACTGACTTTACAAATTATTCTAAAAGATCCCTGTTTTCCCCTTGCTTTTTGTTTGACATGCCATGGAAATCCCTATTAAAACATCACAGTATATAAGACAGGGATAATTTTTTTCTCCCTCTTTTTACGTCACTTCTTGACTAATCTGTTACTGTGAGCGGTCCTGCTTGTCCCAGCCGCTTGTACATAAACATGCCTGCCTGCCTCTTGGGAGAGAAAATAAAGCTAATTTTAAAACTTCAATGAGTCTTTATGTCTTCGAAACTGCATTCTGCTTCAAACAAAAGAATGCTTACATATATGTGTGTGTGTTATAATTTCTAATCAATGTTTTCTCTAAAAATGATTTCCTGTGTCTACGACCTTTCAGTTGGGCAGAATCGCATTTTCCGCACGAAATAAAAACACTGCTTCTCCGAATTCTTTTCTAAAACTATATACGTTCAAACTATTATTATAGCCACTGTTTACCTTTTGCCTTCCTACTCTTACGCTGCAACGTTCTCGCAATGGCTTGGACAAAGAATCTTAATAGTGTATAAAAATTGATCTTTCGAAATTATGAAAAATAAAATTCTCTAAGGAACTCCATGACTGTTGCTTCAAGTCAAATGTTGTTCATTAAAATCTGATTATATATAGAGAGAGATGTGCGTGCGTGTGTGTGTGTCGATAAAAAGTATATAAATGAGAAATCTACAGATGCATTTTTAAATTATATAATGCTATTTCAAAACAAGCATGAAGATAAAGACAATAGCTCAAATAAGTTTAATTCAAGTTACTTTCTTGTCATCAATATGGTTTGTCCAGGAGGGACCTCAAAATATATCAAATATATTACCTGTGCCCTCATATTGTATAACCCGCCATTGTCCAAGAGTCCAAAACTTTAACCTTTTAAAAATTAGGTGAAGACTTTTTAAGTCCCAATATTTAAGATATAAAAGACTTTTGATATTAAAAGTCTATATCAATGCTTTTGAAAAAGACGAGAGAAAATGCTTTATTAGAAAATGGCAGTACAAATTATTTTATGTATGTATTCCACCCCTCCCACCTCTATTTTTCAACCTGAATTCCTTATAATTATAAAATTACAAATTTTGCAATTTTTGATTCGATGATAATCAGGAAAACAATATCAACCAAGAGCTGAAGAATTTTAAGATGATATTTAGGCAAAAAGAAAGGAAGAAAGACAGTCTAAAAAATTTCAGACCAGAGATTTTATACTGACAGAATGTATCAAGTAATAGTATTCTGTTAACAAATGGAGTTGTAAGTAAAACTCAGAAAGTAACAGATAATGAAGAAATACAAATTAATTTAGTTGCTTCAAAAATTGATCTAATTTATTCCTGAAGATAAATCAAAACAAATTATAAAACCAGAATTTTTTATAAATGTTGATACTGTTTAGCGGTCTAATGTTGCAGGATAAGATCATAGATATTGTAATATCAAGCCGACTGGAAAATATTAGGAACAAAGATAATTTAAAATCATTGTATATGGCTAGATGTACAAATTTTTTAAAAGTATATTTGGAAACTACTGGTTTAAAATAAAATTAAAGCAAATAAAAATTATTTAAATCCTCAAAAATAAGAAATTGTGCCAACTGTTATCCTTCTCATTGATATTTCATTATTTATTCATATTTTCATATTTAGTACGATATTATTTCTCTTTTAAAGTGCCATAATAATTTATAATAATATTATAACTTTGATAAGAGTAAAGTAATTATGTTTTCTTTTTATGTAAAAAAATGTTTAGTTCTTTCACCAATATTGCAAAATTCTGCACAAAAATTTAAATTATGAGAGCAAGTATTCTTAATAATCAATAAATATTGATTATAAATCCTACATATTATTTCTGTAATCGATCTATGTAAGCTTTCGCTAGCCGAAAGTGACATAATTTATTTCCCTTCTTTTCATAATTATATAAATGAAAGAGCTAAAATGGATGTAATTATTTCCTCACTAATGGATAATTATTTCCTACTAAAGTAGATTATTTCCTCACATTTCTTGGAATATCTGGAGCGTTTATCTCTCATTGAGTGAACTTTCCTTTTCTCTTTTCTATCTAATTTTATTTATTTATTTGCATTCTTTTAGCAGGGGCAACTTTAAATGATAAACAAGAATACGGCCGCTTCTGGTACTATTTCAATAAGCCGCGAATCTCTCAGAAAAAGAAGAAGAAGAAAAATAACAGAAAAATTATTCAGTAATATTTTTATTATTATTCCTCCATTCTAACTAATTTATATCACTATGAAGTTAATATGATGTTGACACAAGTATTGCACCACCAACTGTACTTCTGTACAATACTGCATTTCTCTCGCTTACCAAGAAACATAATTTTGTCAAATTGTCTCAGCGTTGAATAGAAGAGAAGTTTGTTGTACGTAAGGAAATTTATCAGTCGCAATTAATTATAAATACCACTTCTTTTATTAAAAATATTTAATAAATTAGAATTTTTTTAAAAAATTAAGCAATGCATTAAAAATTACCAGAAAAATTATTTCTGATGTGTGTAAATTGAGTGATTAAGAAATATTTGAAACAATCCGATGTTTACTTTTTTTATCTTATCTATCGTCAATGGTTATTTTTTTCATTGTTGACAATGCATCGGCAGAGTCCTCTTCCTGAAATTTCATGTGAAGGACGATTCCGTTCTATTTCCTTCAACAAAAAATTCTCGTTCTAACCGAAATCAAGATGCATATCAGATCGATTTAATCATGGAAAAATATTAACAATAGCAATAACTTTGGCTGTTATGTCTTTTTAAGGGATATCGTATATGAAATTTGTAAGGAGCATTAAGTATTTGCAGAAACTTCTTTAAGAAAAAATATTTTTATGTGGTGACTTGACCAAGAAAGAAATCTTATTTACATGCGAAGATGAAATCAGCAGCTATTTGCTTCAAGCAATGACTTCTAGTTTCTTTAGGTGAATTTCTGCTATTTTTTGGAGGGTCTGGCTGGACATGTGATTAGTGAGAAATTTGCAAATTAACTTTCATGTCAGGGTCAGATTGTCTTGGTGAATACGACAGTAAGTCACATTTTTCCCCTAGTAGTATAGATCATTAGCATTTGTGACTTTTTTTTATATTGTTTTGCATAATAACAATTCGTGAAATATTCGTCATCAATATTTCATTCCATAAATACAACTGGTCGACTCGACTGGTTCCGAAACTAGCTAATCAGAATCATTATTTCACTTCGAGGAATCGGAGATATTATTTCATTTCGATGTATCATTATTTCATTTTGAGGTATTTTTTTAATGCTTTGTTTAATTCGGTTTGTAATTCGGTTGTAATTTTCGGCGTGTAATTTTGTAATTTCGGTTTGGAGAATGAATGGCCAGTTACTGTAGTATAAGTAGATCCCCGAAGACTAATTTTCCTAAATTTTACAAAGCTTTTACTTCATAATTTTAGTGTTTTTATTGAATTGGTAATGATAAATAGAGGTTAATCGAAATTCTTTTTCCCTCTAGGAATATTGATTAGATTCAGATTGCATTTGATATTTGAGTTCCTTTGTTGGCCGTCTAGTGGACTTAGTAGTAACTATTTAAGTGTGATTCCAAACAATGAAGTTACATCTACTTTCATAGAAATATCTATGAAATGATGTGTTATGTTGTTATCCTACAGTAATTCAATATGGCTGGATTTTAATGGTGATGTCATATTTATGCGGCCACCAAGCTGCAGTTGCAGTATGCCGAAACTTTATTGTGCCAAAGTCAGAATTAACTACCGATTCACTAATTAAACATGGACAGCAAAGATTACGATCATATAAGGAATATGACTCTTATGTTCTTTTTGGATCGGCTGATTGACAAGGGTCAACCCCGTACCCTTCATGACTTATCCTGCCAATTCGGAACAAAAGGTTTTACTAAAGAAATGCGACAAATAGCTGGGGGAAGTCAATCAGGTTTGCGGAAATTTTTATCACAATATCCATCTTTATTTACGATTAATGATGATCAGGTTAGTGTTACCTGTTATTCTACCGAAACTGACGATACAAACGGAAAAAGCAAACGTGATTATGCCCATGAAGCTGTTGAATATTTTAGAGCTAAATTAGAACAATATGGAAATGCAGAAGTCCCTATTAAGAGCTTGCTGGGCCACAGATCTCAAGCTACGCCAGAGACGAGGCATATATCTGGTCAACATGGAAAAGAATTTAAGGAGTTCCTTATGAAGTATTCTGATGTGTTTGTTGTGAAAGATGATTATGTAGTTCTTAGGAGTGTTTTAGAAAATTTAAATAATGATACATCACTAATGATTACCAAAGTTCCAGAAGAGGAACAATTGGATCCTCAACTTACAAATCAACTTATTAACTTTTTTGAAAATGTTTTGAAACACCGAGGTCCTTTACCTGTGAGTCAGTTGTTTGCCCATCTTACTGCCTGGTTTCCGAAAGATATGTGGTCCAAAATGGTGAATAACCCCCAAGATCTCCTTGCTTTTTTAAAAATGAGTTCTCAAATATTTCATGTTCAATCTAATGTTGTATCTGTAGTTGAAAGAAAATCAACTCTGCCAGCTCTAAGTTCTTCCACTGTACCTGTGCAGAATTCTCAAACATCTGCTGTTAGTCCTCAACCACAACCTACTGCTGCTACTACTACTGCAAATGCAAATACTTCTTCCCAGTCGTCTCCAAACAGTGGTGTAGGTCGCTACCAGGACAAGCCTCAGTCTTTTCAGCAACGACTGAAAACGCAGATTATGAAGGCTGTGGCAGATAATTCTGCTATTGATTATAAAGATCGCTTAGTATACAACTCCTCAGGTACCTCGAACAAAGAACCAATTGATACTACTATTATGAAGATGATAAAGAGAGTAAAAATAGTGACTAAGACTAAAGAATGTTCTTCTGTAGTCAAATATATAATGTCTTTGAAAGAAAAGGTGATTTCTTTTGATGGGGAAGGTGTGAATTTAGGACCATCAGGTCCTATGACATTGCTGCAGTTTGCAACTGCTGAAGAAAGTGTGTTTATATTTGATTTACTTTCATGTCCTCAATTAATGGAAGATGGAGGTTTAAAGGATTTATTAGAATCTGAAGAAGTATTGAAGGTATAATTGGTTTTTATTTTACTGAAGTTCTTTTTTATACATACAAATATGTTAAGTAGTATAATATTTTATATAAATTCATCGCATATAATAATAACAGTATATTAATCTTATTCATCCCTTGGTTTTTATCATAAACTTGTTCATATAAAAATTTTGTTACTTCCATGCTTTCACTCTCTTTCATTTTACCAGGAAAAGAAGATTTATATCATTGCTTTGTTTTATCTGAGTTTGCTATATAAGAGGCATATGACTAGATTTTTACAATATGAAATTAAAAATGCCTGAGATTATACTTTTTCTTTTGTGATGTAATAAAGCCTTTTTAAGAATGGGATTGCATAATTTCTCCAAGAGTAAATCTTAGTTTCAAGGAAATTGAATTCATAGCATGATAATTATAATTCAAATGTTTTATTTTATTTTATTGATAAACTTTTCATTTCTTACCCTTATAATTCATGGAAGTATTTAGAATTTTTTATATGCATCCAAATTTAAATAAGAGTTTTTTTCTTTGAGTGTAAGGGGTTTGAATTCTTACCAATTGTTTTTATCCAGTCTCTTTTAATAAGTTTGTTGAAAAATGCATAATACCTCTCTCTCTTTTCTTAAAATCATTTTCTATTGAAAAAGAAAGGAACTTCATTTTTGTTTTAAGATTAATAAATTTGGAAAATTATTAATGAATAGTATTTATGTATGTTACCTTTGATTTTATTTGATTGAAAATTTTATTATAAGTATTACCAAAATATTGTTTCAGAATTTTTGTTTGGATTAGTATGTGATTAACAGATATCTCTTTTATTTAAGATTAATTTTTTTCAATCAGAACAGATCTAGATAATTACCACTAGTTTTACCCATTTTTCATTATCTCAGTTTTCTGTCCCATTTTTTTAATTAGTGCTCAACTGTTGGTTATTTAAATTATCTTTCTAATATGTTTAAGGATAAGTATTGCCTTTTTTTTTTAATCTGATATTAGATTTTTTAAATATGTTTTGTTAAGTGAAAAGAAATATTAATGGCATCTGTTATTAGATTGGTTGGCGATTTGTAAAAATATTAGTTTTCTATTTTTAAAATTAGGAGTTAACAAAATAATAATAGTCATTGTTACTGCTGATAATACATCATTTTAATAGCTGATATCTAAGATCCAAGGAAGAATAGGAAAGGGACCACTGTCTTATAGGATATATATGTATGTATGTATGTATGTATGTATGTATGTATGTATGTATGTATATATATATATATATTTACAGAGTTTGCTCTATTAGGCAGTGACCATATCTTGTTCTGAGCAGTGTGGAAACTAACAATTCCAACAAAACAGCTGTTTTTTTTTAATTTAACATTTCTGTGCATTTGTTTAGAACTAAATTTTCAATTCTAAATATGCTTTTCATAAAAAGTTTGCCTTTATTTGAATATAATTTAAATAATGAAATGCTTTGCATTTTTTGCTTATTAGTGTAAAATTCTCTGTCTCATATATATATATATATATATAATATATCCATTTGAAAAACAAAGGCTAAATTTATATTTTCATTTCATTTAATTTAATTTTGTAAAGTAATCACAGTAGCATCTAAATCCAGAGTGTATAGAACTGTGTGGCTGATAGACCAGAAAAGATCCAGAGCAATGTAGGATTGGTCATGGTTAGTGAACAGAGGTTATGATGTTGTCAGGCTGGGGAAAAAATAAAGGAGAATGGATTTAATGCTATAGGCACATAAAGCAGATTATCATTAATTTGTAATAATTGAAACTGCATTTTCGGAAAATACGAGATGGCAGTAAAATTTTTTCTTCCAATTTTATCATCAGGATTTTTTTTTTTTTCATTTTTTTCTCAATGGGTGCCTTTCCCATACTATAGAATAAATGACAAATAGAAATTTGTATTAGTTTATTACATTTTGTGTTCATAATCTGTTCATAACTTTTTTAAAGATGTTAATTGATAGAATAGAATTAACATTACCTAAGTGATTGTAACTTATAAAGTAACTTACTTTACAAAAAAAAAAAAAAAGTAACTTGATAATTCTTACTTTTGGAGGAAATTTCTTCAGATATGCAACTACAGAAGGTAAGAAGTGAAGGTTAAAAAAAATGTAACAAAAATTTCTAATAATTTTTTTTTAAAAATTCGGTATATAAAGGGGAAAAAAATATGTCAACTACAAAAGAACTAAATACATCTGTGTAATAATGGTATTACACAGATGTAATGGTATAAATGGTATTTTGATATTCTGTAATAGTAATTTGGTATTGATTATTGAAATTTCAAATATATATATTAGAAATATGGGGAACACAATTTTAGAAAAGTCATTGGAAGGAATGCACCATTAAATTTGATACAAGAATTTGTAGCTTGTAAAGCAATCGGTTATTTAAATAATAGGTTATTTGTAGCTTGTAAAGTAATAGGTTGGATGTATTTAAATGAACTTTAATAGTGCATCTCTTTTTCTGTTTATTTTAGGTTTTTAGATATTGAAATTCTTATTTTAAAGTCAAAGAAATTTTGTTCAAGTAGAGAAAAACCTAAAAAAAAAAAAAAAAAAATATATATATATATATTTTTAAATATGCGACTTTTTATAAAAGTTACTTCATCTGTATAAATTATATTGTATGAAATTATTTTTCATAAAGATTCATTCTGACTGCTGCAAAGCAAATGATTGATCTCTTGCAAATGTTATTTTCTTTGTATGGTAAGTTTAGCACTAACTTTTTAATTCAGAAAAATTGCTGAATATTAGAAGATTTTTCATCTGAGTAGAAAGAGACCTATTTTTCATAAGATGTATTCAAAATAATGTATAGATAGAGATGGTGATTTTAGAATTAATTACATTAAAAAGTTCTTTATTCTTCAACTTGAAAATTGGATATCATTTCACAGTAAAGACTGCAGATAAAAGGAAAAAGGTTTACTAATTTATTAAAAGTTATAAAAAAGAACAAAGATGTTATTCAATATTCTGATTCCCAGAATGAAATAAGTTTTATGACAAAAGAGTCAAAATATTTCTTTATAACTAGTTTAGGAATACAAATTTTACTTTTGAAAGGATGTAATTTTCCACTATTGTTTCAAAGAAAGGGCTGAACTTGTGTTGACTAGAAGGATCAGAACATTTATGATTAAATCAGTGTTTTAAGATTAAAATAGATCAAATTTTGTGCATAAGTACATAATCAAGCATTTAATTTGTAGATTATAGGTAATATAATATCTTTTAAGACAGAAGTTTAGCTAAGATGGGAATATGCTGTCTCATTTTTATATCATTAAAAAAAAAGATCTGTGGTTAATTCAGACTATTTTATTCTTACTTATTTTTGCCTTCTGTCATGAGCAGCTGACCTATCCCCAAGATTGCTTACTCTTATATTTTTATTTATATATTTGCTTACTTTTTTATTCTTATATTTTTATTATGGGTTCATGTTTGTTTATGTAGGATATGGTAATTTTTTTAGATTTCGTTTCATTTTTAACTGAAACTGAACTAGCTGCTGGTTAACTGTATCATAAATATTACAGGTTATGTAGCATCAATAAAAGTTCTTGAAAACTGCTTATTTTTAATGGTCCTTTTTATAAGGACCCGGACTTTAATGGACATTTTATAAGGCTTATTCTCCTTTTTGAAAATAAAACAAAACTGTTAATAAGAAATCTGAGCAAATTGAAAGAGTTAACAGAATTTCTGAAAAGAAACAAAGTTTTGTTTACATAATTAATAATATTCGCATGATTTTTATACTCCAGATTTGATTTCATATATTATTAATCTTTATTTTTGGAAAAAATCAATACGTTAATAGAGTTTTTTTTTTTTTTTTTTTTTGTGATGCATCTAACTAATGTAAAGAAGTAATTTTAGATATGTAATGAAAATGCTTTAATAAAATTTTTCATAAGAAACTTGGATGATAAATCTTTTAAATAATTTTGCTTCAATGTTTGTGAAAAATGAGCTGCAATTACAATCATATCATATAATTCTGTAATTAAAATATTGTATTAATATTGGTTTTTATTATTTTTTCATTAAAGGTACTTGGAAAGTACTTATAAAATGCTTATTTTTTAAATTAAAATTTGACTCTTCATCCTTTTTATTATGTTTGTGATAGGTTTGAGCTTCTGAAAAAAAAAAAAAAATGATTTCAAAAATTAGAGAGTAAAACATTCATAGTAGGTACTCTATGCTAGTTATTTCTGTATTAATTTGTAACTACTTATTTTATATATTTTTCAAAATATAAGAATTGAATTATTCTCTAGCTCAGCCATTTTCATCTTCTTAATCTATTGCAGATCTTATCTGCTGATACTCGTTATTTTCATATAAAATTTGTATTAAAATTATATATGCTCTTAAAAATGATACAAAATGTTCACCCTAAAACTAAGCAATGAACTTAATTAAATTTTATTTCTTTAAAAATGTGTCAAGTTCCTAAATTTTTAAGATATTTAGAACATTAAGAGGCCTGATGTGCTATGCTGCATTTTTGTTGCACTAAAACTCTGTTTAGGATATAAAATTACAATCAGCTGAAGTTGAATCTATTTAATCTGGTACAAAATGGACCATATGAGATAATAAATGATAAAAAAATTTTGAGAACTGCATTAATTTTATCAGATTAATAGCTTGATTTGGAATAACAGCAGTATTTTGTTTTAAGTGAATCCTCATAATTTTTAACTGTTGCTAAATAATGGGCTCTTCAAAAATTTTACAGTACATCAGATTGAAGATGTAATATGTGTTTTTTGGGCCATTTTAGTGAATATTATCTCAAACAACCATTTTGTTTTAAAGCCTAGACTCTATTATCATATAATGTCACCTTTACTTCAATGCTTTGTAATCTGAAGGTGAACCTGATTTCATTGTTTGTGGAAGTTCATTATTTGGAGATTTAAAATTGATTCTGAGGGAATAAAAAAAAACAATAATGGAACAAAGGAAATAGCTGTTAATTTTATTTACTGTCTGATATAGTTTTGAAATCATTTTCAAATTGTACAGATTTACATTCCTAATTTTGCTACTAAGCTTTTAATTAGCATTTAGGTTGCAAAGGGTAAATAAACTTCTGAGAAAAGAGAATCATTAAAATATTGGAAAGCAATAAATAAAAATAATTTAATATCTGTTATTGAAATGCTGGTGGTAATGAATAATATGAAAGAAAGTAATTTTTTTTTATCAAAACGTACTTTTTAAATTAAAAGTTAGTTACTTGAAAGATATCTTTAAAATTAAATAGGAATTTTTTAGGTTTTATTCGATTAGCATTCATTGTCTTTGATTGAGAACAGACATTATTTGTTCAAAATATCTTTTAATTAAAAGTAAATTAAATACAAATGGGTTATACTAATATTTTGTTTACAATAGTTTAAAAAATTGACCAATTAGGTGTGTCATTCTGAAACAGTATCAAAGTCATCATTTCTAAGAGACTTTCTATTAATTAAAATTTAGATTCTTTTGGTATGATTATGGATTGTCTTTATGATTTGATTTAGGTTCATTTAGTTTGCTTAGACTAATGTCTTGCTTTAAAGTTATACAAGGGCTATAATTCGGTTTAATTTGAGCTGTAATCTGAAGATGAGGATAATACTGGAATTGCCATCCTTTCTCGTAACTTCTGCTCCATATAAATGGAAAATATTTAATACTTGATAGAAATAGCTAGCATCAGGCCTTTATATACAGCATATGTTTGATGGAGTTGATTCTCAAACACACAATCTTTTTTTTCCCCCCTTCTAAAGTCAACATTGCATCACCAGGTGGCTGTGTCTCCATAATATGACTTGAAGATTTCTTTTTTAAATCTGAATTCTGCTGAGAATACACAATCGAATGACCTGTTGCATGTTAAAATATCTTATTAAGTTTTCATTATGACATCATGTAGAGCCTTTGAAAGTGGGATGCTGACTTGGATATTATCTTGGTTGTACTTTGTTTGTCTGTTTCAAAATGGATTGAAATATTTATGTTTAAAGGTAGGGGAAAAGTTAAGAAAAGCTTAAATAAACTAAAAAATAGTTAAAAAAAAAGCTCTCTCACAATTACTTCTATTTGAAACAACTTACAAAGTTCATTTGTTTTTTGTTTTCTGTATCGATTTTATAAGCTCTCTTACTTATTACTAATTCTAACATTGCTTCAAATTTCTTTCCTCGAGTCCAGACCTCAATGCTTTAACGAAATTGGCAGAACTGTTTTATTTTTGTTGTTGAAATTATTTTGTTTTTAAATAAATACCTAAAACATTATTTGAATACTGATCAGATTTAAAAGCTGAAGTTTTTGCTAAAAGCAGAAATCTTTACTAATAGATTGTTTGCCATGCAATTTTTGTAATTTAGTTTAATGTAGCGAAAGGAGCCTGTTGTCATTTCTTGTCCAATTGTGTCATTATTAGCTATTACTGAAACAATAGATATTTTTTTAAAAATGAAGTATGAAAATTTTAAAATCATCTTTTATGTTCTGAAGAACACCTGAAAGAATAATTCGTTTTTCTGTAGTTTTATAAACTAACCTTTTTATTTATTTGCTTCATTACAATCAAGTAGTTTATATCATAAAAAACATTTTTTTTATATTACTTTAAAATGCACAATGTGTGTGTGTGAGAGAGAGACAGAGAGGGGGGGAGGGATTGGAATTATTGAAATACATTATCTGTCTTTAGTCCTTTTTAAAAATGTATTTAGGCAGTCTGTTCTATTTTATGCAACACTAATCAGTTGCAATTATTTCCAAAATGTCAATGGAATTCACAGTGTTATACTTCAACAAAGTATTTTATTATTGAAAGTGAACTGGAATAGTTAATTTTACTTCCATTGAAACCACATTACAATAGGTAAACTTTTATTGGTGTTCAAAAGTTGCTGAAAAACATTATTGTACTCTGGAAAGACAAAATGTTACCGTTAAGTAGTAGTTCATAAAATAATGTCGAGTTGATTTCTTTGTTTCAACACTGAACATGATATATTTTGTATTCTGAAACATCTTAACATTCCTACTTCTTAATTTAAAATGTATGTCATATGCTGGATTTCAAATGATTCTTGGTCATCTATAGTACAAAGAAATAATATAATGGATGTAATATTGTATTTTCAAGTTTTTTCCTCATTCTAAAAATTAAGAGTGACTTAAAGGAAATACTGTTTGTATATTTTCCAAATAAAGATATATCTATTTTTTTAGAGTTAAACCAAAACATTTAAAGTAGCTTTTATGACTTCTGTATTGAGTTATGATCTATGGGCTCAGCTTCCGTATACGGCCTCCGCCAAATTGGCGAGAAATTTGGCGATAAACGGTAATTTCTGGTTGCCGTCATCGGCTTATGTATTCTTTATGGTAACCTTAAACCTTAGAGCATATTCAGTATTTTTAAGTGTTTTTAGAAGGAGCAGCTCACATATACAACTATTAACTTTTATAAACTATGCTTTTAAAATGAAAAAAATATCAACGTTTTCATGAGAACATATTCAGCATAAAATTAAGAAATCATTTTTAAAAATCGGAGCAAAAAATAATTTCGTCATCATCATTTAATATTAATTTTGAGCATTTCATTATACTTAAAAGCAAGTGAGCATTTCATCATGCTTCATTATACTTATAATTAAATAAATCGTTTCATTTGGATCTTTATCATAAATATTTCAATACCCCTCCCCCCGACTTACGCTCGTGTATTTTGTCAGTCCTAGGATTAACCCTAAACATGGCTTCAAAAATTAGTCAATAATCACAACATTTATCTGAATTATTTAAAATAAAAAGAGGGGGCATCTCCACCCCCTGACTTATAGTCTCGTGCATTTTGTCAGTCTTAGAAATAAGCCTAACGTGGCTTCAAAACTTCCGGTTAAGAATAACAACATCCTAAACACGCATTATTGGCGACTTCTTGGCGAAAAACTGGCGCCACTAGGCCGTATACGGGAGCTGCTCCGATCTATGATGTTTCAATATTGTTTTAAGTTTAAATGAAGGTTGAACTTAAAAAAGTAATTTGACAGTTTTGAAACTTATGAATTTTTAAAAAATCTTATGATATGCTTTTATTATAAATATCGGTTTGTCAAAAGCCATCTTCATTTTAATGAGTATTGATTTCTAATGATTAAATAATATTTTGTAGGTAATGAAATCTGAAATTTACATCATTAGATATGTTCATAGAATTTGGATATTAAGTGTGCCTTTTAATTAATATAATTTTGTGGCATTTTTAGTCCCCCCCCCTCAAATTCTTTGTTGTAGATGCATCACTATTTTATTCACTAATTTTTCCTATTTCTTTCTGAAAACTACATTAACCTCACACTTCGTCTGATTTTTATTTATTATTTTCTAGGTTGCTCATGATTGCCGAAATGACAGTGGTGCTTTATATCACCAATTTGGAGTTGTATTAGCTAATGTATTTGATACACAGGTAAATCATTAATACATTTTGTTATATTATAAACTTACATTTGACACAAATATGATCTGTATTCTAGAAAAAGTTATATGGTAGACATTTTTTTATGGGTCATTTCCATGTCAATTTAACACACTATAAACCTCACCATTTCAGATTTCCATAAAATTTGGTATAGATGTACTATTCTTATGGAATTGGAACAATGCCAAATTCAATTCAAAAACGAATTGAAATATCTGAATTTACAACTATGTAAAGTTTCACAAATTTATTCAAAAGCAATGTTTTTGGAATTTTTTAACTGCTCTATTAGTCTTCTTAATTGATATATAGAGCTGGAAAAGATGACATTTTACAGTATTATTCTTATGGTATGCTGCTTCATATAGGTTAATATAAAAAAATTCTTTTTAAAACCCAAATTAAAAAAATACAATGCTTTCTAAATTCAGTTTGTCTGAGGATTTTGACACTTCATTTTCTCACCCTGAAAATTATCGGAAAGTTTTCATCAATAGTTCATGATCTTTGATGTATTTCCAGGAATAAACAAATAGCATTGCCATGTTGTTTGGATGGTTAATGCTTCATCAAAATGACATTTCAAGAATGATTCTGTTTTAACATATTTCCCTTGAGTTGAGTGGGCAAAGTGTACCTTAATAATATTTTCAAAATTGTTGTGTGGTTTGAATTTGATTTTCATACCCCCCCCCTTCCCGATTTCATTTCAAGGCTTTTTTTTTATGTACTGTAATCAAAGAGTGCCATTTATTTTAAAATATTCCTCATGAAAAAAAAGAGGCTCAAATGTTTTTTGTATTTAGTGGCAAATTTATCTGGAAAAAAATATTTGTAAGTTTTCGATATTTAAATATCAGAAATATCCAAAAGCTTATTTTAGTATTAAAGTATTAGTAAAATTAGTTTATTAAATTTTATAAATGTAAAGGTAAAAACTACAAGCATTTTAATTTAACTTTAAGTTAATGCATGAGCTAATAAGTATTTCCAGCGAATTAGAAACTTGCATGATTTAATTATTTTAGACTCATTACTCTTTTTTTTTTTTTTTTTAAGGTTAGCTTTTATATTTAATTTTAAGGAAGTGTAAAAATTAGCATTCTTGAGCTATGTAGCTAAATACAGGTTATTAATGAAAAATCAAGCTTTTGTTTTAGCAGAATACCCATTATCATCCCAAATGTGTATTTTGCTTGGTGATTCACAACATTACAAACTATTCTTGGACTAAATTTCAAACTATGCACTTTTGAAAAAATTTATTTTTTAAGATTTTGATAACTTTTTGCATATTAGTCCTGAAAATGTATTATACCATAACAAACAGCATCAAAACTATTTTATATTGACAGCTTTTCCAGCTCTATAGTTCAAATAGGAGAGCTGCTAAAGCAATTCAAATATTCTGTTAATAATTTTAAAAAAAATTTGAAATTTTGCTTAGATGTAATTGAAAAACGAAAATATCGGAATGATATATGATATTTTACCAAGTCTGCATGAATAGTATGTATGTGCCAAATTTTATAAAATTCTCATGTGAAGTAAATTTTGTTTTGAAATTGTGTATGTTGATTTAATCTGGAATGAACTTTCTATGTCTTGCTTTCATCTGCAGAAAACTTTTTTCTTTCTACAATGAAATACTGAAACATCTGATGTACAAGTTTTTTTTATGATATGCTTTATAAATATGCTTAATGTGATTTTTTGATTGCTGATAATTTCTTGAGCTATTATTCCATGAATTCTAAGTGGCTAAAATAATATCCATTAAAATATGAAATAGAAGGAAACTGGTCTATGATATGGAAACAAGCCATAACTTTGTGCATGAAATGTTTATTCAATATCTTTTAAGCCCTAATCTGGTAGCTTTTGTAACTCTTTCACTCATTTGTTAATCAAAATTTTAATTCCCAATATTATTTCAGATTTTTATATATATATTATTTTATATATTCCCAATATTATTCAGATATTATATATTTTTTTTTATTGTGGAAAGGGTTAGAATACTATAATTTCTCTTTCTGTTATCTTTTATAGTATAAATAGTATTAGGACACTAATTCAATAAACCATCTCTTAGATACTTTATTGATTTAAATTTGTGATATTTTCTATCTAAATATTGATATGGCTCTCAGACTTTCAATCATTTTATAATAAATGCTTTTAGCCGTTTCATGTTTTTTTTTTCTTGTGAAAAGTACTTAGTATATAAGTAAAAAAAAAAAGTAATGTATTGTGAGTGTAATTTTTATTCTGAATTCAAGATCAGACATTCATAATCAGTTTAAAATAGATATGAAATATGTTCTTAGTCTCAGATTTAATTTCCTATATAAATAAATATTGAATTAAAATATAGTTTATTTCCTCCTTTTGTAGTTTCTATAATGCAAGATTACATTAAAAATTATTAATACATTCTGTATTCATATTAAAATTATTATCACTTATTGAAATCATTTCACACTACAGGCTGCCCATGCTGTTTTGCAACAACAGGATGCAGGAAAACCTGTTTACAAAGTTAAAAATATTTCTCTCAACACCCTGTGTTGTACATATGGTGGCCCAGTTAATCCCCGCAAAGATCAAATGAAAAGCCTTTATCGCAGAGATCAAAAGTTTTGGAGTCGCCGTCCTTTGACAGAAGATATGATATTTCATGCTGCCTTTGATGTATTTTGTCTTTTGCCTACTGTATATTATAATATTAAAAGGTATGTTTTTTTGCTTTTTTTTAGAGTATTGTTCTTTACCAAAATCTTATTCAATTTTTTTGAATGGCAGATACAGTTTTTTACATTCATACATTAATAATTGCTTAAAAAAATTATCATTTAAGATAAGGAAGGGCAGTTGGAAATGGTGACTACAGTATGCACTGTTGAAACTGTAGCAAGCAGGAGAAGGATTTTTTAATTTAAAAAAAAAGCAAAGAAAGAAAAAGAAAGGGGGAAAAACTTTACCACTTTTTTTATTTTCTAATGTTTGCTTACTTTAGCTGCAATCACATTAAAAATAAACTGGAACTAATTCTTTCTTAAGTGTCATTATTCATTCCTTATATTGTTTATTTGCTAAGCTATATATTTCTTGAATCTGTAGGATGTAATGATTACAAGTAAAATACAGTTTTCATTTTAGGATTTTCTTATGAGAAATAGGATAGTGTTCTTATTTATCTTTGACTATTTTCAGTGTAGGGTAATTAAAAACATATTTTTCATACATTAGGAATAATTGATTATATGATAGGAAATGATAGATGTAAGAGCTTGATAGCATCCCCTTTCTGCCAATAATGTTTGTTATTTTATGCTGAATTAACAAATGAGTTTTTTGAAGAATCTATTATGTAATCTACTTGTATATTACTTTATACATTTGAAAAATGGTTATTAATAGTGATTTAAAGCTGGATGATATCACCAAGTAGGGAATAAAATATGAAAACTGATGCTGAGAGGAAAAATCTAATAAAAAATTGTTAAATAATAAACAGAGATAATGGAGGTGAAAAAAGTAATTTGGGACTATCTGCGGATTTTTGAACAGATATGCATATTTTGATTGATTATGCTAAAGTACAGAATAAATAATCATCTTTTGCTATGTTGGAGAGATTTTTGTAATTGACAACTATCAACTGATTGTGACAGGTTTTAAGAATGGCAGTTTGATTAAATCAAAGTTCATTTTGGTGGGTAATGATAGTGTGCGTTTTCCTAGGGTCAGATAGATGCTATACAACCAGGTTCTTTTCTGAAATAGATTTTTTTCCTCTTTTCTAAATGTCAGAGAAAAGTGAGTGGAATAGAAGATTGAATGCCATGCTCGAAGGGAGAGTTCTGCTTTCTGCTACTAAATTGAACTGCTGATCCTTGCGTATTTTAAAATGCATTTCTTGTTTTTTCCTACCCTTGACTCGCAATATTCAGTCATTTCTGTTTTTACGAAGATTCATTTCCCAGTATTTCTTGACAAAGTTGGGGGTAGAATCATTATAAATTGCTCCAAGTTGATGGTGTTTACTGTTTTTGATAGTTTATATGCAATATTCTATGAAAGAGAAGACACTTTCATTGTAAAACAGTTTTAAATAAAACGGTACTTTGGGGTGGTTGGGAACTGACAATAAAATACATTCTGAAGCAATATACAGTAGTATCTCATAATTTATAAATATTCACTTCAAATCAATTTGTTACCATGATCAGAAACCAAAACATATGTTCACTTTTATTTCATAGTCTCTGGGGTAATTAGGAACGTTCCTATAAATGAGGCATTATTGATTAATAAATTATTTTGGGAGAAAAAAGAATTGTTTAAGAAGGCCTGCTAATCATTATGATGTAATTACAAAAATATAGATCTCCATTTCATAAAATTATTTTAAATTGAAAAAAATAAGAATGTATAAAATTACCCAATGTGACAATATTAAATTGTTTAATATATTATTGAAAAATATAATGCATAATTTACTAAAATTGATGAAATATTTTGCTTTAATTTTATTTAGTAATTAAAAATGTTATTGATTGATAGCAGCATTGGCTTCTCTATGGTTTACTTTTACCATTCATTATTTTATTCATTTTTCTTATTATTAGTTTATTACGGCCTGAGTCATACCTAATGCTTAATGAATTGTGTTATGAACAACTGATGACTTACATTCGTCCTGAAGAAGTAAAATCTTCAAAAAAGCAAAGAAAAATTGATATGGAAGTTCTAGATCTTAAACAAAAGCTGAATTCTGCTCATACAAAGCAGGTTGTTCTTAGCAACCGGGAAATAAGGTTACTAAGGTATGTAATTTCCTTTCTTATTACATTTTTAAAACTTTTTTTATTAATATAATAAGCTTAATTTTTGAGAAACTTAATTTGTTTTGTGAAACAAAGCTAAGTTGATTCATTAAGTACGTCTTCCTGCTTATGATTTATTTGATGGGTTGTTTAGTGGGCATCTTATTAAAGAGATTCTTCCACATCACTGAATAATACTTTTGCTATATGTCTGGAATTCTTTGTTGGATTTGATGAGGATGTGAAGTACTTCTGGAATCCAAATTCATCGCTTTATAATCAACAATAAGATTCGGCTAATCATGCAGATGCGATTTCACCCCAAATGCATTTTTATTATTCGGCAGGTTGTATGTATGTTGTAGGAAGTTGGATAATTTTAAATATACTTAGCTTAGTGATTCTGTTGATATGCATTTTGAACCAGATTGTAACATGTCAGGGTCTCATCTATGTGGTTGAAAATAATAGCTGGGTAATATGTTTTTTTTTAGATTTCATTATAGAAAAACTGTTTAATGCTTTGGTGATAATTAATTATTGGGTTATTAATTTATTAATACTGTAAGCTTTCACTTCACTCATTTTTATTAAAAAATCAATTAATTTATATTATTTTTAAATTTAAATTGCTGTATCTTCTCTAGTTGTGTATTGTATTAAATTGTTCCTAGAGACTTATAATTCTTATTAGTTTTTGTTTTCAACCATAAAAATTAGGTTGTGTGATAGTTGTTTTATCAAAAATTAATTTTAATGTCACTTGCACCACTATTCATAAACCGTTTTTTCCTTACCAATTCTGAATATTTCCTTACAGAAATTAAATTCTAAATATATGTATTGCTTTTATTGTAAAACAAATATCTCTGTTTGAACTAGGAATTATTAGATATGAATGAAATTGTGAGTTATAAAATTTAATTTTTAAGAGTTTGAATGAATAAATGGTTTTATAATTTCAGGTATCTTGAGTTGAGTCCTCAAGATCGTGCCAAAATCGAAGGTACTCCTAAAGTAGCAAAAAAGTTAGAGCGATTACGAAGCAGAGGTAATAGTAATGATTCTGGATCTCTACATTCTGGATCTGGTAATGCTGAGGATGATAATTTCTCAGAAGACAGCAGTGTAGATGGCACTGGAGAATATGATGACCACTTAAGTAGCAAAGGAGATTATGATATAAGTGAATCAAATTTCAGCTCTTTTTCTGATCCATTTACATCATATACATCACCAGCTCATTCATTGTCTAGTTATCGTGTTTCCACTCCAGAACTTATTCTAAATGGGAGTTCTGATCATTTTAATAGTTGGTCACCAGGAGGAAGTAGTTGTGGTGGCAATAATTGTTGCTCATGCGATTGTCATAAGAAACTACCAATGTCACCTAAACCTTTGAAATTACAGACTGCTCAATTTTGTAATGCTGCTTCTCAGACTTTATCCACTGGTGATATAGTTATAACAAAAGTCTTTTTTGAAGATAGTGAGAAAGTTAATGGAAGCAAAGCTTAATTTAAAAATATACGGGTTTCCCCTTCTAAAGTAATGAAAGACAAATATAAAATTGTTATATATTAGAATCAGTTAATTTATTTTAAGTCTTTAACTTATTTTTTTATATAAGGTGACTGTGGAATCATTCCTGTTTTTTTTATTATTATTTGGAATTTTTCTTTCAGTTTTGTATATATATTCGGGCGATTTGGTGATATACTAATTTTATTAAAATATCAATATCAAGACTCTTAATACCAATCTTAACATCAATAAACCGCCAAAAATAAATTCATTTTGTGTCCAGCAATTCAGTTTTGTTTAACAGCTGTTTATTCATTTTTTTAACTCTCTTTATTTTTTTAATTTTAAATTTTAAATTGTGCTTTTTTGTGCAACTTTATATTCAATGCATGATCGAAATTCACAAATATTATAGTTATTTAAAAATTATAATGTTCACTCTGTTTTTATAGTTACCACATTTTTTAAAAATTTTGTTTATATATTCTATTAAGTAATCAGTCTTTTTTTTTTCGCCTGTGTCTATAGAGCATGGGCCAATCAGCATTTAATTAAGATTATCACAGAAATGTTTTGATATTTTATCCAGATACTGATCTGAACACTTGTTATATGAAACTTAAAACAGTTTTGATTATAGAATTGCTTCTGACTTTACTTTCATCTAATTCAATTTTTTTAGAGTAGTTTTAAGGTACAAATAAATTTATAAACGAAGGTAAATTCAGTAATTTAATCGAAAACGAATATTGTGTTGATTGCTGTTTATTAAGTTTCTACACTCTGTTGTAGAATTAATGAAACTGTTTTTCTTCTCTATTAGAAATTTTTAATAATTTATTTTCACTTGAAATAATTTAAAATTATTTCATGAATCCAGTGAAAGGTTTTCTTGCTCAATTAGTTATTAATTAAAAAAAATTATTTTTTGCTTTTAATTTTATTATGAGTAACAATTTTTTTTCATCATAAGTGTAGTACCCTCATAAAGAGTTATCATTTTGCTAATACCACTTTTGCTTGCATGTACAAACTGCTGGAATTGGCAGCTATTTCTGTATTTTTTATATTTATAAATTTACAATTTTTATTTATGACAGGTGGAAGGTTCATTTTATATGCATCTTCTTTGAAAAATTTTACAAATTGCGGTTACACTTGCATACATTATTTGAGCTTATTAAAATATTTATTTATTATGTTTTTAGAAAATGACAGCTTTCTTAAATTGTCCATGGTTCTACTGAGTTCAGATTTTGTACTGAATGAATATAGCTAATCTTGCTATTTATTTGGCAGTTATCTTCTGTAAGTTATTTATTCTAGATGTAAATTATATACTATTTAATTGATGTTGTGTTGTACTGTTTTATTAAATCATTTTCAGGTAAATTATGATTGTTAAGCTATTTTTAGAGATTTATGTTTTGCAGAATTATTAAGATTGTGTCTGAATGAATTATTGTTATTATCTTCTGAAAATTGCATTTATAAAACTTCGAATATACTGGAATTTATTTGTGATAGTTTCTTTATTAATAATTTCTTGAAATTAGTTTAATTTAAGTATGGAAATCACATGCATGTATGCCAAGAGCTTCTCTATTGACTCTGAGAATTATGTTTTAAGTAAGGCTGAAGGTACTTTTGAAATATCTGTTTATTTTTCCTTATAATGTAAGCTTCCTTATTTGTTGAAAACTGAAGCTGAAATGCAAAATCAGAAAAAAAAAGCATGGATAATTCATTTTTCATTTGATCTGATAAATTTACAGCAATGCATTTATATGTGTTAATCTTTATTCAAGAATGTCTTAATTACATAAAATAATTTGACTGAATTTTATTCACTTGAAAATACAGTTTAGTTTCAAATACGTTTAGTTTAATAATTTTTATGAATTATGCTTTGTTTGATAATCTTAAAAGTTTCCAAAGATAAAGACAAAATTACAACAAATTGGCTACTTGTAAATTTTTAACTATTTGATAAAGCATTATATTTTACTTGTGAAGTCTTAGTCTGTGAAAAATTTTATGAAGGCCGTGAAGCATTTTTTTTATTAAACATTCATAAAATAGTTATTTAAAATTTATTTAATCAAAAAGAAATATGAACCTTTCCATATTTGTGTCAAATATATATACCTGGTTGGTAAAATTACCATCGTATCTATAAATGACGCACCTTTGCATTATTTGTATCTTGCAACACTTAATAATTTAAAGTGTAACTTCCTGTTTCTCTATAAAGTACTTATTTTAATCTGCCTTATAATGAGTCTAGATTTATTGTAAAACACATACTGATTCCTAATAGTTCAATTTAAGCTAAATATATGCTAAAAAGTTTGTAAATAAATAGGCTAAGGCAAAACGAAATATCTTATAATTTATTGTTTCCCATCATGTTGTTATAAGCTTCAAAAAAATGCCTAATAGGATGTCAAGAAGATATATATTTTCATTAATGAAATTTATTTATCAAATCTCATTAAAAAAAGTTCTAAGAACATAATAGTTTCTGTAACTTTAAACGGAACAAGCATATTAATTTCCCATATATTTTTTAACATTTTAATCACGGTTTTGTAGACTGAGTTTATCTTTAAATAAGTACTTTTTTTTTTTATCTCTGGTGAAAGCACGGTTTTTGTTTTGCGTATTTAATCTAAGTCGTGGGGTTATGTAGTTAATATTTGTACATCTTGCTGAGTGATGCTTTGTTAATTTTATAGTTGTGAAATAACCCACACGCAGCTTTATTTGTATATTATGGCTTTTTATGCATTTGATTTTATGATCCATGTATATAACTATTGATTTGTTTAAAAATAAAGCATTATATATAATGCATTTGTTTTCATATTTTTCTTTCGTGTTGGTGTTAATTTGAAAATATAGAGAGTTAATCAAACACATTGAAAGTTGTTTTGCATAGTCTGTTATTTTCATATCCATTTTGTCCTGGTTATCCGGTTACGGTTCAAAATTACGAAATATGTTCTTCATTGCTCTCATATATTTTCAAAATATTAGGGTAAGCTTATAAATCAGAGATAGAAACTATAAAAATATCTTTTTCTTTTTGTTTCTATAAATGCATTATTTTGGTTAAGTGTTGAAAATAATATTGGTTTAGAACAAATTTTTGGATTGACTGCTTTTATGATCGAAAAAAAAGGGGGATGGGGACTTAAGCTTTAAAACTTTCTTTTTAAAGAATTTAATCTTTCTTTATTGTAATTATATTAGTGCTTTCTACTTAATTCACTTGTTTGTAAAGAAAATGTATTATGTAACAAAATCATGAGTCTTGGAACAAACAGTGAATAAAATTAACCCAAAGTCAATGAAGAAACATGACATCAAAAACAATTTTTTTGTGCACAAATTATTAATTCATTTAATCAGAATTGCAGAAATATTTTTAAAACATTTGTAAATTAAACAATTCAATGGATGAAACAAATTCATGAAAAAGAAGTAAATGCTTTTCTCAATAATGAGATAGATTTTACAAAAACGAAATTTTTTTATTCCGAATGAAAAGAACATTTGTTAACTTTTAATTAAATGGGATTAAAATGTTTTCTTACTTCTATGTTACATGTACATGTTAGAACTACTAGAAAGTTCCATGAAATATTTTTGTAGTTGAAAAAGAAAATTTTGATGAATTGAATAAATGAAATTTAAACGTGTTAGTTGAAGAGTTAATTTTTAGAATAATCTAAAGTTCTTTGCAAGAGTTTTGAATTATACTACTGTGTAAATCGTAAGCAACTTTTCTCATTTTGTTTTAATTCTGCATAAAATAAATTCAAAGCCATGAAATTCATATTGCAGAGGCTCAATGTAGTGCTTAAAGGGTGAACAATATTTAATGGGGAAGAAAATGAATAGGATGCATACATTAGGGTACGATGCAACAAAAAGATTTATTGACAGAATGACGGTGGCACAAAACAATGTCCGAACTTGAAGAAGAACATATATTCCTTTGTAAGTTTTATGACTTCCTCTAACTGTAATGATTGTGTGACATTACCTGCTTATACTCCAAGCAGTATTATGGAGCAAATTTTGAGGCAGGATTGTCCTTTCGTCTATGAGCATAATTTTCAGCTGTTTGTTCGTCTCTGGGGGATGCAATAGTCTCCTCAAAGCATCCGAAACATGTTCAGTTGAATTTAAATTGGAATAAAAAGCTGATCATTCTATTAAGGGGGTATCCTCACTTAAGCTCCTGAACAGCTAGAGACCTGAGTGGTCATGTGTTATTGTTCATAAATACTAAATATAGACTTAATGACACCTCTGAATAGACTCGTGGAAGAGAACAACTTCATCACGGTAACGATCTTCAGCCACTGAACCTGTGTCGAAAATGGGGAGCTCCGTTCATTGTTATGCTCCTCCCCGACCCTCCTCAAGCCCATCAGAACCTTTACCTGAAACTTTTCAAGCCTTTTCCTCTGATGAAAGAAGGATGAAAATGTGTTCCAACCTTTTGCTATATAAATTGGTCTCGGAAATCATTCGTGATATGAAAAAGGCTCTCATAAGTTAGAATGGCATCACTCCAATAAAGAGATGGCCATACTTTGTGTTTCTTTCATTATTGTAATTGGTTGTTCCGATGGCCTGTTGTTAATGGTATACAGCATTTCGAAAGCCGACCGAGTATACCATTTTTATGCAGTCATCTGGCCATAGTAAACAGAGACACCTGTTGTCTGGTTACCGTATGGATGGTAATATATCGGTTAGTTATTGCTGTTGTTTTTCTTGCCATCCACTGTCAATGTTTCTTGCAACTGTACCTGTGTTTCAAAATACTTACCAAACGCGTGAAACAACACTTCGGTCGATTCTAAACTCTTCAGCAATACTCATCAAACAATGCCCTTCCAGTTTTTATACCTCGTGAAAAGATGTCCTGTTAATTTCTTGTAATTTTGAACAACGGTATCACTTTAATTTGCCACAAATGTCTGGAAATGCAAATTTCCTCCTTTTTAAGACTTGTTATGCATTGCGCGAGCTGACTACCCGTTTTACTTATCCTCCCCTCCCCTGTAATCTCATGCATCACCTTTCTGCTGAATTGGCTTTTCATTGTAATGATCACAAAAAGTCCTTTTTTACAATTCCATAGCTGTGCGATGAAAAATTACTTTGTTGCTGAAATTTTGCATGTATTTAAGAAAATCTGAAACTTCTTTTTAAAGTCACAAGTTTTTCCAAGATCGAAACATGATGAAATATTTCAGTAATCAGTACATCACAATTCCATATCGATAATGTTTTTGCCCAACATATATATCAATATATTGTGATTAATCAATAATTAGCTTAACGATATATCTCGCGTACTATACTAGGATTTCTTAAATCTTGGAAAGGAATTTTCTACTTCTATTATGCAAGCAAATTGTGTTTGTAGCCTTATTTTTTAAAAAAAGGATGAATATATTCATTATAATTTATTTATATTATATATATTCATTATAATTTATTTATATTATATATATTTATTATAATTTATTTATATGTATTTATTTTTATATATATTTATTCATTATAAAATAATGAATAAATGACTAAGAAACGATTAGTTATTTTATAATGCAAGGTTATAGTTGAGATATAAAAAGAATAGAAGTTAATGTCATCTAGTTATATTTGTGGGAAAATTGTTTGCAGATTAACAGCTTCCAAATATCCCACCTTTAATTATCATATTTTAAATAAAAATACTTTACCTTTTATCCTCATAGTATACGACCATATAGGCATTTAAATGTGTCGGTCTGTGATTATTATTTTAAGAAGATAATATATTATAATAGATAATATAATATATACTTAAAATAATATAGAAGATTATTTTAAGTGGGCTATTCTTCCTCAGTACAATAGCTATAGTACCTCACTCATTATCTTATTATTTGGAAAAATCCGCTGTGGAACAATTTCAGCATGATGGAGCAACAGCACACTTATCTCTTGATTAATTCTAAAAGCAACGTGGTTGGAAAGCGATATCCTTTTGAGCAGTACATATTTCAGCCATTTAAATGACATTCTTTGGGATTTCTTTAAAATAAAAGTCTATAAAAGAGAATCCATGAGTGAGTAATAAATCGTATTTTCGTGGCATAAGATGTAGCATAATGCGAAAAGAATTTGTTTCGTGGGTGTATTTCGGCCGAAGGAAGTCATTTTGAGTAAGGTAATTTTTAATTACAGTTAGTTCTTCAGATATTTTATTTTAATGATGTTTTAAATAATATTTCATTTCATTATGAAAGGCAGTTGTTCTTTTCACTACATTATTTACCACACAAACTGCTTTTCTTTCCCCCTTTATTTTTTGACAACCAAATGTATATTTGTTTTGCGCTTTTTTTAGTTGAATTTTTAAACAAATAAAAAAATTACAGTGGCACTTTTAATTTGATCTTCACTTTTTAATTTTTCAAAAGTTGATAAATTCCCACCAAAATTTGTATAATACTTATATTTATTTTAAATAGTTATTACTCTTCAATTTTAGTTATAAAGCAGTGGAATTATTTTAATTGCTTAGGTTAGGCATCAAGATTTTTTTTAACTAAATATAAATAATTAATAGAATCAGGCGACTGTATAAAATTTTTGATTTCAAAATTTTTTGAGCAGAATATTTATTGACTCGCACTGCATAGAAATAATCCTGTACTTCTTTTAAATTATTTTTCTAACTGGAAGTGTAACAATTCAGAATTTAGCTTTTGGTTTGCGATTAGTGGACAAATTGTATGCAAATTTATGTACATTTTTGCATACGTAAAGCAGAAACTTATGTTACATTGGCAATAAAAAAAATTAATAAAAGCAAAATTACAAAAAATAAATAAATAAAAGCAAAAGTCAACCGAAAATAGTAGATACAGATTGTTCTGTGAACAGACAGACGGTTTACTGTTAACAGAAAAAAGTGACAGTTAAAATTCCATTCGAAATTTGTTTTTAAATTATTCTTTAAAAATATTTAAGTTATCTTATTTCAAAAATATAGAAAATTCTATAATTATAAAACAATTTTGTTAAATGTTTTTAAGCGAATTTTACGATGAATTTTTTTCATTTATTTCACACAAATGCAGTATCCTCCAAAATAATTTTGAATCCAATTCTTTTGAATTCTGCTTCGCTTCTAAGCTGTACTGAAAACCCTTTCTCATACTTTTAATTTTATTTCAAGTGACGTGTATGCAGTGATATTATATAGTAATAATATTTATAGTAATAGATGATAATGAAGAACGCTATTGAGTCAAACCGTTAACATTGCATTCTACGAAAAGTTTGCATATCAGTCAGAAAATCGTACAAGTTATGAAAAATTAATAACGAAGTTACGGAGCGGTATAATTTTTGTACGAAAAAATACAATTATGAAAAAAAAAAAAAAAACTATGAACTGTTTTGCCACGTAGTTTTTGAGATCAGAACGCTGATTCCTGATTGGAGCTAGGAGATACAATGTCATCTAATAACCATGGCAACGTTACTAAATATCACTTTCAGCAAAATTCGTTCCGACGAACTCTCTGTCGGCTGTTTGAGTACAAAATGAACTCAATAATTACAAAACTCAAAAAAGTATATAAATAAAATTTAGTACACAGTTATAGAATATAAAATATAAATTCTTATCAAATTTTGATCAAGTTTGAATCTAGTCTGTAAAGCTGTTGACCATCTATCAGTCCGTACTTTTTCATGTACAAAAATACGATAATTCGTAAATGCAATGATTTAAATCAATGAAATTTGGTATGTTTTCTTGTGACTACAGTTGTAATTCCGTGTCATATTTGGTGTAAATCGCTCTACAAAATTAAAAAAAAAACATCCAAAACACATATTCTCGAAATAGACTCAATAAAAATGCTAGATACATGCCAAAGATCTGTATTTCGTAACTATCACCAGATCTGCATTTTATAACTACTTTGCATGGACATGGTGGCCATGCAAGGTATTCGCGGCCTTATCCTATGCTGGAAGAGGGTGGTGGTGAATTAATTGGAGGGTATGAGAAAATATTTTGGGAAGACCATTACCGTTGGTTTTTGTCTAAGGATTGAAAGGAATTTGAAACAGTAACTTAGATGAAAATGCATCCGTCTTTGCCTTCCAGCTTCCCGAGAGAATTTTTTTTAAAAATTAGAATTAAATTATTAATTAAAATTAAAAATTATTATTAATTAATTAATTAAAATTAAAAATACCACTTGAAAAATTATTCCGTTATTTCAATTTTTAGTTGTTTCAGTTATTTTCACTAGATTTGCAATTATGATATTCAAGGAACAAATAAAGAATTTGAAATAACGACATTTGATCTCCTACAATTGATTAGCAGAATTTTAAACAGTTATCATCATCATTATTACTGCATTAAACTGTTTGCATAACGAATTAAATTCTTTTTCTTCGGATAGAAAATAGAAATTATTTTCTTAAAACACACAACATATTTAGACTTCTCAAAATTCTAATTCAAAAAGAAAACTCTATTTCGCACAATTTGAGAAACGAGGGTCGTGAAAGGGAAAGCTTTCACAATTGTATCTCATTGAGAAGTTTTGCAGTTTCCAAATAATTTCAACAAGGAATTTTAACGGGCTTTTTATAGCGATAGAAGTGAAGAATATGTGTGAAAAATTTACATTTCACAAAGATAACGATGAGGTGGAATGAGAGAGGCAAAATAATGGCAACAAATACATAAAAAAATGCTCAAAGCAAATTCTGAAATTTTCTCTTTTGTCTATCTCCCAAATATAATGATCATTTTATAAACAAATTTATATTACTTGTATTCAGATTTTTAGGTAAAAAGTTCTATTTTTGTTTCTAAAAGTAATTTCAGGGCCGGCAGGAACAAATGCGGAGTTTGGAGCAAGATAGGCTTGTGAGGTCTTGAAACAAATTCCGGATGACAAAATAATAATTCATTGCACATTTTTTACATTTATTATACTGTAGAAATTGGTATAGTAAGGACTTGAGGATAAAAAAAAAATGATAAATTATTTTCTCAAATTCACATTTCAGTCACACATATTAATCAATTAAAAATGAAATAACAAAAAATAATTATTTTAGAAATTTATATAATGCCATTTGGTATGCAACTCATTTGAATAAAACTACAATATGCGTTTTTTGCTTTATTTTATTGCTTATTTTATTTTTTTTTAAAAATTTAATGGATAAAAAATAGCTAAAAAACTTCAATATATAGGTCGGATTCAACAAATAAAATGAATAAAGAAGCAAATCATGCGTGAATAATGCTGGAATTCAAGTAATTTTTTTAAAAAAATCTTCAGTCTTGGGAAAGAGCATTCTGAAAATGCGATGGTAATCGGCAAGGTCAATACAATTATCAGAACAGTAACAACATTTGATATATTAAATTGAATACAAAGAACAGAATGCAATACAATATTTTCAAAAGCATTGCTATATTGTAAAGCTAAAATACAAAACTCAACGACAGATTTTGATTTCGTTAAATAAATCAGTGCAATCGTTAGCGTTTTACAAAACCGCATTTAAGTCTTTGTAACATTAAATAGACCTCTCCAATCAATTTGTGAATATTATTCGAATTATAAGGGAAATTCGAAAACCGTATTAAGTCTCACATGATATATTTCGAATCTTTTCTTGAAAGAAATAATGGGACTATTATTAGAAAATATTAAATTCTGAGATTTTTTTTTTTTTTTTTGTCAAATGAAATCGGCTTCGGTTGATCGTTTTTTTCAAAAGAATTTTTTCTTCTTTTACTACCCACACATTTTTTTTATATTTAAATCCAAATATCACTTTTTTAAAATTCAATATCACTTTTAAATTTTATAAGTATGGGGATTTGATATGCGACTTACTGGAATAAAGTTACAATATGCGATTTTTGCTTCATCTTCTTACGTGCTTTGTTAACAGTAAATTCATTGATAATATAATAATTTACGTTTTTTGTTTAAAAAATAAAACTTAAATGGATTTGACAGATAAAATTAGCGAGGAAGTGAATCATTCTTGACTAAGACTAGATTTTAAAAGATTTACTATTATTATTATTATCCTTAGGATTGACAAAAAGCATTTAACAAATTCGAAGATAATCAGCAAAGTCAATAAAATTTTCTGAATAGTAAAAAAAAAAAAAATTGGACACAACTCAAATAATTTTTTTCTTAAATAAATGTTGTTATATTGTGATTTTAAGAAAAAAATTAACGATAAATTTTGATTTCAATGAATAAGTCAATGTAATCAATATCATTTTTCAAAATTGTATTTAATTCCTTATGAAGATGAAAAAGATCGACTTTGATAAATTTATAAGTATTATTCAAATTATATCGAAAATTCAAAAATCACATTAAATCTCATGTTCCTGACAAATTTTGCATGTTTTATTAAAAAAATAATGAACTAATATTAGAAATTATAGAATTTTGAAATATTTTTTGACAAATGAAATCGCCTTCAGCATATCGTTTCCAATAAAACATTTTTTTTTGTTTTTGTTTTCTTCCATTTCTCTTATTTTTAAATACAAGAATCACTTTCAACTATTTCCATTGCAGTTATTAAAGAGGATACACCATATTCAGGACACTTTATATATATATATATATAATATTTTGTTCTAAATCTTTCTTGTCAATATCAATTATTTCCATTTTCAGAACAAGTGGGGTAAATTATTACTTCTGATTTTAGAATTGTATTTCTGAGTCAGTCATAAATTATAATTTGAATATTTCCTCTCATGAACATTCATCACAGTTTTATGCATTGCTTCTCATTTTGTATTATATATCTTGATATCCTGACTTATATAACTTGGCATAATATGTAAAAATGAACAGTTTTTTAAAAGAGTCATATTTTCTTGTTATAACCAAAGACAAAGTTTTCAAGAAATTATTTTACGTTTAAACACAAAAGACATATGATAGGTTGAGAATTAAGATAACACAGTAATTGTAAAATCTCTAATTGAGTAATATCTGACTACTTTTTTTTTTATATTTCGGCTACAGCTATTTTAAAATGGACCTCTTAAATTTAATCAGTGGTCAGGTAGTGAGAATGAAATATGAAATTGCACCCCCCCCCTTTTAAATTTTCATACCACATCAATGGGAAGACGGGAATTTTAAGTATGTTTCTCAAAATTTGTGGATAATTTTATAAAAGTCATTCAGTAATTTCAAAAATTCTTTTTTAATCTAAGAGCAAATGCAAGTGTGCTTAAATAGTTTTTTTTTAAACGTTTAACTTTTGAATATATTCCAAGATTTGAATAGACAGATAACAAATTACTCAAACTACAGCTGGTGCTGTTATAAAATTGAAAACGTTAAAATTACAGTTTTGGTGAGTTAGGTTGTGAAAAAATGAGTTAACTTCCCAACTGAGCATTCAGTTATTGGAAGAGATAGCTTTAATACTTTTTTTTTGTGTGTGTGTATGCATGCGTGAAAGAGAATGCTCGAGATAAAGATTAGTAAGCCGTTAAACTCTAGTAATACTTCATCTTAACTAAGATACACGGATTTCATTGATGAGTAATAATTAAAAAATTACCAGTAGAATAGTAAGCACTGTCGTGTAAAAAAATAAAATGGATTGTTTTTAAGTAAATATGTAACATAAATCATATGAAAAGATTGTAATTTTATTTTGAAATTAATCAAATTTCTCGTGTTTTAATTAGCAGATATTTGACAGATTTACATCTCACTTTGCTTATTTTTAGATATTTGATAAAAAGAAAAATAATCGAGATTAGTCATGTTTTCTAGAAATCTGTCAAATATGTACCACATATTCATATTCTTGATTTGTGAAATAAAAGGAATATGCTACTCATTCTCCAGTATTACTGTTTATAAAAACAAAGAAACTATTTTCTAAGATATAGACATAACCCTATGAAAAAATGAACATGGCACTGAGCGTTCTATGGAGTCCTTCATTATTTATTAATACCTGGCTTCCCGTTCTCAAATTTTCAAATAAAGAATTTTTTCTCTTTGAAAATAAATGAAGACCATTTACACAAAGCGAAGAGAAATAATGGTGACGGAAATAAAAAATAAGTAGTTAAATTACAATTTATATAGAATAAATTTGTGGAGAAGTGAAGAAAAGAAATAAATCAAACACATGAAAATAAAAATTATCTCTAATGAATCGAGGATTATATTGAGTTCAAGGACTCTTAAATTTTGCTTTACTATGTGTAAAAGTAGTAATGGGCTAAAAGAAATATTCTATTGATGATTTTATATGAAATACGAGCTCCTCCCTCTCCAAACTTCTTAAACAATACTTTAACATTAATGAATAATCCGTCAAATCTTTTACTGTCTATTTTGGTACGTGTAATCATAAGAATAAAATCATAATTCCAAATCAGTTACAGTGGGTGAAGCGAAGATTATCTGTAGAATTTTCGTACGTCCGAATTGGGTCAAAAAATTAAAAATCAGATACAAAGCTTACCATCTTCTCACAGCATGCACTCAGAATGAAAGCGATTAGGATGGTGAAAACGAATTCAAATGTTTGTCTTTCTAGGATTTGTTACAAAATTGAGAAAATCTAGGAGATGTTACCATTTTTAATAGATATTTAATTGGGAAAAGAAATTAAAACGCATATAAATAGACAAGCAATCAGCTGTGAAAGATGAAATTTTGGGAAAATTTTACACTAGGGTGGAACATTTTAAAAACTCGCGATATGAAGGAAGAGATTATGCAAGTTGGAAAGGGGAAGAGGTTTTAATAAAAATGGAAGCAGATGATCATCAATCTGACTTATGACTTCAGGATAATTTTGATATTAAATAGCTTGTTTTAACTACATTGTTTATTTGTATTAAATAACAGAATCAATTTCCACGATATAGCTCAGAATGAAAAAAGTAAGAAAACTTTAAACTACTACTAATAAATATATATAAAAAATTGTAAACATTTTCAAACCTGAAGTAAAGCTAATAAAAAAGAAGGGGGGGGGGGCAATTTATTTTAAGATTTACAAAAAGTATCCTAAGCAACCAAATCCATGATGGTAAGAAAAATTGTGTTACTATTGCCTCTGTAGTTGCAAAATTATGGAAGTTATAATCATATTAACTAGTTTCTAACTGGAGGTTAAAATAACAATTCTTATATGCTAATTATGGAATAGCTAAGAGGGAAGAAGGTTTTGTGAATAATTTTGCACGATGCTATCAAATCAAGTAATATGAAAGCGCCGGATTTAATTTTAAAAGAGGAAACAATAAATATTATAAATTCCATCTTAAGGACTATTTTTAAACAAGAAATCTTAGCGTGCTCTATAGAATAAGTTTATACGTCCAAGTGCAATATGGAAAACGCCTTAAAATAACTGATAAAAATTTATGAATCTGAAAAAAATCTAAAAACTATGATTCTTTTTTTTTTTAATTATTTACAAAAAAGTAGTCCGAGTGATATATGTCATATAGTGATAAAATTTTTTTAAGTTTTCTGATTCTGTAGTTGAAAAATTCAAATATAACTATTTGAATTAGCTTTCAATCTGGAGCAAATTGGATTTTATTGAAATTCTATAAAAATTAAAATACGAGGACAACAGATGCACCTAATTCAGTAACAAGATTTTTGAAGTATTTTTATCGTTTGAAAAATTTTCTTGTGCAATATCAAAAGTACACATTATTTGTCACACACACAAAAAAAATCTTTGGCCCATTTAGAAACTTTGAGCAAAATCAGTAGTTCCACTGGTTTCTTTGATCTTTGAACTGGTCTTTGTTTGCACTAGAATTGCTTTCATTTTAATATCAATCAATTATTAGCTAAGCACGACCTTCTAAATACTAGATCCATCTAAAAAGTCGTCTAGAAAAGAATTTCCTCCTCGAGTAGAAACTTATCGGCAAAAAATATTGCGGTCGATTCGAAGACACGATGTCTATTCCCAGGTTTGCCACTGAAATCTAGAAGGGGGGGGGGAAGATCCCTGTGTTTTTCTTGTATGTATACGCAGTATAAGGGGAAACACGCAAAGAGTACTCAGGTGCTATTATAATAGAATAACAATAACCTCTAATTTTTATTACTGAAAAAAACAAGGGGAAGTAAGCAATAATCCAGCATTAACTGAAATGATAGTATATTAAATGAAAGTTTATATTTACATTCAAAACCCCTCTCATTTAAAAAATTTATTGCCTGGATTTTAAGTAAATGCACAGTTCACATAATATGAGAAAAAAATTTTGATCACTTACCCCAAACTCTCTATTTTAAAGTCACGCAAATTTAAAGATTCTGGTGAAAAAAAAAAAAATAATAATGTCCTTGCTATCATGATACAAACCATTTAATGATTATTTAACATTTTTTTATTTGCTAATTTATATATTTAAGCACCACTTTCCTCAACTTCTACAAATTTCTCAGTCATAAGATTCTTTTTCTTTTGCAATTTAATTTTCAAAGCTTTTTTGCGTTTTTTGGATTCTTTTTTTTTTCCATGGAATTTTTTCTGTTTTTCTAAAGCTTCACAATATCTCATACGCACTAATTTTGTATACTGAAACAAATTTCTTTAGACCCGGACATTTAAGACATCTCCATAAAAATTTATGTCATAATATATACTTCTTAGACCAATTAAAGAATCTTCTGTAACATTTTCAACAAGCATATCCTTGTTGATACTAATCTATTTTTCAAAGCCACATTGCCATATAAACAATACAAGAAATATTTTTACGATTTCCCAAAAATCAGAAAATTCTTAAAGCCTCAAAATATTAGAATAGAATGATCTAAACGAATTTTTTATATTAAATTAAATAAGATGTATTTTGTATTCACTTTTTTTTTTCAAGAGAATGTTCACACGTTCTGAACATGCAGTGGAAATTAGTACTTTGGAATAAACATGTTAAAGCAAATCAACCATTTGGTTTTCATATAATATTGTATTGTTTTTCAAAGACGTGGATTTTAAACAACGTACAGCTTTTAAAACAGAAAAACTTTTGGACATGCATTAAAAAATACTTTTGTAGTATTCTTCTCAAATATAAAACTCTGCTAAAAAGTGTATTTTTTTCAGTTTCAGTAGCTCCACTAGTATTCAAGTAACTTGTAGTCATCATTCCAATTTCAGTATTTTTTTTTCTCATTCTTGGAAATCGAACTGATTTATGCAGAAGAAAAGGAGAATAAGCAGAAAGGGGATATGTTTCCGCAGTTTAACAGTCACGAATGATGTTGTTTTGTTTTTAAAGCAGTGGCGACGATTTTTTATTCTTGCAACATTTAAAGAGATTGGCATTTTTAAGATTTAAAAAAAACCAAAAAAAAAAAAAACCCAGTAATTTCCCAGTTCTTCAGGATAATTTCGAAATTCCTTGCAATTTCCTGATTCTCCCTGAGTCATGGCAACCCTGATTATCTTCTCTCCTCCCTCACCGGTTTGCAGTACCTGTATGGCAACACCAAGGGCATTCCTTTTCCTTCATTCATTCTACAGATCCGACGGACCGGCTCCGAATGGTTGGTTCCCGAACCAATCGTTTCTTTTGTGGTATTGGTACCACGGACTTGTTTGGAATGAAACAGACATCAATACATAACTCCCATTTGTAGATTTTTGCAATCACTTACTTGAAAGCAAACAGAGTTAAAGTGCTGAGCTTTCCATTTCACTGCAACCCTTAGATTGTAGCGTGTATGGCCCGCTAAAAAGACAAATGAAAAGTGCGTATGATTCATGCGCAAAAACAATCCTGGGAAAACAATGATATTACGATATCCTACGTAGCTCTCCCACTGGTTACCACCGAGAGCAATATAGCAGCTGGCTTTATAGATGCTGGAATAAATCAACTGAATCCAGATATATTTCTATATTCGGAATTTCTTTCCAATCACGTGTCAAATCGTCCCCAAGCCACACTTAACCTATCTTAGAATGATTCTTTGATTTTGGATCATACTTGTTCAAATCTGATACAACTGATCCTGACAAAACTTTCGCAACAGAACGTGAAAGAAATGACACTCAACTACTAAATGTGTTACCATTCTGTGTCAAGTTCCCATTCCCCAATCTGGTTCACCATTGGAAGGATTATAGTCTTTGACAAAGATTGGCACAAGAGAAGGGGCAATAAAAAGGCGATGGAAGAGGAAGGCTGCCATTTTGACAGATTCTCCCGTGGAAGATGCAATTTAGGCAGAAAAAGAAGCTGTTGCGATGAAAAATTTAAAAACAATTGTGAAAGCCAAGATACAAGTTTTATTTAATGAAAAATGAGAATACAAGTCGAAAAACAAAAAGGGGCAAAAGGCCAAACACAGCGAAAGAAAATGAAAGACAGAAGACAAATCTTGCATTCTGAGAATGAAGACTGAGTACCTTCCGATGCTGATGACGCTTCTGACATCAATTGAGATTAGATTGAGGAATCAGATTATTTGAATTTAAAAAGAGACTAGAATGTTAATGATTTTGTGTTAGTGAAGTTATTAAATGAAGATAAGAAAATTTCAAAATTTTCCGTGGTTTAAGTTTTGAATGAAAAAAATCCTCACAAATGGAAATTGAATTTCCCAAGAAAAATTTCAAATTTGATCAACGCACTCCTTTTTCTAAATAATACTGAGATAGCGATTGAACACTGGGACGATTTACTTTGGTTAAATGCTCCTAAATCAGAAATGCAATTTTTAGTCAAATTTAATTATTTGTACTTTAGTTGAATAAAAGTTTCTACATTAAAAATATTTCATTTTCTTATTAGATAAATACCTACAGTATGATTAAGAATAGTGCAAAAATATATAGTGCTAACAAAATAGTGCTACCCAATACTCCACCAGTTGGCAATGGTGTAGTTCGATCTCAACTCAGTATTATTTACTTTCTAAACAAATTGTTATTATATCCGTTTTATACTAGCCAAAAATGTGTGATAATACAGGTAAGCTGTCTAATCATCATCATTATATATATATATATATAAATCGCAGACAAAACAGGTGTTACCAGCTCCGGTTTCCCTTATTAAAACCAAAATACAAGGTTTATATTTGGAATACATTGATATCATAATAATTATCAAAATATTTTGGCGAACAATAAGCTTCTCGAGAAAAGTTTTCACATTAAAAGGAAAAATTTAGCATTATATATGAATCTTGAAAAATCAAATAATTACCAAAAAAGGTTTATTGAAATAAATGCATAACAATCTGTAGAAAATTTTTTTTTATTGGAACTCAACACTTTATACACATTACCTCATCTCAAACAATAACATTTGCAAAACAAAAATTAAATGTAAATTAAAAATATTTCACAAAAGCGTGTGTGTCTTGAATTAAATGGTAAATACTAGCATTATTATAAAACCATAACACTTATCCATCACAATATCTTATCCCAAAATGGCACAATATATAAGTTTTCTAAGTAAAACAAGCTGCATCACTGAAAATAAGTAGATAATCATAAAAAATGAGGTTAGTGATGAATGATTTCGCACACAAACATAAATACTGAAGTACAGAAGTAAAAAACAAGTACATAAACTATTTAAGCACATGGATACAAGCACACCACAACAGTAATCCTTCCCACACAGAATCGATTTAAAATATCGTTACTATGTCGATAAAATAACTTGACTGAGCAAAAAAAATTGAATAACAGTTTTAACAGATATTTTTATAAACCACAACCCTTTTAGAGTAATGCGATGAATAAATTTTTTTCCATATAAATGGACTGATATGGAATGAATGAATTAATAAGCAATTTCGAGAAATATTAACACTCTTTTAAATTTCAGATAAACAAAACGTAAAAATAGGCACTAAAAATCTAAAGAAAGCGGCTGAGTTCAAAACGAAAAATAAATTTTTTATAACATGACTTTGAATAACAAATTGTCCTTAACAATAAATAATGATTTCTAGTTTAAATTGAACAGAAATATAAATCAACATAATTTCTAAACAGTAATCACACAAAATAGTTTACAAAAATTCATCTATACTTTAAAAATAGAATTCCTTCAGTCTTAATTTACAGACATAAAATGAAAAAGAGCTGACACATGAAAACAGAATCTTTCAAATACCCAGTGTAATAAATAAATAAATAATAACATAATGATTATATTATTATGCACAATGCATTCGGATATCTAAAAGAAAACCTCTTGTAGGAACAGCATTAAATTATAATTCTTAACATGTTTCCTATTTAAAATAATAAATCTTTCATCTACCTTTTATTTGGGGAACATTTGCATGAATGGAAAGCACAGTGATATATTGTGAAATATCAAAGCAGTGATAGGTGATATGTTAAAACTAACAATCAATGAAAAACTTCCCAAAGTTTTCTATTTCTGTATCAAAATTACTATGTGCACGTGATAGCAAAAGAGGCAGAAATCTATAGAAAATCATTCAGTATGAAATATAAAATTCAAAATTTTTTTATTTCGGAGATATCACTTTTCGTTTTCCGAGAATTGTCTCAGATAATATTTTTAAGTTCGAAAGAACTAATGAATTTATAAAAAAACTTATAACCACCTTCCTGTTAATGATTGCAAAATGCAAAGATAAGTAAATGATAAAAATTATGCCTTTGCAATGAAAAATATATTCGAAATGATTATGCACTGAATTGTTTTGAAATAAAATGCATCACCCAGCATACAACTGTGCACATTCATTATTTCAGCTCATGCAAAGCAAATAGCTTTTGTTTCTACAAATTATCAATTGTTGAGGAAAAATTAAAATGTGAAAGCAGCTTTTGGAATACAGAGGGATATTAAAATGCACCAAGATTTTTTAAAAATCACAATCTTGATTTCTTAATACTGTAATAAAATATATTTTTTATGTAAGAATGAAAAAATGAAAATATGCATCACGAAATTAAAAATAAAGAAAAGCAGTGAGAAATAAAGACAAATTTCATTATAATTTCAATTTCAACGCAAATCAAATCTTTAGATGAAGATCCAAGAAGCATTTATGACAAAAAAAAAAAAAATCCATAGTTAAAGGGAACTTTTGTAAAACAATTTACTTAAATGAATATAATAAACATCAAGAAAAACAAAATAAAGAAGGTAAAAATATAAATATTTTTTCCCAAGATGAAGTTTCTAAAATAAAAATCGTAGAATATGCTTAATTAAATATCAGAATGATCAATTATCAAATCAAACTGGAAATCACTAGCATAGTAAATTAATACAATGTTACTTTAACAGAAAAGAAGCAAACTATAGAATAACATATTTTTTAGCAAATATAAAAACAATTGTTTCAGACCTTTATCTGATTTAAATAACTAACTTTAATTAATTGAATTAACATTGGATTACGTTACATTGCGCCACAAAGAATAATGTGTAATTACTTCAGAATTCTGAATTACACTTAAATGAAATACCAAATTTCTTTAAAAATAACATATTAATTTAAATTAATTTGAATTACAAATTCATGTAATATCTAATTCAATCTGATTTCATTTTAGTTTATTAAAATAGTTTTAAATGCTTTTAAGGAAACTATGCAGAAATTAATTTTATGTACCTTCAATCTATTTAAAATAATGCAAAATTTGATGTATCACATAGTAATTAAAAGTTATAAAAACTTTAAGAAAATAGAATTTTCGGATTAAATGCAAAGTAATATGAAATGTGGCTTATATTAACGGAGTTAAGCGATTATTTAAAAATTTAATCATCAATTTTTAAATGTAAAATTATAAACACTTTCTCAACAGAAAGTCAATTTCTAAAATTTTTTAGAGGAAGTTTCATATTTAAGGTAAACATGATAAAGAAATTGGAATAGTAATATTTCACTAAATTACAGTTTCACTTAACAAAAAGAAGAAAGTTACGTTGGCTACTTTCGATTTTTTTGCCTGACCATATTTTTGAATATTCTCGTCAGCTTGTTTTATTTTCACATATTTAAAAAACTTTTTCACATATATACTTAATAACAGAAAAACAGTCACTTTTTTAAATTTCTACTATAAAGACCAGTGGGATACAAGATACACTTCTGTTTTCTAATAACAATTATTTCAAATATATCTGCATATTTTATACAACCAACAAAAGACTTAAATACATGCTCGAATAATTCATAATAAAATAAATAATAACGGTAACACACTAGTCAAGTATTTTAAAATAATTAGTTAAAAGTAAACTTTCTTTCGTGAAGAATCAAGTGTTCAATAAATTTATTCCAGTAATAAAACAAAACTTCACTGAGCATTATTTAGAGACATCCCTTAACCACACAGAAAAGAGAAACTTACATTTTAATTTTAAAAAAGCCAAGGAACCCATAAAATCGCTAACAATTCAAAATCAGGACAACTGGATTGAATCCACCACTAAGAAGCCTTTTTTAAAAGCTTTCCATATAACAGTACTCCATATTCCCCACAGCAGATATAAGTTAATGAGAAAACAAATATACTACCATTATTGAAAAATGAAGTTCGATACGTTAGACTATAAAAGCTAAACGCTTTGAAATAAATCCAGGTGACGAACTTCTGGCACTATAGATGAGGTTGTCATTGCTAATAAAAGTTTGATTTTGGACGGATCTAGAGTTATTTTTAAGAGTGTCAATAAATAAAAAAAACATGGTAATTTTGCATAACATTGATTTTGATGTTTTGTTATTTCATATATAAGTGCTAAACTCTGTATCAGTATTAACCTTAGAAAAGAAAAATTATAATAAAATATTATTTCAAGCAAAAAAAAAAAAAAAAAAAAAGAAAACTAGTTTGTTAAACAGCATCTCTGAATTCAAAAACCCGTTTTGTTTGAATTTAATTGATGTTTAATTATAAAAATCGCCTCTGTTCTAAATTACAAAAGTGTTTTTGCAATAAAAATAACAACAAAGGTTATCTTTATATTCACATATTACAGTAAATTTTACAAGTGCACAATGAAGATAATTGCTAAAATAGATAGGATAATTAAAGACTATGATATTAGTTAAAATTTCTACTAATCCAACAAGTTTCTATACAAAATACATGGCAAGATTAATGTTTATTACATACTTAAATAGACTAAATTCATCAGTTGTGTGGTGCCTTTTTTCCTTTCATATATCCCGTCCATCTATCAGATACAGATTTTAGCAGGGGATCATTATGGATGGTGCTGAGGAACAGAAGCTGATTGATGTGAGTGCTGTGATAATCCCAACGAGCTAAATTGGGTGCAATCCCAAGCGAATAATGACGAAGATCATATACTGAACCTGAACCTGTGTCAAACAGAGGCAGCATTTTTTTAAGTGACACAAGTCCATTTTGGAAGAGTTTTCCTGCTTCATGACAAAGTTGATGATTACCACTTTGTTGTACATCATATAATCCAAAGAGAGAATATATAAAACCATTGAGCACATATGAGCTTGGAATTGTGGGGTATTCCTCATACCACACATATTTTCCGAGAAATGTGGTTAATATTCCTCTATGTTCAGAACGAATACTAAATAATTTTATAGCATGCAAAGCTGCTTCTAAATAATGAAGATCACCAGTTACTCTAAATGCCCTAGTTAGTAAGGACATCGCTTGACCTTGTGCCATAGCTGAATACCAGCCAGGAGCAAGTTCTAACATACCATTAGATAATTTACGAGTCACCATATTTGGCCAACCACCATTTTTATCTTGACGATTCACTAACCAGTTGGCTGCAGCAAAAAAATGTGCCATATGAGCGGTGGAACTCAAACTTATATTATCAATTCTTCCAAAACCATTTAATACAATGGAATGGACTCGTAAATTCCGAGGTTTCGCTATTTTTCTTTTATTTTGTACAGATGGTAAACCTTTGTTAAGGTCGATCACCAAATCTCTTGTTAATGTTTTCCACTGAGCATTAGTTCCAATTCCATAATAAACTTCAGAGTCAACTAATGACAATAACACGTCGGACATAATATAATGAATTTTATACAATGTGTGGTCCCCAGGACTATGTAATATGACAGTTAAACTGGCATTTGCTATCAACATTAAATCACAAGACAAAGTTACTTCTTCTATACCTTCATCGATTGATAATATTTCTTTGTCAGCACCTACAAAATAACAATACGAATCATGTACAAAATAAAAAAAATGCCAAAATATAAGAATATTTCATTTGATTCTGCAATTTAAATGAATAATGAAATAATTTATAATCATTACGAATGTATTTGGTAATTAACATTCTAATTTGAAGAGACAACAAAATTATTAATTTTCACAATAGAATTCAACATATTTATAATATCTCAGCTATCCTACATAAATGGGGATTGTTGATATGGAATAACAAAAGAAATAGAAAAAACATTTTTATGCAAATCATCCTGTTTTAATATTTTTCATGATATACTTTAACAGAAACATAGAAGGAAAATTTTAAAATTCCCTTTCAATTTGAAGAATTCTCATTTTTATTGATACACCTTTTAAATAATTAATAAAATTACAAAAAATCTAAGCTTACAGGAAATAGCAATAATAAATAAGGATATATTAAAAAAATTCTTTAAAATACCGAGAATCAAAATTAATGGTTGTTCATAGACACATTTTCGAAACTCTATCATTTTTGTTCTGCATTTGAAACAAACTCTCACGGAAATGAAAATTGTTACAAATATAGCATTTTTTATGTAACAATATTTTTTCAATAACATATTTTATAATTGTTTTATATTTCATATGACTTACTGTCGATAGAACATCTGAAATAAAATATGCTGATGTCATGTTAATAGCAATATCGATATTATTCAATCACAAAAAATAAAACTTCTATGTATTTATTGTGGTTATTTTATTTAAATATCTTCCCCACAATAAAAATTGATTTTTAATTGAGAAATCGGTATATTTTAAAAATTTCAGTGCTTTAAATATGCACAAATTCAAAACAATTCCGACAAAATGTAAAATATTTGATTCGCAACGAAAATTAAACTTTTATGGATATTATTTACCATGCGGTAATCAATATTATAAAATCGATCGAATTATTTAAAATGGCTATTAATATTCTATTTAAATCATATCTACTATTCATTATTATAAACAAACATAGAATTTACCAAACTCAAAAAAGAGACGAGCCCTCTGTTTTGAGAAAACAGAAACACAACATTCCCCAACATAATGAAATAAAACCGAAATTAATGACGATATTAAAATCAAGATCATGGTTTATTTTCCCTTAATGGGTTTATATGTGACATCGAAAATTGATGTTGCAATCGGAAATTAGAACAATTTTAAATATGTAGATGATCCCTTAATACGCTTAGATCCTATTTCCTTTAAAATGAAGTCCTATTTAAATGCATGTTGAAGGATGCCAGAATAATGGCTGATGATTCTGTGTCACCCGCACACCTACTGGGAATGTGCAGTTAAGAATTCAGATATTTTCCTTTTAAACTTCTATTATAGGAAAGAAAACCAAAAGGCAAGGAAAACCTGAAATTACTATGGCCATATCCAATGTTCAGTTAAAACTATTCTTAGAAATTATTGCAAAAACACTTGGTTTATTATCATCGATCAAAACAGGAGTAAGTAACTTTTTAATATTGTCTTTAGCAAGTTCACATTAATGCAAAACTATAGCGCACCTTATCTCAATACTGGTGATATAGTGATCTTAATCAGGTAAAAACAATGTAGTATGAAACTAAGCAAAAGAAAGGATTAACATTTTTAATTTAAATGTCTCTGCAGAAAATATAATAAAAATGATAGAAATAAATACCTTTAGTCTTAAATTCCAAAACAGTGCTTCCAGCTACAGTATCAAAAACCTTTCTCAGGCTTGTTCCACTGTGTTGAGAATGTAACCATTTACTATGAGTAGTAGTTTCACCATCTTCCAAAAATATAGAAATAGGGGGTGGTTCAGTTAGATTTTTGCTAAAATGGCTCAAGCCAAACTGAGCAATTTGAATTGGATAAAAATGGCCTCTAGTATCCCACTGTGTTGAAACCGGAACACCTAAAAATTATCAACTCTTATTCAGTCTACAACATAATATTTGAGCAAATAAATACTGAAGCAAATACTGATAACTCATATCATTACATATTAAAAAATAAATAAAATGACAATATAAACATTTACCACGATCGTTGAAAGACTTACGATTAATACTCTTAATAATGAGTATTTTTTTTTCTAGTGCTTTAACTTCATAAATTATATGTTTTAGTGTAATTGGTTGTTTGCAGTTTAAAAAGGAAAACCTGATATACGGCGTAGAACTGGGACATTAATCACAGAAGAGACATCTCAGTCATTATTCGATTAATATTAACTGATCTACGGCGTAGAACTGGGACATTAATCACAGAAGAGACACCTCAGTCATTATTCGATTAATATTAACCATTCAGCCAATGGTAAATGCTGGTAGGGCTGTGCCAATTTTCGGTATCAGTTTTTGAAAAATATATATTCATCGGAATCATGATCATGCATCATGGTTCACGATGAATCGCGATACAATGAATCGATATACACAAGAAATTTGCGCTTTCGATTTAGTTTTCGGTTAGTGTTTATTTTTGTTGCTCTTCATTGTTTTTTACTTTCATACTTAATTTTTGTTAATATTTCTGCAACTATTGCAATATTCTAATATATAAAAATTATTATTTTAAGCATGTCATTTTGGAATAAACTGTTTTCTGTTTCCTAACTACCATGAACAAATTTATATTTAAATATAATAAAAGAATTATGCATCTTTAATTTTCATTTATATTTACAACTTAAGTAAATTTTTACGCTTTATTCATTCTAAACATGTGAAATATCTTCCAGAACTAATGGTAAACCAGTTCTGTAATAATTTTTAAATACCTTTATGCATTAAATTAAATTTAAAAATTGCAAATAATTGAACACCAAATGTATGTTCAGAAACATTTGCTAAAAATTATTTAATTAAAAAATTATAGCATATATCCAATTAAGAAATTATAGTCCAATTAAAACATAAAGTAAGATATTAATTGTTATTTCCTTATAAATATATTAATTTAAATTTAAAATTCAGAGTAAATATGTTCACTTCGAACGTAGCGATCATTTCCCAAGCTTTTTTTTTTTGTTGTTGTTCAGCTTGTTATGTGCAAAATTCTTTCTATACAAGTTTTTATAAGTCTAAATTTTGTAATACATTGAAAAAAGTTACTCATATATACATTGCAAAGCAAAAAACTAAATTTTTCATAAATTTGATTTAAACAAAAATCTTTTTTTTTTAATTTTTGATCTAATGATTTTAAAAATTTCAATTTCATTTTACTATAGCAATTTTTAAAAAAAACATTTTTAATGTCAAAATTGGCATTTTTTAAATCTTTGTATTGTTGTTTTAGGCAGCCAAGGGCACAGAGGCAGCAATTTAATATATAAATATTCTTATTAAATAAACTTGAAATTAAAATGCAATTTCTTCTAGTAAAGAATACAAATGTTACATACAAATCTTATTGTAAGATAATACATTATTAACAACTAAATATAGTCGAGATACGTAGAGTGATGGTTCCAGAAGGAAAAAAAAAAAAAAAACTTTGCTGAAAATTAGTACAGCACATAACTTTCAAATTCTATGTTCCAAGTATAAACAAATATAAAAACAGTAGAACAAAAAATTGAAATTTTCTGTTTAAAGAGTTTTCTTTTTTTTTTAATTCATGTTCTTTTTTTTATATACAGTACTTTGAATTGATTTAAAAATTCCTGCATTTAATTACTTAAGAAATTTTTTGTGAAATTATTTTTCTGTTTTTCATGTAAAGATATTTTAGTGGTAATTTTTCAATCTTTTACCTATTTTTTTGAATATAATTTGTTTTTCATTTCTCCTTCATTTTAATTTTTCATATTTTATTTTAGTTTTTTAAATTTCATAATATGCCAAAGTGTTAAAAGAATAATTAGAAATAGCAGATAATTAGTTAGAATTCTAATATGCAGAAATATTGCGTTGTACTTGAGAGTTGGTTATTTTTTTCATTGAGTTTATATTAATGATAATATATAATGGCATATTTTTCTTTTATTTGACCGTGATCAAGACATTTTTAAAAATTTTTAATGTATTACATCATTCGTCAGTAAATAAATTTACCCGCCATAATATTTGTTATTAATGATTTACTCATTTCGGAATTACTTTATTTCGTCTTTTTTTGAATTTTGAAATAGTGAACTGAATGATTTATTTTAATTATATAATACACCTATTGTTAAAACTTTAGTGCATATTTAAATTAAATCAGCCAATTATACTATTAAAATAAGAATAAAAATTTATGTGATTCATATACAAAATTAATTTTGCAAGACACCAATTTCGAATTCGGGTTTTATTAAAACTTTAATTTTACTTGTTAAAGGCATTATTATGTCGTCTCTTTTTTTAAATGAAGAATGGAGGAAAAAAAGCCTTGTAGAATTATTTTTTTTTTAAATCAGCAGCAAAAAAGGTAAAAATTTAAAATATATTGTATTACTGAAAAAACACAATATGGTAAATTGTAACATGCAGACATTGCTTTGGCATTGACTCACATTATTTTAACACAATTATTTTTGAACCTGTTTTTATTATATAAAATGAAACTTCTTTTTGTTTGGAGTTATTTTGATTAGTCAGTATGTTAAGAGATGCTATTTATAATTTATAACAGCTATAAATTAATAATGATATCAAGATATATCGAAAAATATGGATACATATTGGATGATATGTCGCGATGATGAAGTTCGGTCATCGCTCAGCTCTAAATGCGGGTTATTGCAAAATACACTCATGTCCATAAATTAAGGATAATGCAAATTCAGGAAAAGAAAGTCAGACGCAAAACAAATGTGACTTATTTGTAAAGCCTATTTATTAAACAAAAGATAAAGAGCAAAAAAGATGCTATATGTTTCATATCATTAATAAAAATTGCAAATTTTTGCTCCCGGGAGCAAATTAAAAAAAAACTATTTACAAAAACCAATATTACATGGTTAGTATGATGGTTAATATATAGTATGTCTCCCAGCTCCCAGACGATGCAATACATACAGAATATTACACCACTCATCAAGCAATGCTCTCCGAAGTTCTGGTAGATATGTAGGAGGTGGTTGACGGGCTGCAACTCCCACACATGTTCTACTGGATTCAAGTAAGGTGAGAATGCTGGCCAGTCCATACTGGTGATATCCTCCGATCGAAGGATGTTGGCACGGTGAGGACGGGCGTTGTCATCCATAAACACGAATTCTGCGCCCATGGCGCCCCGAAACAAACGTACATGCTGTTCCAGAAAGACGTCCCAATAGATTTGGCCTGTCATGGTTCCAATTTGAACATGCAGGCCAGTTCTAAAACCCAGAATAATTCCTCCCCCCAAACGAGCAATCCTGCACCACCGTAACGGTGTCACTCAATGATGTTCTCTTGTGGTAACGGGTACCTGGAGCTCTCCATATGAAAGACCGGCCATAACCGCAGGCGACAATGAGTTGCAGTAAGTGGAACACATCTGACAGGCCTACGAGCATAGACCAATCTGTCCTAAGCGTCTGTACACGGTCTGCGTTGAAACTATCGTACCAGCGGCTTAAGAGAGCTGACGAGACAGGTCTGATGCTGTGCTCCGTCTTTTCATTTGAAAGTAACTGCCAAATACCGGTCCTCATTCGGCGTTGTAATTGGGGGTCGACCTGTGCTGTAACGTATACTCACAGTACCATCATCTTGGAATCGTTGCCAAAGCCTGGAGATGACAGACACTCTGGGCGATCCAAGTTCGTCGGATACTTCCAGCTGGGTACGTCCACATTTTAGACAGCCGATAATTCTACCAATAGAGCTGAGATGCTGATAGAGGGAGTGCAATCATACTTTGGTGTAGGACAAGATAAAATCACGTGATCTTGGACCAGAATTTGTGTTCGCTGTAACCGCATTCTCCGTTCCCCATTATATTTCAATGGCAGATTTTTTTCTCGCTTTTAACTGTCGGAATTCAAAGCTTATTTAAGCCATGATTAACTATTGCTGAGCAATTGGATGCAAAGAAAAAGCTTCTAAGGATAGTCCTACATCATTTCACAGCTATATACAATAAAAATATTCTGTTTATATCCACTTTAAGTCAATTTAAAATTTCATAAACACCATCACTCAGTGATTTTGGTGTTATAACTGAATAATATTTCATAGTTTCTTTTAGTTATTGTATTGAATTTATTTCACTTGTTATTAAGCTTCATTTAAACTGATGTAACTGCATTATATTTTGCTACTTGCTTTATTTTAATTTCGAATGTGTTGCAAGTGCTTGGCTACAAGCTTGGCGTGATTTTTTTCTCTCGCCAATACAAGTGTTTACATAAACATTATTGACCGATTAATAATTGTGTATTTATTTTAGTGCAAATAAAGTTCCTTATTATTTCTAATATGTTGTTTCTCTTTATACCATAAATATTTGAATCGTATTATACAGTGAAAGATATTAAATCATCATTGTGAATGAAATAGTGAAACTAAAACGTATGTTTTATTGAAACTGCTATATAGTAAAATTTCATAAATGTGCTAGCAGTAATTGCATGTTTTTATTATTTCCAAAGATCCAAAAAGAAACTAGTGGATGTTCTAAAGATAAGGAACTATTAAAGAAAGAAATTCTATCTTTACAGATAAAAATGTTGTCTTAATGTTAACATTTATTAATAACTTGCGATAACCACATACCCTAAAATCACCGTTTTCGTAAAAATTTCGATTTTTTTTATTATTTTGTTTTAAATAAACACATTTAAGATTCAAAAAATGATTTAATTTTGTTTCTGGGGTAGTTAGAAGCAAAGCTACTGGCAAAACTATAAACCAGAAGCGAAATATTTAAAACTGATATTAACAAGGTGAAGGCACCAGGTTTAAAATTGAGTTCGGGATGAGATTTTGTATAATGGTAGTATGCACTTAGAACGTTTATTTATGAAAATATTAAGACTCAATAGCCAACCTTAAAACTTTGAAATTACCTTATATACTAATAATGTATAACCTGAACGAGCGCTCAAGTAGTTTAGTGGTTAGGACACTGGCGTAGCATTCAAGATACCTGGTTTCGATTCTGGGCTAGTGTTTTTTTGTTTTCTTTCTAAATTATTTCAACTAATTAAACAGTTTTAATTAATATATTTTTCATTTTTTTATGTAAAAATAAATATTTATTCTCCTAATTCTAGGATTAGAATTTAATTTTTAGAAAGAAAATTAATTATAAATATGAATGCATTTTTTAAATATTCAGAAAAAAAAAAGACTTAGGTCACTTTTATAACCTGCTTTTATAAAAGTTTTTTATCTGTATGAGTTAATGATAAAATTATTTGAACATGTAATGTAAAATTAAAAGATGTTTTTAGGTAAAGAAAAGAAATAAAATGTTTACTTAAAGAAGAAAAATAATCACTTTTAATTAATGCACAAAAAGAAAGTAAAAAAACTAAACATAATTTAAATCAACAAACTCGGCTACTGGTGTAAAAAAGAAAACATTATTTTCAAAACCAGTTCGCTTAGTTTTCAAATATATTATATATATATATATATATTGTTTAGGAAATGTTAACCGGAAATATAAAAAAACCGATCAGACCCAATGCCGGGAAGCAAAATGTTGCGCGGCGGCAGTTTTTGGTATGTCATGATTTGCGATATGGCGCCAAAAAAGGTATTCTAAAGGCCAGATTTCTCCGAAATCACATGACTCATGTTGCGTACACTTGTTTAGATAAGAAACAAGCGACTAGCTCCCTCCATTTATATATCAGCTCTATGATTCTACCACGTAAAAAATCATTCAAATGCGTCCTTTGTGTTATAACTATGCGGTTATTGCACTGAAAGGCTTATAAAGCGTTTGAGAACAATTTTACTTTTCTGCCTGTATTCCTTATACATCACTCTCTTACACTCTCGTCATTTGACGTAGTATCGGCGTCACCTGGTGGCTTCCTGCAATTTGCATATGATTTTTGAAGATGTGTGTAGTCATTTTACGGGTGATATATGTATTTTAGAGTTCGATTTCCACATGACTCTGAATTATCCTTAATTTATGGACATGAGTGTATTACAAAAGTAGCTTGGAAGGTACAAAAATATTGCATACAAAATATTATGTAAATGCGCTTGAATTTATACATGCTTTAAGAAATATGAATATATATATGAGAATCTGATTAATGAATTTGATTAAGTGTAACCATGTCTATTTTTAAAATCAGCATTGTTTATGACTCTTCTGATTTTATTGAAATTGTTTTTGATCAGGAGTAACAAGCAGCATGCTAAATGTGTAAATAAAAGTAAACATTTACAATGCTTATAAGTAGAAGATATGGCAATTAAGCAACTACTTGGGCATTTCTCCTAAATTGGACTATTATCATTAAATCAGCTAAAAGGTGTTTATTAATATTTGTATAAAATATTTAATTCACAATAAAGGCTATTGAAGATTTTAGCTCAGTTGAATTTTAACAAAATTATGTCATATTTATAGCAAGCAATTTTTTTCTCTGTTAGATGCATTAGAATAACTTTTGTATCAAATGCAACCATTTCTTTAGACATCTAATATTTTTTATTTGTTAAATGTCTCACAAGAATATGTTGTTCACTTTTCATTAGCAAAATCTTTTTAATGTAAAAATTACCAATTATCAATTAAAATTGCATTAATTTTCTTTTAAAATTCCTCAAAGTGTTATGACATTTGCATTCATTTGAATCAGTTCTATCAATTCAATGCAAAAAATTAGCGCATCACAAACTACTTTTAATATATTATAACAGGGGTGGGCTGACTTTCCCAGGGTACGGCCTACTTGTTGGTGTTGTGGTCCACCCAATGGTGTAAAAGTGATGAGCTGAAAAAAAGTTCTACAATATTTATTATAATTTAATACTAAATACGGAATATGTACTTACCAACATAACTACAAATATAATAATAATAGCAAGATACAAACATAATAATAATAGCAAGATACAAACATAATAATAATAGCCACAAATATAATATCAATTGATGCATTTAATAGTTCAAAATACAATAAAAAATGTTTTCATTTAAAGTTAGTTCTCGTACTTATAGTTAGTAGAAGACTTAGTCTGTATACTATCTACCAATATTGAATATCTCGGTATATAATTACTAGCTGCTAATCTTGCACTGGATTCTAAGTGGTCGCCTGCGCGACGAGACGATATGTCACCTTAATTATATTCATCATTGAAAATGCTGATTCACACAGGTAGGTAGACCCAAAGAATGATATTAAATGATATGCAACTTTTTTTAAATTAGGATACTTTACTTCTTCTATTAGATTTCAAAAGGTATTCTTACTGTGACAGTGCTACTATATTGATCAGTATTTCTGTGAAGTGAACAGAAACTGGACCTGATTTTCATGGTATAAATAATGTGACCTCAATTTTTAATTTGTACTTATTCACTTGTAACAACAGTTGTTAGAATGTCAGTACGCTGGTCGCGTGTGAAGTTGTTATTATGTTTTATTAATAAATATTTCGTTTTTGTTAAGCGGAGTTTTATTCTTGCAAAATACAAGCTAAGAACAAGGATTAAATCACACTTACGTTCAGAACAACGTGTTTTTAAAATTTTGTCATTTAAAGGAGAAAAACTTCGTTTTCTTCAAGAGATAAAGAGAATATATAATTTATATTATATCGGTGTTCCATAAATATGTTTCTTTTAGTATGCATGTCTTAGGTCTTAGTAAAGGCGGCCACCTCAAAATGGCTTGGTGGTCCACCGGTCGATAGCGATCGACTTAATGCTAACCACTATATTTATAAGAAATTTGTAGAAAAGGCTTTAGAAATATTTCAAGGAAAAGTTCAAATTTACATTAAAAAATAATAACAAAAAACCCCACCAAAATCAAGAGGGTACATTTGGCATACAATTTATAAATAAAAAAGCATACCTTCGCTGCCACTGATGCACTTTACTCGATCTCGTACTTCAACATTGTAATTCTCAAACCAAAGAAATACACTGCTTGGATCATACTTTTGCTTGGGAAAATATACTTTAGAATAACTGTGTTGCCAATCAAACTTATCCACACCCCCATGTTTCACTATCTTTCCATAAACTTCAAAATATTTGTGAAGGAATGAGAATGGAACATAAACTTCTCCATTGTCCTGTCTGCACGAAACAGAATATTCATCGTTTATAGAACACTCTATTTCTTCCAGCGCTCTAAGCTCACTTCTTAAATTAACATGTTGCTCGCCATCAGGTAAATCTTCATCTATTTCATTTTCCTCCAAGCGGAAGAAATCTGCACTTGAGGGTTCGGATTTTTTCACTGACTGTTTGTTGCAAGGTTCATTTATATGCCACTGCTTCTCAGTAGAAGTGACGATTGTTCCACAGTTTGTCCAATAAGAAAATGTGGTAAAAATAACAACTATGGTAAAAACGACCAGCAGCAGCTTGAGGCTAATCCGTACCCTCATCGGTGAATCACTACAATGAAAATATAAAAACTTATTTTACTTTGGTAATGTTATTTTTAAACTAAAGAATAAAAACAGAAGTTTTGCTTGGCAGAACACAATTTTCAATATAGTAGTAAACAATTTAAAACAAAATGAACCCAAATATATTAACGAAATATAATTCAAGTCTAGATTTTTATTTACTACCTTTACAAGCAGTGCATATATTTATTAGTACATTTACCTATTTGTATGTGGTGTAATTTTGATAATTACATGGCTAAAAGGAAGAAACTTTTTGAATGATTTTTTTTTTAATTCAGTTTCAACCACAGGAGGTAAATAAATTTTTACACAGGCGTGATGCGTACTTTCGCACCAGTAGATAAGGAAGAGACAGAATTTTTCCCTTTAGTGGGAGTATCTTAAGATTCTGATAGGGATTTCTACAATATGTGTCGATTTAGGTAAGGGAAACTTTTGTATTGTTGAAAAAGATGTGAGGATATTAATGACTTTTATCCCTTCGCTCACGTCGCAGGAAATAACGGTGTCGGCAAATTTTTTAAACGCATGTTTGAAATAATTAAATAAAAAAGTGGGATTTGGATCAGGAAATAAGTGAACAAATCAGAATGAAGTTAACATGGGCTAATTTAAGATAAAAATTAGAAAATTAATTAGCATTTAAATTAAATAATCATTACATGTTCACCCAATATTTAGTGCTAATTTTGGTTCAATAACAAAAATAAAGGACGTTATTTTAGCGAATATACAGAGAATTCATTTAAAGAATAATTTTGTGGTATGGGTTTAAATTTTAGTGAGTCATAGATGAGAAATGATAGAAACACCCCTCTGTTAATTGTCAGACCATGGTATATGTGACATACATTGGCCATGTTTGGCATTATTGAACTAAACACAATGAACGCAGAAGGATTCTTTCAATGTTTCACATAATGTAGTTTACATCTGGATTTTGTCACTAATCCATATGGCTTTTTTTTTTTTTTGCAAATTTCTTGAATTTACATTTAAATTAAAAAAATTTAATAAATATTTCTTGTATTTCCATATTAATTTTTTAAATTTTACAAACTCAAATAACTGAGAAAATGCAATTAATGAATATAATTACAGACCACAAAAAACAATCAAACAAGGAACATTTAATTATTGATTTACTATCATTAAATTTCAATACCGAAGCTTCATATAAACAAATAGGTGTTATTTCACAAATTATAGATGGCAACAAAAGTGGCATATAATTAACTTAAATAAACAGTACTGCAGTAAGGTTAAAAATTTATCACTAGTTTTAAATGGATGACAAGTTATGTAAATTGAATTATATTGCAACATTTTTTAAAAGATCAATACAAAAGAAACATTTTATAAATGTGAACTCAGTAACTAAAATTGCAATACCTCATTATAAATTTTTGAATACATATTAATTAAAAGACATAGTATTAGAGTTTTTTAGTACAAACATCAATTACTTTTTTGATTTTTAAAACAATATATACATTTTTTTTATCTAAAGAAAGGTGTATTCACAAATAGCATGAAAAGCAGTTTTAATGAGTGTGTTAGAATTTGTGTGTGAATGGTAAACAAATCAAATCTATCAGTAAGAATTTTGCCATATTCAATGAATTATTATTTTTTCAGTTTATCAAAAAATATAACTAATTATAAAAGTTTAAATGGGGGACAAAACCCCGCCTACAATGTTTTGTGATAATTTTTCACTATAACAAGATGGAATCTATTCACAATCTCAAAGTCAGTTACATTTTTTAGTAATATGTACTGCATAAAAAAATGAGAAATTCCATGTTATGTGCATTAACAACAAACAATTACAGAATAAGAATTATTAAATAAAACAATAAAGAGTACCTTTGTTCACTATTAATGCTGTTGGGGAGCAGACTAGAAGCAGCATTAATTTTTGCTTTGATAAAAGAATTCATTCAGCAATCTTTACATTAGGAGACATAATCAGATTCTGCTGCTTGGAACATTTTATTCTATGCAGCATCTTGTCACATCTGTAAAAAAATGTGAAATATAATAAATTTCATTAATAACAATAATAGGTAAACATTCTTGATAGATGAGAAAATGTTTAAAAGCATGGCACTTAGTAATAAAAGTAGTGTAACTTAACCTCTAACAATGTAGTTTCTCGCTAAATTTAATTTCATGATATTCTGCTTTGTAACTGAATTTTTATTTCATTCCAAATATAATGAATTTAATAAAAACAGATTTTAAGATACATTTTTATCAGAGTGTCAAAAAGTAGAAATTTTGCCATTTTAATTATTTTCAACTCTTTAATTTATAATTCATTATCATAAATATATTTATGAGAACAGCAAAGCATCACGTAACTCGCGGAGATTCCGAAGTAGACGGTCTTCCTTCCGATATGTCGATTGAGATGTTTCTACATATTATCACAAAAATTAATATCTGGGGAATTCGGAAGATAAGGTAATTACTAAAGCATTTTCTCAAACTCCCTGAATCATGCACTTTTGGAAACATGGCATGTAGCATTATCCAGGCTGAAACACGCTATCATTCGCAGAATATTCATTTGCCATGCAAGGATGTACTTCAACGATGGATGAGTATGCACAGCTATTAAAGGTACATTCCACAGGATTTAATGGACTTACAGCATGCCAAGAAAACATGCACCAGACCATCACACTGCATCCTCTACTTTGTTGGTGACGAACAATATTTTCTGGAAGTTGGTTTCCTGATGTCTCTTGGCGAATACGTCAGTGCCCATCGATCCAGTGCAGTAGAAAACGAGACTCGCCTGAAAAAGCAATCTTTTTCCACTATTCAAGGGTTCAATGTTTTTACTATAATGCAAATGCACTCTTATCAGCATGGGTGCTGAAATCAGATGTTTGCTGCGAAAGCAAATACGCAATACAGCGCGTTGGACAGTTGTCCTAGTAGTTTTATGGTGCATTGCTGATTCATTTGGGCCATCAATGCATCGATGGGAGCGTGTCGCTCACTCCTATCATTAATGGTGCGTGGTGCTCCCACAACTTGCACGCGTGGGTTGCATACTCTCTTGATTCTTCCAGTTATTGTACACATTTATTATAGCACTACGTGAACACTTTACAAAAGCTACGGTTTCAGAAATGCTGCCGCCGCGTGCTTTGTACACGATTATCATACCCTTTTCAATGTCAGTTAAATAGCGTACCTTATCCATTACGACAACTATTACTATGCGAGCCTGTACTCTGAAACCATCTTTATATGACTTTCAAGAAACTGGATTCTCAGAATAATCTGTTTTTGCATTACCCTACGTGGTGGTCATCATAATATTATGATGACACGACTGTGTAGTACTTTATAAAAATAGTTATAAAAACTTATTTATAATTTTTATTCTATATTTAAACTCTTGAAATGATGATACAGAAATATGAAATATTCTACTGCCATTACATTATACAAAAAACTCCTTCAAAACGAGAATGTTAAAGAGAATAAGACACAACGTTGCTTATTTTATAAATTCGAATTCACTCATTACAAGTTTCATGCTTACAACATCATATGCTAATATATAAACTTGAAACAAATTTTAGCACTGGAAGGTTTTTAATTAAAGCTACTGAGGAAACGATGTTAAAAACCAATCTGAATCAAAATTTAACGAAATTAAGACATCAAATGACATTAAAATGTTACTACCATTAAGCAATACACATGTAAATAAAGCAACTCATTTCAAAAAAACTTTTAAATACAGTAAACCTTTGACAAGTTACATTATTACTCATGAGGTAAAGTAGCGTCCCGGACAGTTAAACTTCCAGGAAAGAAAAAAAAACTTAAAACCACTAGTAATGGGAATAATTTTTATTACAGTTAATAAGGAGGACATGACACGATTCTTAAAGCTGGAAAAATGACTGAGACACAACTATTCATTTGTTTCCGTGATTGTCATCCGCTTTCTTCATTTTAGTCAATTTCCATTTCAAAATCAGAAGTTTCTTTGGCTTATAATACGGTCTTTTTCACTATCGCTGCTTTCATAATCAACTAGTCTTATCAAGATCAATGAATTTTTCATTCGTCATTTCTCTATCAATTCTATGACTTGCATTTTTCATATTTTAAAATTCTTCGTCACCAACCGCATTTGCATTTTATAAGATTTCTTTGACTTCATTTTTAGTCGATGGAAAATCTTAAAAATTGTTGGCAACTTCTGGCCAGAGCTGATGCCAGCTTTGATCTGCGTATAAATAAAACTCTAGCATTGGATAAGTTAAAGATTTTTTAATTAAGATAACATGGTTGCACAAAACCGCATTCTATATATACGCTCAGCATGGGTTCACTGCACTCTTGTTTAAAAGGAAATAAATTGGCGCTCAGAATCAAAATATTCTCCTTATCAATGGACAGAAAAACCGATTTGATAATCTAATTTCAAAATGAATATAAGCTATAAATGAAACCTTCAATCTTCTGAAGCCTTTAATACAAACTAAGAAAAGTTAATTTTCAAATTTTTTTTGAAGCAAGCAAAGCAAAATTAATTTTCAAGAAGAAATAAAATTCATCTTTATAATTATTTTTTCTTCTACTTTCTTGTACACGAAGACAAAATATAGTAGTCGTCAAAAAGTTTGACCTCGAGAATTTGAGGAATTCATCATTTTAGGCCTCCCCTAGTCAGGGAAACCTTTTTTTAAAATTATGTTTGTTTCACAACGATAGACGGATGGAATTTAGTATGCGATCTTCACACCAAAATGGATCATTTCTATCTAAATTTGGGCGAAATCCGTCAAGGAGAAATCAGTTTACCCATTACTGTGCAAATGAATATATAATTCCAAAACGGTGTGAATAAGATTGATGAAATTTGACATAGATTTTATCACCAGCAATATTGTTACAAACCTGTAATTTTGCTTACCAGCACGAATAGTGTCATCATAAGAAAGACTGATTTACAGTCATCCGTATTGGATGCTGCCGGATGCCGAGCCAGTGATCCCAGAGCTTGGCGACAAAATGGATAATGCTCTAAACTTTGGAAATTTTGTCGATCCGTCCGTTAGGAACCGAGATACGCCTGATTGGTCTAGAAGATTCTAGGCCCGCCCCAGGGAACTATAAAAGGCCGGCACTCTCAAGCTGTGGTCGTCGAGAGTCGTCGTCGTGAATTGTAGTCGGAGTTGCCGACAAGTAACGAGTCTTCGAGAGGATAGCGAAGCAACAGCGAAGTGCCAACGTTGCGTGGAGCGAGTGCTGAGCTGAGCTGAGCTGTGAGCATCAAATCCTGTTGTCTACTGTGGAAGCAGCGTCGTATCTTTTGTCTAGTACCCAGTAGTGATTCGGCAGCTGAAGCAAGGAGACAGTGAGAGGTTCAGCCGTTTTGGAGAGAACGTAGAGCGAAGCTCCGATGATCTCCTCTCCTGCTGGATTCTTTATGGCCGTTTCGTGTGCTGTGGACGATTACTTGTTTGCTACTGTCTGCTGTCCTGTGTATATTTGTCGTCTGTGTATTCGTCCTCTTTGTGTACTCGTGCTCTTCGTGTAAATAAACGTCGTTGTTTTCTACTGAGGCCAGCTGACTGTGTGTTTTCATACTATACACTACACTATAGAAGCGAACCCGACGAGTGAAGAAAATCCGTAACAATATAGCTAGTGTATGTCAAATTTTGGATCAAATCTGTCGCCGAGTTGACCAGTTATTGATCAAATAAGTAAAATTGGTAGATTAGTATCATGGTAGTATGGTTAAAGGGATGTGCAGAATGCACTTTTTATTATTTTCATTACACTACGAAGCAAATAATTACATACTGCGTCATATTGTATAAGAACACGAGGAAGCCGAGAGAAGAACACTACCGTTAATTAATGACAGTTACTTGGTATAAGTTGGCCTCTTTATATAAAAATAACAAAAGGAAATTAGATAAAAAAAAGAAATAAAAGATTTCAAAATCTCTAGGAGATCGGGAAGATAAGAAAAAAACTTTTTTTTATTAACAGAAATTAACAGGACAGCGTTTTTATTGATACCCTTTTCAAAGATTTAAATGAAACTCTAAAAGTTAATTTGAATGAATTTAAAAACCGAAATCATTCTACTGGTTAAGGTGCGAAAAAAAGATAACAGATATTTCGCCTCTTTCAAGCAGATAGACACTTGTCATTTGAATCATGAAAGAGCAATCAATCAATCTTAACATTTTTGGACGGCTATTTTTAAAAAGTAATCGAAATTCTCTTTTATGTGTGTCCTTGAAATTTGATGATGATCATTTTTCTGCACGAACATTCACCAGTCTCAGTTAGCTAATTACAGAATATGGTGTAACAGTGTCTGCAAAGGACATTATACCATCAACTTATTATCTATTTTTTTTTTAATTTCTCATTGTGAAGAAAAAGAGGAGTTAGTTTTTAAAGAGAAACTAAATTTTATAACCAAACTAAAATAACTAAGAAATGAAAAATTAAAAAGATTAATTAGCTGTAATCGAAAAAACTTCTGAAATTAAATGCTTTAATGCATACCATTTAATGTTTGCAGTGCTCTTGCCTTTCTGGCTATCAACTCACAATAATTTTCACTATCGACTGCAATTTCACACTGAAACAGTCGGAATTTAATACCAATGACAAAATCAAAGTAACTAAATACATACGTTAAAAAAAAGGGAGAGGGGAAGGGGGACAAATAGTGGCTGGTTTTGAAGCTGTTTCAAGATACAATGAGAGGTTTATCATAATACTGTAAAACTTTCAAGAAAGTTATTCTCTCAGTGGCGATGATTTCTCGCTCAAATAATGCTTTTAGAACTTCTGATTTATTAATAATCTAATCACACATTCTGAAATAAACTTATGGAAGAATTTGCAAATATTGTTTTTTTGGTAAGCAAAAATGAAATAAAACAGTAGAACTGAAAGATTGTAAATTTAGATTAGGGTATAGATTGCACATTTATTTAATTAAAAGAATTTATTTACAAGGTAAAACAAAACCTTACAATCCCATATTTTAAGTTAAAATTATGTTTCTGTTCTTTCATTTACTTAAAATAATTGATGACACTTTAAAACAACCACTCTTATAAATTAAGAATAATAATAAAAGATGTATATTTTGGTACTTATTGGTACTTTATTGTCAATATAGGATGGTTGGGGGATAATAGTAGTTTATTATAAACCATCTTCTGCTGCTATTAGTGTTTCTTTATTCTTTAAATGTTAATAGTGAAATATTTTTATCATTTAGAAATTTGAGATGCTTAGGGAAAAAATAAATAAATAAACTTTGAGTTTAAAATTTAATATACAATTAATCCTCTTTAAATTTGATTGAAACTAATGTCAGTTCAATATGCTCATTTATGTGTTTCTAAAAATAAATACTACGACCTTGACTTAGAGAGATATACAATACTTTTTCTTTGTAAACAAGAAAATTAAAAATAGGTGACACTAGAATGGCGTTCTTGAAATGAGTGTTTGGGAAAAGAGTTGCAATATAATAGCCTGACAGAATATTCGTTCAGCATACAAGCATAGAGCTGATATATAAATGGAGCGAGCTACTCGTATGTTTCTTATCGAAACAAGTGTACCCAACATGAGTCATGTGACTTAGGGAGAATCTGAGAGAAAGAATACCCTTTTTTGGTGACATATCGCAAATCTGTCAAGCAATATTTTGCTTCCCGGCATTGGGTCCGGCCGATTTTTATTTCTTGAAAAGTTTATTTATTTATTTATTCTTTTCTTGTTTTGAGATTATCATTCTATTGAGCAAACTGGTTTCAAAAATAATTTTTCTTTTTCATATCATTAATAGCTGAGTTTGTTGATTTTAATCATGTTTAGTTTTTTACTTTGTTTTTTGAATGAATTAAAAGTGATTATTTTTCTTCGTTAAGTAAACATTTTATTTCTTTTATTTACCTAAAAGCATCTTTTAATTTTACATTACATGTTCAAATACTTCTATCATTATCTGAAACAGATTAAAAAAAAAAAAGATTATAAAAGTGACCCAAGTTTTTTTTTTCTTCTTCCTAAATATTTAAAAAAAAAACATTTGTATTTATAATTATTTATCTTTTTTAAAATTAAATTTTAATCCAAGAATTAGGAAAGAAAATATTTTTTTGCATAAAAAACGAAAAAGATATTTATTAAAACTGTTACATTATTTTGAAATAATAAATAAAAAAAAACTAGCCCAGAATCGAACCTGGGTCTCGTGAATGCTACTCTAGTGCCCTAACCACTACACTATTCGAGCGCTCGTTCACAGTAACACATTATTAGTATATAAGTTATATTTAAAGTTTCAAGATTGGTTACTGAGCCTTAATATTTTTATGAATGAACATTCTAAATGTATACTGCCATTATACAAAATCTCATTCCGAACTCAATTTTAAACATCGTGCCTTCCCCTTGTTAATATCAGATTTAAATATTTCGCTTCTGGTTTATAATTTTGCCGGTAACTTTGCTTTTAACTACCACAGAAACATAAGTAATTTATTTTTGGAATCTTAAATGTGTTAACTTTAATACAAAATAATACAGAAATTCGAAATTTTTTCGAAAACGGTGATTTTAGGATATGTACGTACAGCAAGTTTTTAATAAATGTTGACATTCAGACAAAATTTTTATCTATAAAGACAGCATTTCTTTCTTTAATAGTTTCTTATCTTTAGAATATTCACTGGTTTCTTTTTAGATTTTAATTAAATTTTATAAATACAAGCAATTATTACTAGCACATTTATGAAATTTTACTATATAACATTTTCAATAAAACATACGGTTTTAGTTTCACTATTTAATTCACAATGATGATTTAATATCGTTTACGGTATAATACGAATATTTATGGTAAAAAAACACAACATAGTGGAAATAATAAGTAAATTTATTTACATTAAAATAAATACACAATTATTAATCGGTAAAAAATGTTTATATATACACTTATATTGGAGAGAAAAAAATAATGCCAAGCTTGCAGTCAAGCGCGTGCAACACATTCGAGATTAAAGTAAAGCGAGTAGCAAAATATAATGCAGTTATATCAGTTTAAATGAAGCTTGATAACAAGTTACTAAATTCAATACAATAACTAAAAGAAACTATGAAATATTATTCAGTTATAACATCAAAATCACTGAGTGACCCAAGTTACGAACTTTTAAACTGACTTAAAATGGATATAAATAGAATATGTTTATTCTACATAGTTGAGAAATGATACAAGACAATCCTTAGAAGAATTTTCTTTGCATCCAATTGCTCAGAAATAGTTAATCATGGCTTAAATAAGCTTTAAAATGTAACAGTTAAAAACGAGAAATAATCTGCCATTGAAATATAATGGGGAACGGAGAATGCGGTTACAGCGAATACAAATTCTCTCCTGAAGTCACGTGATTTTATCTTGTCCTACACCAAAATAGGGTTGCAGTCCCTTTATTACTATTTCAACTCTATGAATACAAGTTTACGTTTGCTGCAATGCCATAGAATGTTGTACTATTGCAGCTACTCTATTTAGAAAGGTCAAATAAGGTATTATGGGAAAAGGAAGGAAGATAGATGGAGGAGGATACGAACCTTTTATCTTCAATAATATCACGCATCGATTAATTTCCTCCCTTTTAATGCACTGTCCTACGTCACAATTTCCAATTAATAATTTTAAAACTATAAAATGTTTATACAAAGAGTATGGAAACGTACGCAAATGAAGATTTTTTATTTTTATTTACAGAGGGCTTTATTTATTCTGTTTTCAAATAAGAGTAAAAAAATTTACTCAAATATGAAACTTTTCCCCAAGTATCCTGAAACTCATTTACTGAATTAAAAAAAATCCCAATTTATTTACAATAAATACAATTGATATAAATGCTTAAATTAGTTATAATTTTAAAATATCGACATTTCAATATTTTTTAGATGTGATTAATTTGATTGTTC
>JAPMOR010047086.1:194120-244353 GCA_026543865.1 Argiope aurantia | reverse complement strand
TACTCCGAACCTTAAATAACCGAACTCCTAAGAGTTTACAAAAATCGATATTTTTCAGTTCAGACGGCAGGCAATCGCCTTTGAATAGCGAGAATTTAAATAAAGACGACCAGAATGCAGAATTCCCAAGTTTCCATATGTAGAGAATGATTAAGGTGCAGAAGCTTACGAAGAAGGCACATTTTTTGTTGGAAATAAATATCCTATTAAAGTTTCAAAAATTAATACCACAAAATTAATCAACTGTTATGCTATCTTGGCAGACTTGCACATAAAGAACGGACAGAAAGATGAAAAAGTGCAAAGATAATTCAGAAAATGGCTGTTAACTTTCAAAATAGTAATAATAACAATAAAAAAAAATTAACTCCCTTATTTTGTTTAAAAATCAGTTTTAGTTTTTTTTCTAATCAGGTACGAAACTAATAAATTTTTCTCATGATTTTGACCAACAGCCAATACACTAGATTTAAATTTTAAAACTATGACTTCAGTAAAAAAAACTGAATGTTCTTTTAAATATAATATTTATCTATCACAGCCTCTATGCTAAAATGTTTCTTCAAGAAACAAGCATGTATAGATAGCGATAATGGATCTTCGCTGCAAGTATTAAGAAGGGCAGAAATGAGAACATCGGACCTTATAAAGAGCAAAGAGATATTTTAACCATTCATGTTAGCAAGTGATGAAATTTCCCATTATTAATATGAAGATAAGACGAATAGGATAACAGCCAGGTTTCAAAGCTTGCACATTCTCATATTTAATTTCATTGGGCTAATAAAGCTGCTTTCACATTAACTATCGATTCGATTATCTTATAATAAAAAGTTAAATATCAATTTAAGAAAGTATAAAATATTTCCTACAATTTCATAAAATCATCAGGGGCTGCGGATAATTCCAGTACAGTGCCGTTCTAAATGAAGACACGAATCCACGAGTAAGAAAAAAAGGCTAAGCGACAGAGCACTGAATTGTTTTTCTGAAAAAGGTTTTTTGTCATATCTGGTCAGAGACATATAATACAGCAGCAAGTCCGGTTTCTCTGTTACGTTAGAAGATTGACATTGTTCGAAGATGCTGAACGTGCAGAATATTATAACGGCAGAATTAAATCAATTTATATGCAATGGGGACGGTTAAATACAAAATATTTCTTCAAGGACTTCTCAAGAGAAAAAATATTGCTTTATTTCTCTTCCCGTGAATACGATGTCGCAAACTTGATATCTAAAAGAAAAATCTCTGAAACCACATTTTTTTTCAGTGAAAAACGGCGGATACAAGATGCGATGCTAACTGCAGTTTCGCGTGACAGCAAAACATCTCGCGCGTTTTGAGAAGCAATGTTCATGGATAAGTAATTTGAGCGAAGTCCAATCTAGGTACGTGCCATACGGAGGACAGACACTCGGTCTATAGAGAGTGCAATAAAACATTACGGTAGAAAGAGTTTTTATCCTGAAAAACAGGGTTAGCGAATTTCCTCGTAACTCTGAAAAAATATATATCCGTGTTTCAAAATTTTTATTTTAAGCATTTAATTTTTTACTTCAGTCCTATTTACAAAAAGTTAACTTAAATCAATAAAATACAAATTACATTTATGGTTGAAAGAGCCTAGAAAAAGTTGTGCAGGAATGTCTTTATGTTAAACGATAGACATTTATTAAACAAGTTTAATCACTTTTAAGCAAATGTTTAAAATAAACATCAGGATTTAAATTTATTGCTCTATCTGCTGCAGAGATAGAAGAAAAAACTTTCACACTTTTACGTAGGAGCAATTTCTGAAAATTTCATACATTAATGAAATCACGATAATACAATAAAAAGCCATGCATTATCTTTTTTTTTTGTTTCATGATTAACATGTTAAATAAGATAACAAGATAATATTTCCAATAAGTATATATTAATGTAAATTATTTTTAGGGAATAAAAGAGCTTTTACTCCAAAAAGAAATGAAATGCAAATAATTAAAGTATTTTCAAAAACTGAACGACATTTCTAGTAACACAAACTTGAAAAAAAATATTAAAATTTTTTTAGTATTATAAATGCTTAAATATGATAGATCGAAAGATATTTTAATTTATTTAATATGCAGAATCACACATAAATGTTAGCATTGCAGTTGTATAGAAAAGTTAAATTAAGCATATATGCACAAAGTAGAAAACAGTAACATATCTACAGAAAGCTATCGCTTCTCTCGTATATTAAAACATTCCATTTATAAATTACCTCCCATTTTTTGCTCCGAATTTTAAACTTTTCCATTTTCGACATTAAAGTGGTGACATTCAAAATCTTCCGCACGATCACCCATCACGTTGCACAGACAAGGTTAATGTTTCTTATAAAATAGTCCACAATAAGTGAACAAAATCAAAATTATATGCGGTAACAAAGAGGATGTACCTTTTTCTTGTAAATTTCTTTAATATTAGCCATTCAGTATCACACACTCTTAAAGCCCCAACCGCACTTGACCTCATGAATTAAAGGTTAATCTGTGATGACTTATTCGTCACGAGTCAAAAATGAACTTGATTACTCATAAGGGGCATTTCAGTGGAGAGTGTATTTATCAACTTGCGGTTTCATTTCCTCTTCCTTGCCTAAAGCGACATCTCAGAATGGGTCATTTCTGCTCTGCAATTCCCCCCTCCACACTTCCAGTCATCTATTGCGAAACCAACTAAATCAAAAGCATAATTTCTTCCATTAAATACTGAAAAACTTATTAATTTAACAAATATACAACATCTGTACTTCTGACACCAAAAGTTGACAAAAGACAAAACAAATTGAAAGCGGTAAATGTGTGAGGGTGCAATTGCCAAATACTAACAAGATATATTGACTTCTGTTTTTATCATTTCTAACGCTAAATATTTCTTCAGAATCCATTTTTGAATAAGATAAAAAATGACAGTAGACCTATTTTCTGCGTACTCATGCATATAAGCATTATTACATTAAATAGATAATTATCATATTTAGGTATGCTTTTTTCGTAGTAAAGCTGCATTTAACACTAAATGTTTAGAAAGAATCTCCTTTCATAAGAGAATGTACAATATTACTGTTAATGTCAAATTTTTACCACACACCGTAGGAGCATTACTGCATTGCCAAGCTAGTCCGAAATAAAATTTGGAAAGAATTTTTTTTATCTATAAAGTTCCAAACACAGTTAGTTACCTTCTTTAAAGAAAGTTTAATAAGAAAATGCATTATTGTATTTTAAAATACCTTACACGAAAATCAAACAATACAATCGTGAAACATTTACATAGTTATTGAAAGCAATTTTTCGAGAGAGGATTCCCACAACCTAATTGTTAAGATTCTTTCTCCAGACAATATAGTGCCTCCTAGGCTAATGTTTCGCGAAAGGCCCTAAGAAGATTTAACACGTTATATTTTAGATGCGTGGTCGATAAGAAGAAACTTTTGGAATGAACTCCAATTTATTTTACCACGATAGCCACAATTTGCATAATGAGGCGATAGATGGAATACGTCAGTTCGCACAAAAAACACAAGAGAAAAGTGACAGAAATTTTTTCCTTAAGTGATTTTACTATGAGATTCTGATAGGGATTTCTTTGACACGTGTCGACTTAGGAAAGGGAATATCAGATGTCTTTAAAAGAATGCTGTAGGCGTTAGGGATTTTTATCCTTTCGCTGGTGGCATGGGATTTCCCGACTCAGCAATTTTTTAGAGCGCATGTTAAAAATAATTAAATAAAAAAGTGGGAATTGCATCAGGAAATAAGAGAAAATTTTAGACTAAAGTGATATGGTTAAAGTAAGATAAAAAAAGATAGGAAATTAATTAATATTTAAATAATATAAAAAAAAATCACACACGCACGCACGCACACACACACTATTATTCAGGGGTGAATACTCAATTTTACTTTAAAAAAATAAACACTTTTAGAGAAAAAATAAGAACCAATAATAATGTAATAGTTTTAGAGAGAACTAGGTATTACTATGAAATTCACTAAGTTGGGCAAGAAAGATCCAATTTTTACACAAATACAAAATTAGATAACCAACAATAACTGCAGAATATTTTCACAAACACTGAAGAGAAAATTATTTAATATATATTTTTTCTGCAGATTTTTATGAAAAATTTTACTAAAGTCTTCATTGAATATCTAAAATGACTTTTATTACACTAGAGTTAACAGTATTAAGAAGAAAAAAATTTCTCCACCATTTTTACTTATATACCAATTTCTTACGAAAAAAGAAGAAGAAAAAAAAAATTATATAAATAAACATATCAGATATATAAATCTTCAAATTTTATTCATTACGTAAACAAAGTTTTCTGTTTCTTTTAAAAAATTTGCTACTTAAATCCTCCAACTCTTCAGTTTTCTCACTAATAACTAGCTCTTCGCAAAGCTTTAGATTTTGTTAGTAAAGAAAAGTCTCTTGCTTGTCCAGCTTGTTGAGCCAGAATATTAGCTTTGCTTTCAATTTCAGCAATTTCTTTTTCAAAGATTTCTTTTGCCACAAAGAAATCTAATTCTTTCTTTCTTTTATGTCATTGGCAGAAATTTCTTTAGCCTTCTGTTCTTCCAAAAAACAGGTGATATTTCGAAGGTAGATGCTGCTGATATTCTCAATTTTTTTAGTAATGTTTACTGCTTTATTTTTAAAAGTCATAAACCATTCAGGGAGCTCACAGAATTGTTTAGATGAATTAAAGCTCAAGATGAATTAAATACACATTTTTCCGGCATATAGTAATAATGCTCTAAAACATCTACAAAAAATCACCAGCAGTAAAAATATTATTCATTAATATAATAACAAATGATTTATAAAGAAGTAGTAACCAAGCACAGAAAAGCAACAGTGAATTAAAGTAATTTAAAAACAAATTCACGTCATGTCCGAGAATACATAAAATTATCCAAGGGGGAAAAAGCCCTCCCCCCATCTAGATATGCAAAGGAGATGAAAAAAGAGTCAAGTCAATGAAAGGTATGTATTTTCCATAAACTCAGGAAAAATCTTCTACACTATAGATCAGACACTATAAAAATGATACATCCATATAATCAACCCAGCAGATTTAGCGTGGAAGAAATCCTGTTTTTTTTAAAAATTAATTATTAATTATTATTTTTATTTCTTCAGAAAGAAAAAGTAAGAGCCTATATAAAAAAAATGCTTTTGAGGTCTTTTAATAATTAACCATTAAGAATAAGCAGTTTTTAAGGATTTTTAATGATGCTACGCACACTATTATTTCTTCGAAATTCAGCTCTGAGGCCAAAGGATGTTCATTTCGTTCGTTTATAACTGTAATTAGTTATAAAGGGCGGGAGGTGCTTAAGATCATCGGACCCCCACATTTTGCCATATTATATATATATATACTGAAAACAAAAGTGTACTAGAATACATGGTGTAACTAAGTGTTATCTCATATAAATATACTAAAACATAAACACAATGCATTTGAGTTAAACTAATTTAAATGTCAGAAGTTTTTGGTGTTGATATAAATACAGGGAGATTCAAAAAGCTCAAAGTTTTAAATGTAGGTAGGAAAAACAAAAATAAATTAAAATCACCTAAGAAAGTCTGACCTGAGAGGGCAATCAACAAGTAGGTGCTGTTTCCAATTGCTTTTTTAGGATTTCAATGTCAGTCATAAGAAGTTCCGACCGCATATGGAGAACCGGCGATAGTTTATGAATTCCGAAATGGCAAGTATATCGATCAAACTGGAAAAGTCTTAATCGCCGCTGCCATATCTGCGAAATGCAAAGTATTTTCGAAAAGATTCTCCTATCTAAGCGTCGGTATGTAAAGTGTTCATAACTGTTAATGATAAGAACTTAGACCCATTTTTGTAAAACTGGATTTTTGCAAGTATTGTTCAAGTATAAAGTATAACAAATAAAGGATAGATAATTAAGATCAATACTGGCTTGCCATTTCTGCATCTTTGTGCATCCTCTAACTCACTTAGCGGTGATTCTGAGCATTCATTTCTATGCAATCCCAGTTTGTTTTTGCATTTCCTAATTATTCAAACAGTCTATGATCTTAATAAGTAACAAAGAAAGGTTACGAAAGGATTTATCACTCCAAAGATGATCCCGGATTAGTGTTCCGTCAAAATCTCTCTGACTAATCAATGAATTTATTTTTACAAATAGAAACAAGAAAATAATTGCCTAACAAGACATAAATCCGATTTATTCACTTGTAGACTATTAGCTTTAAAATTAGTAAATAATACCAATTTTTTAAATTCTACTATTATTTGTACTAAAATAAGTTGCATAACAGCACTAAATAAATTTAGATTCTTGTCACACTGTTTTAACAAAATGAATTCCTGAACCACAATTAGGTCTATCTATTTTCTCTCTAAATATATTTAGAAATTTCTCGGGTTTAATGTTTTCTCATTCTCGTAATATTCAACTGACAAATAGAAACTTGAAAATAACTTTAAGCATTTTACCATGAATCACCTTGTTTTAACAAAAAGCCCTCATTTCGTCTGCTTTTCACGACCTCGGATACTGATATTTCAGACTGATACACCACGAATAACAAAGAAATAGCAGACAGTCACTGACTGCGATCACACAGGTGTGAAATTTCAATAAGGCAAATTAAGGAGGAAAAAGGATGAATATTTTATTTCACTAACGGCGTAGACAAAATTGCAGCTGATATGATCTATTTCAAAGTGGTATCAAAGTCCAAAAGGTTCGCTTGGCAAATAGATACTATTGACAAGGCGTGGTATACAAGAAGATACAATATATATTTCAAAAAGTAGAAATTTATCCTCATCGACTGTAGAATTGCTTTTCGTTTGAAGATAATTGATTTTGTGCTCTCATTCAATGCCAACATTTGAGAGACTAAATTACTTAAGCTTGCCGAAGTAAAAGATATAACAGGCACGATGGAAATTTCCAATTTCCATCTATCTTTAAAGCATATATTTTTACACTAAAGCATTGCTATAAAATGGAAGATATAATCTTAACTAATCGGTTCAGTCGAGTTAGCACATTTTAATGCCTTTCCCTTTAAACGACGTTATTTCCAGATTTCAATGTTTCTGAACATATATATTTCTGTTTATAATTTATAGTAACATTCTTACTGAATATTAAAATAATCTATGAATCAATAACAAGTTTCAATCTCTTTTAGGTAATTAAAAATCCATTTTGATTCAGAAGAACAAAATTCTGATGAAAATTTAGTATGTATGCATAAAAGCATTTACTAAAAAAATATGTTGGGATGTTGGTGAATTAGTAGTAAGAATGCTCTTCTGAACATTTTAAGCACATGTATTTCATAAAATATGCATTTGATCCACAATGGAATAAATTACAATCAAGGTACTGAATTGTGCCAAAGTTCACATGCTATACTAGTAGGATAAAGCGTGAGTGATCTTGAGGTAAATATTAAGAATAAATTTTTTTCATTCTAAAATGGAAGGGATGTCTGTTTATATAAAATTTTAAAACACTCTCTTACATAAAGAGAGTAAATAATATCATTATTAATATTTGGGAAATTTTTAGAATTAACGATTGCAAAAAAGTAAATTCAAAGAAGTTTAAAATTCAGGTAATTAATAAAAATGGTATTGGTTAACTGGTTGTTGAATAGAAAAGACGAAAACAATTTAATATATAACAAGTTGATCAGACATATATTGTTGATTATATCGTTTAAATGTCGCGAGACACGATGTATAAATTTAATCAGTTATTTCTTGTTGAACACTTTTTCTTTTTGAAGACGCATTGATTGCAAGTGCATGCTGTATTTTTTGTGTTCAATTAAATACAACATTAATCTGGGTGAAGTAATTTTCAATGTATCACTCATCTGGAAAAATATTACTGTAGTAAGAAATTTATTTTGTGGCTTATTTTTTCATATTTTGCCGGAAGTCTTATAATCAGGAATATGTCTTAAATAAATAATGCCATGATTTCAGTTTCTATATGTACCACTGAAGATAGTAACCGAAGCAATCTTGCAGTGCAGTCAACATCCAGCTATCTAACCAGCGTTAGGGTTTAAACTGACAAATTTCAAATGCCTTTTCTGTAAAATAAAAAATTCCGTATCGTGATATTCTTCTTCCAAGCGAACAATATGTTTTTAAATAACTCAATCAAATCTCTATTTAACGAAGTTTCATAATTTGTCTTGAAAAATTCGTTATGAAAAATTCATTAAACAGAAATTTGTAAATTAAATCATAAAAATGATAAAATAAAAACAAACATCAAAACTCACTTATCCACATTACTGAGTTTAAAAAAGTATCCTAAAATACAAAATGCAATTTTGCTTTTTATACGTTTATTATAATACATTTTCACACTTTTGTAAAGATTGAAAACAATATCATCTGTAACCGTTTTTTTGTTGTTGTTGAAATTATAATATCCTTTATACTGTATCAAAGATTGTTGAAATTCTTGAGGGTATTTTTAATAGCTTCTTCATTGCCATGTTCTTCAATCACTCTACTGCTTTCAATACTCTTTGTAACATTTCGCAATATGTCATCATCCGTAGGATATTTAGAAGTTATAATGTTATAGTCAACGTGGGGAAAATCAGCTTTCTTCAATAGTTCCCATGACTCGCAGATGCTTCCAGTTTTCACGGTAGTCATGTTGATTTTGTTGAAACTTCGACAAATGAGAATGCGAGAAACATTAAAAAACATACATATAAACAAAAAACACTCCGAATATTTATAAAAGAAAAGTATTAACAGGAAAAACTTTGTTATATAGAAATTATCTTTCGCAATAGACTGAATAAATAATGTGTAAATGTCGTTCAAAGTTCAAGTTCCATAGAAAATTTCGTTAAATAGAAAACTTATTTCAATGAAAGTTCGTTGAATGGAGACTCTACTATACTTCCTAAAACTCACGGTTGAAATCGATTTTTACGGTTGATCGATTTCTCCTTTAAATCGAATCACCATTTGTTATCTAATGTAATAGTAACATTCAAAACGTTAATGATTTAAAATAAATATCATTTCCACACTTCCGCAAAAAGGATGTTTATCTTTGCATTTTGGAAGGCGGGGAAAAAAAAAAAAAAAAAAAAAAAAAACGAAATCGGAATCTAATTTCGTTTAAATTCCGGAGATTTTTTATTAATGATAAAATTCCATATCGTTTACAAGTTCAGAAGAAATCTTGTTTCATTCATTTCACATTCCATCTGTATAGTTAAAAAAAAAAAAAATGAATGTTTCAATTACATACGACTTTGCAAGCCAGAGTTGATTACTTTTTGCAACATCTGCTTAAAAAAAAAAAAAAAAAGCTTATTTTTAAAATATACAAGAAATGTACTCTTCCAGCATTTAAACAAGCCTTTGTGGAAAAGTATTTTTGAATAATATCGTCTTTAACATTCAAATGGTTTTTAAATACTTTAATTTCATTTATTTCATGTTCCTGAAAGCGGAATTTTGTAATCTCTAGATACTAGAGCCTTCAAGTCCAATCTTACATTCTGCATTTACGAGTTCTCGATGATAATATTTAGATATTTTCAAAAATTAAGTATCAATTAATCCATTAATTGAATTAAAGATGATGGAAGTTAGTTTTTCATTTACTCATGTCGCTGATTTTACTTTTACTTTCATTTACTCATGTAAAGCTGATGATTACATCAGCTTTAGGGCTTTTAAGGTTTTAAACAAGCATATCAAAATATTGGTTACAAAACATTATTTTCCTTTCTGAAATGACATAAAGAATGCTTTTTATATTTCAAATGTCTTCAAAATTTGGTCAGATGTTTTTTGTGGGAATTCGAATGTTTTGCAAATTTGCTGAGTTCGGAAAAGGTTTTTAAAACACGGCGCCAGACGAGATGTAAATAAGTCAGAAAGACGCATTTATTTTCATTCATTGAAACCTTTATTAATAAGCAAGAAAAGACCAACAGGATTCTGAATGAATGATATTTTGGAATTGGGAGTATTGCTTTTGAATGCGAAAATCCGGAAATAATTTTCTTTAAAAATAAAAGGACCCACCATTGAAGCTATAAGCAATAAAAATCTATATTTTAATTTAAGATGGTGTAGATATATTAACCGAGCATCAATCGGATATTTTTACAACATAAACACACTCATAAATTATTTTCATTAGTTTTAAATTATGTGAGGCAGATCAATTGATAATTTGGAAGATAACAATATCAAGTGCAAGCTGCGAAAGAACTTATAGCTAACTAAAGCTTATATTTTCATATTCACAGTTTCAGTAAGAAAAAAAAAAAAAAAAGACAGCGATTTAGTTTTTTTGGGTATGAAATGGACTTTAATGAAATCATAAACATTTCACGTTGATAAAAATGAAGAAGGGGAATTAATAGCATTTTTGACACTTCAAGCCTTCAAAGTTTTTTTTAGAAGTAATGTATCCTTTTTTATATGTATATAAATAACTTTTACTAAAATTATAACAAAGTGCAGTTTCGCAAGTCACAGACAAATGAATAATTTGTTAATTTTAATTCACCGTCGAGATTTTGTGTAAATTCACACCTTTTTATGTCATGCAATGCACTTTAACTTTTTCATATGATGCTAGATATATTATTAAACAATATTAATTGTAAATTTTGATAAATAAATTTAACGATTTGTGTGAAATGATTCTGCATATATTAACTGAATTACAAGGACTTTTGTATAATTTTTTATAACAAAGGAATTAGTTTTATTATTTTTAATTAAATTATTAATATAGAATGGAGAAATTTCTCTATATAAGTTTAGCATAAAACTTCCGGACTTAATTTATAAAAATTGTCTTCCAAACATTTTTTGAAATATTTTTATGATAATTTTATATTCAAGGTCTGTCCTTATACAAGGTTCATTGTGAAATTATTTGTTCAAAACATATCAATTACAAAATATTTTATCTACTATTTATTAGGTTTAATTGCACATTCAGTCTCCGCTCTTCTAGGTATAATAAATCTGAAAAAAATAAATAAAGGTCGCGTTTCAAATATATAACATAGTTTCGCGGAAAGCAAGAAGACAAATTTGGAATGAACTTCAATTCATTTTTCCACGGAAGGGCATGATTTGCACACGGAGTTCTAAGGCGGAAAGCGTCTGGTTACATCAAGCCAAAAGAGAAATTTGTGCGAACTTTTTCCTTTAGAGCATTTACTAAGAGATTCTTTTTGAGATTTCTTTGACATTTGTCAATTTAGGAAAGGGAATTTTAGATATCTTTAAACGTTATGCCGTGTGTGTTGGGTACTTTTATCCCTTCGCTCGGAGCATGATAAGTTAAGTGTCAGCAATTTGTTAGAGAACGTATCAGAAATCTATACTTATATAAAGAACAATGTGTGTGTGTGTGTGTTGGCGCTCTACAGGCCACACCGTTTGACCTACAGCTACCAAATTTGGCACATGTATACCTTGGAGGTCGGGAATAGGCACCTGGGGTCCCTTTTTTTGAATTTTTAGTTAGAATTTTAATTATTAATTAAAAACTAACTTTCCCACCCAAAAAAATCTTTTCATATTCCCCATCGCCAAATGAATAAGGCTTCAGTTTTTTTCCCCACGCTAATGAGGCTAGGCTTAATATTTTTCGGCCGATTATTTTAAACGATTCTGTTTATTTTCTTAATGTCTGATTCATTCTGAAGTATTTTTGAATTAAAATAAAACAGAATAAAGGAAATTAAAAATTTCTAATCTGCATACCGTTACCCCAACTGGCGTAGAAAAATTCACGCATTTGCGTTACCGTAACCGGCGATGAAAATTCACGCATGTGCATTGTGTTCTGATTGTTGACAACTATTATAAACGGATGCGGACTTAAAAGGTATCCGAACACGTTCGGAGCATTTTTTTTTAGAAAAACAAGGTGCAGGCATATTTTAATCATATTTCTAGGTTTAACACCATTCAAAATTAGTAATAGGATATCAAAATTTGAAATAAATATTAAAACATTTTGAAAATTGGCATTTTATAGCATAAATTTAAGCAAATTCTTCAAACACTTCAAATTTGCTACACCAAAAATTATTACTCTTATCCAAACAAAACTTATACTAAAATAAACTACATAGTTTTCTCTAAGGAATGAACTACAATCATATGATTAAAATAATAAATAAAATTTTTAGAACCAATCAAAGATTTATTACGAAATTTTTAGTCAATTTATGACGTTATTATTCAAACAATAAGCTATAAATTAAAAACTATTCACCCAATCTAGATTCTTTTAGTTCATTCCCTAAAAAATAGTATAAAGACAAAGTGTACCAAATTTTATAGTAATGTGATAATTATATTTTGAGTTATTTGATTTGGAGTGAGCAAAAAATAAGTAAAAATCAGTTTTGAGAAAAATGCATTTAAAGTTTACAACATGTTTTTATAATAAATCATGAGTGTACATACTTAAAATTCACCACATTCATAAGTTACACCTTCTTCCTTCTCAGCTTTTAACATCTTTTTTAATCATTTTTTTTTCTGGCAGTTTTTGCCTTTGGAAGTGAATGCCGTCTAGATTCAGTTATTCTGTCTTTGTCGAGCTCAGCAAATGCTCTAACTGCATTTTTACTAGGATGTACTCCAACAGCCTTAAGGATATTCAGTAATCCCATAAAACCTTTGTTAAAATGTATTACTGACATAAATGCCCCTAATCTGAGGGTCTGGAGCTCAACAAAGACATTTTTGGGTAAGAATTTCCACAAAACACCATTGAAGCTCTCATTGGCATTTTGTGTTTTCCCGTGTAAACATTTTTCTAACAGTTTTTTATCACATAGCTTCATGTATTCTTTTTTCACAATATTCAAAATATTTTGGGGTAGTCCCTTTGACTTTTCGGTGTAATTTAATCCATTATATGCAGCTTTCTGAAATTTGCACCAGCTGTTGGTTCCAGTTGGGTATTAGCCATGCATAGACTGGTTTGCACTTGAGCAGCAATGAAAAAAAGGATGCAATCACTGCATTTTGCATTTCTTGCAAATTGTTTACATTACTACGTATTGCAGTACCGTAGTAATTTTGCAGTTTGTCAATAAATACATCAGTCAGTTTCCCCTTACCTCCAAGACCTTTATGTGTCATTTTGAATTTTCTAAGTCTTGAACCGACTCGTTTTTGAATATGGCCAATGCATTCATACTTTTTAACACTGTTTTTACCATATATATCTTTTATTGCATCATATCCTTTCGAATCACCATCGCCATAAAAGCCACCATAATGTAGATTTCTCATTTGGGTCGATCTTTCAAAAATGCGGTACACACCTACCGACTCCATGGAACCTGATGATCCAATATGTTTTGCACATTTTAGGGAGTGATTTTCATCATCTGTTGTTCTGCACAACCTGCACACTTTAGACATCACTTCAATGTCCAACACCTTTCCAGAATCAACAGATATGACTGACACACAACCATTTAAAGAAGTGTGCCCTCGACGTTGCCAAGTTTCATCGACTGACACACCACACTTAACAATTTCATCTGGATTTTTATTTTTTCTTATTTCAGAAGCAGTCTCATTCATGGCTTTACTTGAAACATCAGAAGTAGCACACTCTAATTTCTTTTCAAGATATCTGAAACAAGTTTTGGATGGAGCAATTATACTCATAGCTGAGAACAATTTTTTTGCTGCAGAATGTCCTCGACCTATGAGTCTCAAACCAAAAACAAAAGCTGTATTTATGTTATGCATTTTGTTCACTTTCTCAGATGAGCAAAAAGATACTATAAAATCACAATTCTGGCATTTTATAGACATAATTGCAGCTAACCCAAACACAGACTCTTTAACAAGGCTTACAACATTTGTGAAACACACAGGGCAACATAAACATGATACAATATCAGATAGAATATCCAGATTGAAAATCACATTTCCCTGTTTATTACCAGAAATTGAAGTGTCATTCGAATTATCTACTGTAGACAAAAAACTCTGAAGCTTTACTTCGCTCACTGTTTGGATAGCTTGATCAACAATTTTGTTGCTCTTCTTATCAGCACTATTTGTAAATCTATTTCCATTAAATTTACGCTTACGAGAAGAGATTCGGTTCTTATTACTTCCCATAACTACAAATTGTTCAAAGATAATAAACTATATGAAAAGAACACAAGTTTTTAAAAATATATATTGTAAACGCAGGCAGTGATAACAAGTAAACAATAAATTGTTGCCAAATTTTGTAAGTAATTCTGCGTTGCCACACAATTTACAAAACTGTCATTAGTTTCATTACTTCATTAAAAGTTTATTAAAACTATATTTAAAATAAAATTTGTGTTTATACAAATTTTTGACATGTCTCTGTCCCTTTAAATCAGTACTTCCGGTTATTTAAATGTCCACTTCCGGTTTACCGATCATTACGAAAATATTAATATCTTGGCTTCTAATTAACGTAGAGACAAAAGTAAACCTGTTTTGGATAGCTTAAAAACTGGTCTATCTAATAATAAGATTTTTTTAAATGTCATTTTTTGAGAAAATTGACCTTTTCAACGTGTTCGGACACCTTAATTTAAATTATTTTTAGGTTAGTTGTATGCTTTTGTAATTAAATTGTATTTCTGTTAGTTATATATAGTTTTGTATATGTTTATAGCTTTAAGTACATCGTTTTTTAAATAGTTTTTTTAACCTGTTTTCAACCGATAATTTTAAACGATTTGTTTTATTTTCTTAGTGTTTGATGCATTTAAAATTAAACATTGTTAATTAATCGATCTGCTCATGATGAATCTGAGAAAATTTTGTTGACAAATTCTTGAGATATTACATAAATTAAGAAAGATATTCTTCAATATCCTTAAAGTTTAAACGCTCAGTGACTCTGTCTTCAGTAATCATATTATAAAAAATGCTTTGTTTCAGTAAAAAATATTATTATATTAATTGCAGATTAATCCTTTCCACTTTAAGACATAAATTCTACCGGAGCTGACAGAAAATTAGAGAGATACATATTACGTTATGACTGAAGGCCTTTTAATATTATGAGTGAATTATATGATTATCAAAATTTGAAGTTTAAAAATATTTTGATGAAGAATCTTTTAAAGTAGGAATTGCGTAAAATATTTAATTATTAAAATTTTAACAAACATTAAGATTTGCGAACCGGCTGGTCGCGGCTAGTAATTAATAAAAAAAAGTAAGAGTTAGATAAGGAAATAAGAAAAATTTTAGAATTAAGTAACACGCACTAATGTAAGAAAAAAAAAAGGAAATTAATTCAGATTTAAATTAGATTAAGAAATCATTATATAAAGAGAGAGAGGGCGTCATTTTGGTATTTGCACTGGGCATTATTTATACAGGCACGTCATTGTGATGATACGAAATTTCAAATTCTGAATTCACAGCACTGTAAAGTGCTGAAAAATCTGACGATCAATCAGTACTGAAGTAACTGGAAGCGATTATACATGTACTTAATGAAAAAAGAACTGATTGACTTTTCTCTCGCCTTTTAACTACTGTGGGCAGTATTGCCTTCGAATTTTGACGCACAATGCACTGACACGCAAGCACGTTTTCTGCTTTTATAAATTTTTGGGATCTGCCTTTCGAAGAGACACGCCTTTAATTTAGTGTGCGTGTCAAACAGTCATTAAATATGATACATTTTTTCCTTCAATGGATTTAGCGAACATATAGAGGTACACATAAATGTATTGACCCGTGCGCAAGGAGGAAGAGCTAAGATGGGTGGGCGGTATTGGCAGTGGTATAAAAAAATAGCTGAGAGTATCGTAATATTAGCGCATTATGCAAATTATTTCATATTTTACTTAGAGAGTAATACACGATTAAATTCCACACTATTATTTATTTCAAAACTGACCTGAGACGTAGCATTAAAAAATAAATATCAGTTGATAGAAACAATATCCATCAAGAATGGAAGGAAATGAAATAACAAAATGTGTATACAAAAAGAAAGGAACAAGGAAAACAAAAAGAATATAAATAATATTTACAATAAAGAAACAAATAATTAATAAAGCTATATATAAGAGAATTCAATTTCTAGATACAGGTAGAGTTCATATATGTATTTATATATAAACATATTTTGAAGAATGAAGAGAGGAATTCTTTAATGATCTTAACTCTTTCTATTTTCTATCAAAGCCATGAAAAGTGCGACGGAGAGAAACGAACTAGAAGGGCAAAAAGCAAGAAAAAGAGACAGTATTTTGAATTTATATTTAGAAATGAATTTGCTGATATCGCTAAGGGAAAATAATACGGAGTTCGAGCGAATAGGAAATTATTACATATAAAAAAATATGAACACATGCGAAAAATTTATGAATTTCACTGAGCAGGAACAAATAAATTATTTCATTTACGATGGTTTCAATAACTGATTTCATAAGGATCAAACTTTATCGACTGAATTGATTAAGATCAATCGAGCTCCGCAATAACCCATAGATCAGAATATTATTTACTTTATATCAGAATATTATTTAGTGGTGTATCTAGAATAGGAAGGATAGGACAGGTATACTGGGCGCAGTTATCCGAGTGCGTAAATTGAGTTTAAGAATGTAAGGGAACCAATTTTTTTTTAAATTGCTAAATACGAAGCATATAAAATAAAACTGTAATTATCAACAAATTCGCATTCAAGATTTTGATAAATATTCAGGTTTCAGATCTCTCAGTGTTCGAAACACAGCTTTGGAGTTATATATTTGTGTGACCCTGTTAACGCGGTAATTCTAAACCTGTAGGAGCTAGACTTGTTAACTCCAAAATTGAAGATTTTTATCAAATTCTGGATGAAATGTGTCCAATGGGTCCTTTCTTTCGACATCACCTGGACATGATAGCTCACAAATTCAAGGAACGTGGTTCAATCACCAGAAATGTAAATCAGTATCAGATTTTGGACTAAATGCATCATTGTTTTTATTCTCTTGCTATCAGTTTATCTATACATGAGTATGTGAGCACAATACTAAAAAAATAATACTGCTAGACAAATGAAATTTTATATCTGGCATAGACAAAAGATTATATCTGTATCAAATTTAATCCGCGAAAAAGAGAAATGTTTAAAATGGATATTCGATGCCCCCCCCCCCATATTGCGAAGCACAAAACACGCAAAAACGCCAAATTCTATAAATGTTGAAGAAAGTAGACAGATTCACTATTTTTTCCCCTTTAAATTCTTTGATTCTTAAAAACTAATATGCTGATTAAATTGCCACCAACTGGGTCCCATACATTCTCAGGCCGGTCTTAGATCTCATGTATAAATTACACTAAAATTATTTTGATTTATAATCAACAATTTCAGTTACATTCGATATATATTCAGCATCGTATGATGGAATCCCAACTGCAAAAACCTATATGATTTTTTAAGTTTGGTTGAGGAATATTGAAAGGAAAGGAGGTAAGTCTTGCATTGCCTAAAGACTTCTACAGAGTTTAATATGGTTTTGGTTTCAAAATATCATATACCAAAGTTCAAATTAACATCGCTGAAAGACCATTAAAAAAAAAGAAAAAACGACACACTTCTCTAAATAGGAAAGAAATATCTTTCAGTATCTCAGCCGAACTGACATGTTAATGACCAAATGCTCCGTTTAGCATTTCGACTCAGTAAAAGGTACTGAAAAAGTATCTGAAATTGTCTAGTTTTCTTTAATTATCAATAAATTGTTATTTTGGGGTTTTATTTATTTACTACGCTTATCCAATATCAACTCTTCTTTTCCCATTGTTTCGGATCCTATTCTGAAGTCCAGAATACCTGACCAATTCATTCTGATCAGACCATCAAGCTGACGAAGCGAAAATTGTCTTCGGAGGCAATAAAGGGGAAGAACCTCTTCCCCATCCTTGCCCAATCTGTCAGCAGCAACATTTAATGAAAAAAAAAAGAATTTTACGAACCGCTCAGTCAGCGAATCGGAAGGTAAAGGCTTATAAATTCCATTTACAACTCCAAACATGTGTTGTAAATGGAATTCGAGCGGTAGAAGAGAGGTGCAGAACACATTTGCCCAGTAGATGAATTTTTGCGGATCTCAGTAACGATGGTATGTATTTGTTCAATTGAGAAGTCTATAAAGAGGTGGAAAGTAGGGAAGTTTGGAACACACCCGAGAATAATAGGCGTGCTGGAGGCCATCAATTAAAGGAGGTGTTGTGATTGGTTGGTGAGAAGCTACAGAGTAAGATGGTAAAATAGCGATAATTTTGAATATTGCACATATTCTAATAATATTTGAAATTTATTAATGAGGATATTTTCATCTCAGTCTAATTACTAGACGTTTTATTTGCCTAATTTACATAAAACGTTTCAGTATGATGAGTGAGTGCCCTCTTTCGATTGCTTTTGGAATCATTTTTATGCATGTAAAACAAAATCCAACTTCACTCTGATCATATTCGAATAGACCAAAATTTTTTCCAAGCAAATTTTCAGCACAACCCGTCCAGGAGAAGACGCATATTTTTCTGTACTTAATCTCTGAATTATGATAAGAAAATCAACAAAACATATCCTTATTTACTAAGTTAATTTAGCCTATTCGCCTGTGTGGAAGAATTCATTTGATTTTTTTTTTCGTCGTGCGCCGTAAACGAAAATTTATTATGTGTAACAGAAATATAATTATTATATCAAACATATTTCATCATTATCTACAGTGGCATGGAGCAAAACAGAATTGAACAGATAATAAATTTCTTCGAGGTTTCCGGTTGGTTATTGATGATTCGGTGGTCCCAAAATGGTTTTTGAAGAGGAATAGCAAGTTTAAAATTGAAAATCCAATCCAAATTTTCTTTTCTTCTCATTTTTGAAGATTTGGTTTATAAGATTTTTATCACTGAAAATCAAATTCTATCAACACAATGGAAGAAAATAAAAGCATGAGGTAAATATTCCATCACACTTTAATAGACGAGAGAATATGTAGTCATATAACAGGCACAGCAATAGATGTGTTTCAAAAATTGAAACAGAATTCATCATATATCTCATCTTCATTTTTTATACGGTAACGTTTTAAAAATAAGGCTATATCGAATATCAATCTATCAAATTCTTTCTATTATCGATCACAATATATAACTCCATTATACGATACATCACTGCTCATGACGCTCCTACGTATTTTTAAATTTATTTAATCATTATCATCTCATATATTAGAATCTGATATCTCAATCCTAGAAATTTTAACATGTTCTAGACGGACAGTACACCGTGTGTGCAATATCAGAATTTGATATCTTAAGCCTAAATATTTTAACCTGTTCTAGACAAACTGCATACCGTGTGTACAATGAAACTGAATTGTAAATTTCGGCTTCTAGAGAAGGTCTTCAAAAAAAAAAAAAAAAAAAAAAAAAAAAAACTGTGTTCTTGAATGGGTTAAGGAATCGAATTTATGATTTCGCATGAAAGGTAAATTATATAAATAAAGGAATAAACAACATCATCTAAAATAAAATATGAATTCATAATTATCTTAATAAAAATCAAACAAAATTATCACCAATCAAACTCAGTAAACTCATTAATAATTATATATGAATCAAAATCATTAAAATTTCACCAAATTATACAGCTGCACAAACAAAAAATGAATAGTAAGATATACCGATTCATGCTTTTTTATGATTTAAAATTTGATTACTATCTAGTCATACATAATCATTATTTTAAGCGAAAAAATCATTAAAAATTCTAAATAGATAATTAAAAAAAACTGATATCATGATGTAAAAGATATTAAAAATAAAAACAAAATTGATTTTATAACAGAAAGCAAATATCTCTCAATGCGGGTTGTATGTCTCGGAGTTTTTAATCATTCAAAAATTGTCGCACAAAACAAATTAAATCGACGGACGCTGTAATTAAGAAACGAACGTATACGATTGCCACTTAATTTGCAGAAGTCGGTATCTATAATTTCAAAGAACGGAAATATGATAGTATGATTACTGCATTTCCCTTTGACAAAAGTCTGACATGGCGTATACATAAACACACCACTAACTTTTTTCAAACTTTGGTAAAATGTTTATAACTTGGCATTAAATTGCGAGATTCTTTCCCCCATGTGATAAGACGAAAAGAAGGAACAGCTCAAGTAGAAAGAAACATAATTAAAGAGTAATTGCGTTTAATTAACAAATCTTTATATTTCAGTCAATCTGCCTCAGGCTAAGTTATTTTAGAAAGGGAAGTCTTACCAAACAAAATAATCTGTCAAATATTTTTTTTTTCACCAATTACTTTTTTCTCAAAAGATGAAAATAAGAGAAAAGATTAATCAGAAAATGTGCTCCTCCTAGTTGCGTTGCTTATAATGACTCAGAAAGTTTGTTAATAATTTCTCAGTAACAAAACATTCAGTGTTATGTTTTAATCTAAAATTCTAAGCAGTCTGAAATAGAATGGTAAAATGAAAGTACACATCTCATGGTAGACCAGATCTATTTTTTGAAGAAACTATTTCGTACAGCAAGTGGGGGAAAAACACACACACACAAAACAAAAAAACAATGAAATTCGGAAGAGTGGGTTGGAAAGGGAGAAATACTTCCAGAAAACAATTTCATCCAAGGTCACGTGACAATGGGTGAAGCCTACAATCGGTCTGAAGATGAACAAACGGGGGTGGGTGGGGGATTCTGAATAATGTTACTTTAAGTCGGGAAAAAGAACTTTACTCCAGGTGTTCTTTTTTCACTTAGAGGAGAGTTTTATTTAACAGTCTATTTTTCCTTGGCAAATTGTTCTCTTTAAAGAGCGCATTTTCGCAAGGAAAAATTTCAAGCATAACTGGTAGAGGAGGAGTAGGAGTAAAATTTTTCCGGTTAAAATTGTAGTTAGTGGCTTACATTCAACTTCGCAGATGTTCAAACCAGTTTCATTTTAAACTTCAGGGACAAGAAAAACATTCGAAAACGTTTTGGACAGTTGAAGAGCACTTTCTACTAGTTCTTTGCAAATGAAAAGAAGCGACGGTTCGTTTCATTTAAATATTTAATTAAGTTCAGGCAGACAGAAAGAAACAGAAAGTGCAAAACTCACACATCTTACGATGCTAATTGAATCAGTGCCAAAGGGAAGGTTTCAAAAAAGAATATCCGGTATACTGCGTATACTTCTTCCGTATGCTTATAGATGGTATGCAATATTCTGGAAATGATCTTCAAGTAATATACGAAAATCAAAAATTACTAAATGAATTTAATATATTTTTACTTTCTAGTACACGAATTGTAGAAAAAAAAATATTGTAATCATTAATCCAAATTAGAAATAAATAGATTTTAAGTTTAAAAGCAAAATGAATTAAATGGAATAGAAACGAAGGAAATGATGAATCTGGCCTGGATACTTTATTAAGGGTCACCCTCAGGCAAAGATGGAAACCAGGAATTTTTTTCTGTGAAGGGTCTGACTTTCGTCCAAGTATTGACCCTTGTAACACAAAAATCACAAGAATTTAGGGCCTTTGAATACAAGAATTAATATCAATAAAGTAATGGCAATAAATTACACAAAATAATAAGCGAAATATTATTTTAAAATTCAATTCAAATCTAAGCAAGACCACAGCAAAACCACTACACGACCATTATCAAACTATACCCCCCCCCCCCCCAAGAACATCCCTGGTTTGAATCCCTGCCTGAGGATAAACCTTCATAAAGTCTTCAGGCCGGATTCTTCATTTCCTTCGTTTCTATTCCATTTAATTCATTTTGTTTTTAAGCTTAAAATCTATTTATTTTTAATTTGGATAAATTCATTTGTGTTTTAGATGTAGCAACATTAGCGCGCACTAAGTACAATGTATCTTTCTTTTAATAGTTTTGACTCAGGAAATATTTACATTTAAGTTAGTTTCTTAAAATTGCTTTAATTTTGGTTGGTTAATTCTTGTAATCATTAAAATATTTGCCCTCGAAATTTTGATAGATATTAAATTTTTCGATTGTTCTCGGTTCCGGAGGGAATAGGGATGTTTTTGTATTCTGTTTGTCTAAACACAATAACTCAAAAACGGTAAGAGTCAGACGGATGAAATTTGGCATATGATTTTATCGCCAGAATTGTACAATTCTACGAATTTTTGAGTAAAATCCATCATAGGTTGACTGACAGTCGGTAGGTTTCGTTGTATGCATAAGATAACTCGAAATTGTAAAAAGTTTATTTAGTTAGATTCATACGCCGTTCCAAAATCATATGAGAGCAATTCTGAACAGATCTCATAGTTCTGAATCATTATAAAATAATGAGGTTAACGACTGAGTCGGTATACCTCTCTCCAAATTTTCACATCACACCACTGGGGGAGTTTGAGTCTCGACAGATTTAATATGCACTAGGTTCGTATTTATAGAGGATCTTCCATGGAAACTTATCTCGAAACCACGACTCCATTCTGCCGTTCCGGAGTACAAACTTTATCAGCAAAAAGCTAGATGCATGAATTTTAGAATGCGATCTTTATGCTAGAATTTCAAACCTGCATTAAATTTGGGGATTAACCCTTTGCAATCCGAAAAGTAATTAAATGCATAACACATATATGAGTGTAAGAATTAGGAAGTTCAAAAACAAATTTATAGGTTTATCATAATTCCTTAAAATTAATGTGAGAGTTTTTGCTATAATACGGCTTTTATAGAAATCATTATGTAATAAGAAATATAAAACGAAGCATACTTCAGAATGCCAAGTCAGATTCGATGATGGACCCCAAAGGGCCAATTAATCGGTTAACGGTATTTTTCAAATTACATATTTGATTTTCTTCATTATATAAACTAAACATAAAACGTACCATATTATGAAATTTACGAGAAAGTCGAGAGAAGAATATTCATGTCGCTTCTTTAATGCACAAGCTTTACGAGGTTAACTTTAAGGTTCATGCAAGGGGGGGGGGGATAAATTAGTTTAACATTGGTTATCCAGTCATCAATAGCATTTCTTACTGATATGGTACATATGACGTAATATCAACAAATTATTGAAGAATAGATATTTCCAAAGAATTGAAAACAAATATTTTCAAACATCAACATCATTCAAAATTATCTAAAACATTTATTATTGTCTAAATAACGTAACACTATTTGTTAGACATTTACAATTTTGTTTCATTACATAGCAAGCATTCTTGCTTTTCTTAAAGTCATCATTGTAAAATTTAACATCATAACAAACTCCAATATTCATTTTTTTAAGAGGAATGACTCCAGAGTTTTTGTATTCATGATATAAGCTTCCGTCACCCACCCACCCCTAGCCATGTTAAAAATACTTTCACTTCGTATTGCGGTGAGCGGTGCGAGATTCGGGAAAAGGATATTTTCAGTGTATTTTGTAGTTTTCCGTATATATGTCCATTTATCGTAGTTTTCCGTAGTTTATCATTATATATCTGTAATTCCGCACTTTTCACCTAATTTCTGTAGCAACTGCGGAAATTTTGTAGATGTTGGAGGATAAGGTTTAACGAGAAATTCACATTTTTATAATTTCAAAGCAGTTTATTTTTCTTGTTTTATCTACCAATATTCTATTAAATACGAAAAGCGTATAACCAAAAGAGAATAACATAAAAAATATTCGCCAATATCTTCAAAATGGAAATTTTTTTAAAAACCTGTTCCACGCAGATTCGTTGATATGAAAGTGGACCAATTAACCAAAAGTTGTTTTTGGCAAATTAATCTGTACCTAGCTAGTAAAGATTAAAGAGGGGAAGACAGCTAGTTTAAAAACTACGAGAAACATTCTTCCCTTATATGGTCATGAAAGAGAAAAAGAAAGAAAACAGGACTACAGATATGAAACAAAATGGAGGTGGTAAAGGAAAATGCTGCAATTATACTGAATAGCCTACATTTTAAATATAAATATGCAGGGACAATTTTACCCATTTTCAATTACGAAATTCCAAAAATTAATCGGAGTACATGTAGTCCCAACTGAATTTTTTTTAAAATATCAATCTTGATATAATAAGATACAAGAATTAAACTAGACAGAGATGTACACTAGCTTGCATAGAAAATTAATGTCCATCAATAACTGATTGAACGGTAAACTACACAATTTCAATTTTCGCTTTATTAAAATTCCTTGGTTTATTGCAGTTGAAATTTTTATGCTATTTCATGTTATGTAATTAACGGTATTTTTTAATGACATTAAACGATCTAGATCTGGTCACATTAGTAAAATGGTTATTATTAAGTCGTTTTACAATGAACTTAAATAAAAATTGGTGTCAATTTTATTTTATTTCTTTTTTTTTTTCGATTAACCTGTGCAGTCTCGAAATCGATTTCTCAATCATTTCTTGAAATACTAAAATTTAGAAATTATTAATACACCCTTTTAATATTTTCGGTATTTAATTATCAATTAATTGATGAAGATGATGAAACTTTGACAGCACCAGGTAGTGATTCCATTATTCGATAATATAATTGAATAATAATTATAAATTAAAGATTAAAAAATAGAAAATAATTAAAATAAAAAATTCTACTTCGTAGTATATTAAGAAAAGTATGTCTCTAAAGCCTGTTTTCATAAAATTGATTGCACGAAATGAGGCAACGCGTTGTATTTCTGCTTATGAAAGAATTTATTATAAGTAGAAAACGATGATAAATCTATATTCAAAACAGGAATTAAACCTTTCCATTCTTTTTGTTAAAACCAATTGAATAACAATCATAAATTGAAGATTAATAAGTGGAAAATAATTAAAATAAAAAATTCTACTTCGTAATATATAAGAAAAGTGTTTCTAAAACCTGTTATAAAATTTATGGCATAATAAAATCCAAGTGAGGGAACGCGTTGCATTTCTACCATTGAAAGAATTTGTTATCATTATGACAAGTAGAAAACTATGATAAATCCATACTCAAAACAGGAATTAAACAGTTTAAGATCTTACATATGGTGCATTGTTATTATGCTGGCTACCGCTAAATTTCAGGTCAGAATATGCGGAGTGCTAATCGATTTCATGTCCCGAAATCCCGGTCCCAGCTATTAGATGTAAAATCACTGTCGATCTGCCAGGAAATTGCTCTATGTTGGGACTAGACCATAATCTATTAGGAATGAGCGTCGCAATTGTGAGGCGATAATTCCTGAACTGGTATCCTTTTCCAATAGTTTTATCTCACGCCACAGTTTTGTAAAATAACTAGCAGAAACGTTTACCAGTATAACTGAGATTCGTACTTTTTTCAGCCATGAAAACGATACTTTGCTACAAGGCAGACAAGTCTATGAGAGAGTTTGATGATATTTATTATATTACTTCAGACAACTGCAGATATTATGCACAGTGGCCTGAAAGCGATAAATTAATATTCACAAAACAACCCATAAAAACGTAAAAAGCAAAATAATAAATTTACGAGTAAGTTCTAGATTTTCAGTTTTATTTATTTTGTTGTAAATAAATAAAACTGAAAATCTAGAACTTAACTAAATCTACTACCAAATTATGGAATAGATTCTCTTCAAATTTTACTCACAAATTCTGTGAAGCATAAGAAAGGTTTCAGTGAAAGTATAATGATAATTAAATAGTTAGTTTTTTATAAATTAAAAACTGTTTATAAATGTACAATATATATATATTTTATCTTTCGCGTTGCGATTCCTATTGGACTAAAATATTATCGATATTTTAATCACCCCCTTCTTTTTTGCTTCCGAATTGCCATTCTTCATTTTTGACTAACTTTTATATCATTCTTTAAAATTATCAGTCAGTTACAGAAAAAAAATTAGTATAAGCAATTTTTATACATTTTTGAAACAGCCGATATTCCCGTTTTCATTAATAATATGGCTGCAGAAGAATTTGCTTATTATCTAATATATAAAAATGAATTTTTGTTTGTTTGTATTTTATGCATTGCCGTACCATTCATCCAATGGCGATAAAACTTTGCCAATGCTTTTCTTTATGCTTGCACTTGCGCAAAGCTTATAGGCATAGTGCAATTATTTATATTTAATATATAAAAATGAATTTTTGTTTGTTCGTATTTTATGCGTTGCCGTACCGTTCATCCGATTGCGATAAAACTTTGATAACTTATTACTTTGAGCCAAGAACATCCATGTTTTCCTCATAGCCAGTTGTAAGCTGGATGCTCAAAAGTCGGACAGCCAAAAAAATAATTTGTTTTTTTGCTGAAGATGGAAAAACAAAAAATACTGTCTACCCTAAAGTATACTTGAATAATAAAATTTTAAGAAAATAGAATGAATATTATTTATATTTCTCCTTTATATATCATTCAATTTCAATAAATACCATTCCTAATTAAACAAGATAACTATTTCAAATTTCACGCAATATTTCAAAAATTATTTCTTCTGCGGCAGCAACGTGCCGGGTACCAGCTAGTATTACAGAAAACGTACTGCGTATAGTACTATTTTTACATAAAAATATTTCATATATATAGTGCGAATTGACACATGCACCATTCCTGTTAAAAGTACCTCAAATTTCACTTACAAATGCTGAAGAATAAAGAACGTTTCATTGACGGTATGGCAACTAATTAAATAGTTGAATATTTCATAAATAAAAGGCATAAAAAATATTTTCATTATTCCGACCAACGCAGGGTATATTAGTTATCAAAGTAAATAAATAAATAACGGAAAGTTAAAGAAATTAAGCAAATAAATTATTTCTCAATAAGCTGAAATGGCTGAAGTAATAATCGTTTTCACTTTCATGAATAAGTAAGAAGGATAAAAGACACTTTCACATGAACTACAGGTGTACAAATACAGCGTTCTTCCTGCTCACATGTGCTATTTTTTTATTCATTCGACTGAATCCTTTGCAATCTTTTATTCATGATAATCATCCTTCATATGTTATCTGCTCCTACCATATCTAACATCTTTAAGGAAAAATTGCAAGTAACTGCAATAACGAAATCTACTTACCCAAAGCCTAAGTAGTGGGTTCAAACTTTTCGTTTGAGCAGTATAAAATATCAAGTTTTGAAGTATTGGTATCATTTGTGTTAACCAATCAGAGATGAATCTGAAGAAGAAAAAGAAAAATATTAGTTAAAAAAAAGGCCAAATTAAGAGAAACATTTTACATATAAATATCCTTATACTTATCACTCCTCCTTGCCATTTATAAGGAAGAAAATAAACAAGAATAATCATAAAAAAGTGATAAGTAAAACTGGCCTCCCCCCTCCCCAATTAATCCCATCCTTCGTGTTACTACAGATTCTGCACGACAGAGTAATTTAAACGTATTAAACTTGTCCCAAATATTTTTTTTTGCGAGCCTTGTATGTATGTCTCCTTGTACTACTTGCAAAGTAGTATCCAGGAGATAAGTACTAAACAAATATATGTAGGAAAGGTAAAAGCACAAATTATATATATATATATATATATATATATATATATATATATATATATATATATATGAGCAGTTTCGTGGCCAAAGTGAGAGAAGCCACTTTGAATTTTTAAACTTCGCTTCTATTCCATACCGGGAGGCGTAATTTATGTAGAAGCAAGAAGTGATGAGATACGTTAATCCACAGCGCGACACAAAAGCAAAAGAGCGAGATTTTCCCGGTGATTATATACTATGGGATTTTGATAGGTATTTCTTTACACGTGTCGATTTAGGAAGGAAATTATAAGTATCTTTTAAAAGAATTTGTTTAGATTGACAGATTTTCATTCTTTCTCTCGGAGTGTGGGAACTTGCCAATTTCAGCAGTTTTGCATAGCTCGTGCAGTATTAATTAAATAAAAAAAGTTAGATTTAGATCAGGAAATAAGAGCATTTTAGAAAGAAGTTAATATGGGTTAAATTAAGATAAAAACTAAGAAATTAATTAAGATTTAATTTAGAATTTAAAATATCATTACATGTATATATATATTTATATATATGGAATTTCCAGTTTTTAACCGCTCGGATGCTATGCAGTTTGAACAAATCTTGTAGAGAAGTACTAGACAGCGCTATGTATTCCTCGGTCTTCTTAAAAAAAAAAAAAAAAAAAGTAACTATGATCACACAACGGCCAAGTCTTGTGTGATTATAGTTACAGTTTAACTCTGCTCATGGAGTAGCTGACACGGAACAGGAGAAAAACAATCGTACCGTCTGAGTATTAAACGGTTAGTTTTTTTTAAAAATAGAATTCGACAACAAATAAAGAATTTGACAAAAGCACTTTCTGTTGGACGCGACCTTAGTTTAAGAATTCCTGACCTATGACAGGTTCACAGCCTACAACTCTAAGAATCAAGGTCTATTGTGGAAAATAAAATCAACTAGAATGTAACGGAATCGCTTATTATGTTGTCTTAACATAAATAAAGTCATTAAGACAATATATGTATGTTTCACATCTCCTCCTAAACAATTGGGACGAGTTCAACCCAAGTTAGCACATTTATTATTTAAGATAAGAGAAAGATTACAGTCAACTTTTCGAAATGCAAAAATTAATTAAATATTGAATTAATTAGAAATCATCCAAATTTCGTCATTTTCTCGCAGTAATTTCGAAGCAAATTATCCCGTAAAAAATATTTTTATACACCTTAAAATTCAAAATTGTTTTTTCTCATATAATTTTTAACTGATTTCTTAAATTTTCAATAAATAATTTAATAAATGCAGACTATTTTGAAATGAAGAAATTTATAGTTATTGTTACTTATCGCTGTTATGCAACGATGAAACTTTGAGTTACCCTATCGTTATTTTTTGACATTTTCTTAAATATTTTTGGGAATTTTCTTTTATTGTTTATAAAAGAATTCTTAAGTTTATTTATTAAATAAATTGCAGAGGATAGATTTGTCTACTCTAATATTTTATGTAAAATAAAGCGTTGGTATTCTGTTGGTTGCTATTATTAAATTGATTCTTATTTTCGCATATACAACGTATTAAAACCTTGGTTACAAATATTGTAGTTTAATCAAGGTTTTAATGAATATTTGTTTTTATTCCCAGCAATTTTGGGTACTTCAGTTAAAAAGCGATAAAGGTTACCGGCATCTATTGGTTGCATACATTGATGGTATTTATTAACACATTCAGGTCACAGGCGGCGAAGGGGGAAAAACACATCGAGGTTTAATCAAGAGTTTTGGGGCGTGGCATATTGCTGAATACAAATTTCGCATATAACCATGGAAATTCAGATTATTAGTAATCTGTTAAGAGCTAAATACGCATTTAAATCGACTACACGAATGCACTAATGGATATTTAAGACGCAAATAGTAATGAATATTATTATTGCATGCTTGCATTTACACAGCAATTTTAGTAAACATCACATGAAGAAACGTACACTTTCTAATTCAGAAAGAATATAAAGAGAGAGGCACTATTCTTTTTGTTACGATGTATTTCGCAGTAAAGATAAAAATTCAGTTAAGACGTCATTTTTTATGCGATTTAGATTTAATGAATGGCAAAGGCATTTTTAAAACCAAAAAATTCTGCTTTATGATATAAAAATAGAATGCTTTTATATTAAGATAGTCTGCGCCCCATTTCAAACATGAAATAAATTTAAACTGACGGTAATAAAAAATAGAAGCTTTCTAAAACAGGATATATATCGGTTTTAGAGAGAAAAAAAATCTGAAAGAATTTTCTGCGGGAGTCTTTTTCGAAGCATTTGAAGAGTGGGTGAAAGAAATTTCTAAATCAATATAAGGAGGTTATAAGGAGTGAGGGTGTCTTAATATGCTCCCTTAATTTAAATTTAACTAAGATGCTAACAAAAAGGTTTTTAATTTCCATCTTGATAAAATTTAAAATGTTGATTAATTTGTTTGCTTATTCGATTATCAAAAAAAAAAATTCTTTGAAGAATAAGCCCACACGAAAATAGTGTTTAGTTTCTACCACATTGAGGAAGTTAAATTTAATTAAACAAAAATAATTATACTTACTTAAATTTCATTTAACAAATTGTAAACCTTTAAATTGAATAAAAGTAAGAACTCCACATTGAAAATAAATTTGTAAGGCGAAAACTAGAATTAAAATAACAACTAAGCACAATGGAGAACAAAATAATTAGGAAAAAATAACTAAATAAAAACAGAGAAATTGAAACTTCAGTATTCAGAGCTAAATTAAATATGAAAGTGATGCTTCTAATACAATTATTACTTTTCATTTGCTAGTTGCTAAAAGAAATATACAACACTGATATATCAAGTTTTCGTTAAATTTATTTCCTTTGTGAATACTATATATTAGTATATATAAAACTGTTTTAAGAAAATAAAACAGATTTTCATTTGAATCCCAATTATAAAAGAAAGTTTTAGAATTGGTTTTGATCTTTATCTCAAAACTAATCGGGGTAAGTGGGGGGGGGGAGGCGTTGTCAGCTCTATTTGAATAGATGAAGAATGAATTAGTTAACATTAAAACTTAAGCGCGCTTTTATTTATTGATTATCAATGCATGTTTTACAAACTAATTTACAAAAAATATAATATCAATTTAAATGTGAAACAAAATGCAAAATATTTTCGGTTGTCCATTAAGTTTGTAAAAATGCAATTATTATTTTCATACACTAAATAGATAATGTGCGTGATACATATGAGGAGAAAATTCATGTTAAACTCAAAATTAATGCATTCAAATTTCGAGTTAATAAAGGATCCCCTATTAGTTAAGTTAAAATTAAGTTTCAAATTAATATTATCAAGAAAATCCAATTTCGTTTTAGAGAAAGGTAGTTGTTTATTAAGAAATCCAGTTCATGCAACTTTTAATAGATAAATGATTATTATAGAACTTCATTACAAATCTTCAGATGATTTTTTTTTTGACCGGCCGATGATGCAGTCAACGTGTCACTCTCAAAAGTTAATTAACCCGAGATAACATTGGTGAGAAAAGATAGAGACATTTAAACGGACATTGAAGTTCAGAACTATTCATAGCAGTAGATATTCGCTTTTCCCTTTGTGTACGCATAATCAGCACTTAAAATTCGTTTTTCTAAAAAAACTTTTCAATAATTAGATTAAAATGACGGAAAATTTTTTATGTGGCCATTTTTAATATAAAGTCTTGTTGTATTTAATATAAAATAAATATTGTAATTTGAAAGAAAATAGATTTTTTTAAAAATTTTTTTTCTCGAGTAATTATATTAATATGAATGTGCTGGTTAGAAACAACTGTACGTATTTTAAATAATTATTTATTAAAGACAAGCTTTAATATTTTAAGGAAACATTTAACGAATTAAAGTTATTTTGGTACGTTTTTCTTCATGCTTTTTCAATAGTTCGAATGTGTTTCGTGAATTGAAAAAATATATATATAAAAAAAAGAATTTCCAAAAAAATCGAAGGATGCTTTAATTTTCTGTTTTGCATAAACTAATTAGTATTATTTTTTATTTATTTATAAACGAACTAAAATATTCGGAAACTGCAATTTAATTGTTCACAGTTAAAATAACGATTCAAACAAATATAACGATTATTAATATATATATATATATAAATTTGACACTTAGAAGACTCCGCTTTTTTCTATCTGAATACAGAAAACAATTTATTTATCCTCATAAATGTATTAAACTCTTACATGCATAATTGTTTTGTTTAAAAAAATATTTTTTAGTAATTTAGTTCCAACTAATTTAAGCTTGTTGATAATAACTTTTTTTTATTATTTAATAAAAAAAATCTTAGTGGTATGTTAAAGTGCATATCTGGAGAGGAATGAGACAAAAACAGATGTTTCATAGAACGAAAGAGGGCAATTGTAAATTTTTGGCAATAATATGAATTTAAGGAAGATCTTCTCTAGAAAAAATGCTCCAGTAACAAATGCAAACTTAGTCAGATATATTCTGGATTGTGAGGCTGAAGAAGCATAGCCCCCCCCCCCTTCCTTAATTTTCATTCGCATTTGAATTGGTTAATAATTTTGTTAAAATACAGATAACTGATTGTTTTAATGACTAAGGGAATAGTTAATGGCAGCAGCAATTGACAAATAAATAATTAATTACACATTGTTATGTAACAATATCTCATGAATGACGGTGAATATTTTTAAGATACCTTAGATTTTAGAACATAATTAAAGTCAGACAAACACTTTAATTAAAAAATTATCTTTATTTAAAATAAATACAATTTCTCAAAAATAAACTCCCCCCCTTCTTCCTATTTGTACGTTAATTGAATTATAATTCAATTAATGTAATTTTAGGTTGGTGAAATTTTAAATAATTTCTGTATTTATATAATAAATTTTAAGAGAAATTAGATTTAAAGTAAAGTAATCAATATTTTATGTGATTAAATTGTAAATAAGTAATAATTAATTACGCTTTTTGTTGACACCTACTGTTATCTTAAAGTAGTGGTAAAGCCATAAAATAATAATGAAATGCACTGCATTAATTTTCGCCTAGATAGGGAAGAAACTAAAGATAGGGAAAAAACCATGGATTAATAAACATTAAAAAATTATAAAACGGCGATTTGGACCTTTGTTTTGTCGACAAACATTATTAAGTAATAAATACGTTAAATATTAAAAATGCGAAAAATCTGGATCTAAAAATAATTATTTACCTTATAGCGAAAACATCGCTTACTACTTAAGAATTCGATTTTCATTAAAACATTTAGTAAAACGAACAATGCAAGCATACAGAAGATAAAAATGCTAATCTAGAAGGATATTATATTCACACTCCCACAATCCCTTATCTTCATACGATTAAGAAGAAAATCTTAAGAGTGCAAACGATTTCTTTTATTCGAAAGAAAAAGGGGAAAAAGTAATAATAAAGGTAAAAAGGAAAACTAGTAGCCCTGCGATAATATAGGCGACAATGCTCCAAACGACCATCGTCCAAAGATAAGGAAAAACAAGACTTTCTACTCGATAAAGAAGAAAATCAGCTCCACTTTCCGCAGACAGCGCGGTCAGCTTTGTTTCTTGCATATGAAACTTATCATTTTTTTCTGCACCTTGTTTCAAGGTAATCTTCCCTTGAAAAAGGCGAGGCCTTGAACTTACCACTTTATGTCCTAGCAACGTTTTGCCTAAAGAAAAACTTGAACAATATTTCAAGTCATTCACAAGCCAACGGTGGGGAAAATAGTTTTTAATATACATGAGATAGTATCATATGAAGCATTTCAATTTAAAAAAAATTATAGAATAAATAGTTCGCCAAGATTGACAAAAATAATTTGGATTTAGTTAATTTGTATTAATAATTTTATAACTGAATTTTTTTAAAAAAATTAACATTATGTGCTTAAAGAAAGACGACACAAGTATGGAATTATAGCTTTATTAAGATGTAATTATAAATTCCTAAAGAAGGCTTTAAAAATAAGAACAAATAGATGAACTTACTGATATTTAAATTGAGAAATAAACGTTAATACAGTAAGTTTGACAAAATCCAACAAAAATCAGCTACACATGCTTGACTCTAGTTATTTATGTTATTTTATTTTTTCATGAATCGATCACCAAGTTCAAACTGACAATGGATTAACAAGATATGTTTGTGCCAGAACAGCACATCTGCGAAAGGATGCATTTAAAAGTAGAATGGTTTTAGGGTACCTGCACTTGACTTTTTATACAGCCCACGCCCGTCCTTACAGATCAACTGACTAAGCAGAAAACACGATTCAAAAGACAAGAGTGGCACTTAAAGTGTTAACCCTTTCAACCTTTGATCTTCTGAAATAACAATGCAGCTCTCTGAACGTTCTTAATGTTCTCATTCTTAAATTTACTGCAGCTTGTTTTAAGATCAGTATTATCAAATATTACATAGCATGGTCGAAATTGGATCTTCTGTCATCTAATATGCACAGAAAAATGAAAAAAATAATAATTAATTAAAAAACAGAGTATATATAATTTCCGCAATGACATGATTTAACATCAGACATTCCATTATTCTATCTTTGTGGTTTTAATAAAACGCAAACTACAAAGTCCAAGATAAGTTTTGTTTCAAACCACTTATCATGGTTTTAAGATTACTAATGTTAAGTAACAGTTTTGTAAAAAATAATTATTATTGTAATCGATTCCTTATACTATGCGGGAAAAAAAGGCATACTTTATTTAACATTAGGAGGTCTGATTTCCAAATGCTCAGAATTCAACATCCGTTTCTTTAAAATGGCAAATTTAGATATGTATTCGAGCAAATATCATATGGAAAATTTGAAGTTGCATTCCAAATTGGGTTTAACTATTTGAATAAATCTATTTCGAATACTAATGTGTAGACTACGATCTGAATAAACAAAAACCATACACTTTTAGAGACCATTTTTCTAAAAAATAACAAACAGTTTTGGTTTTAATGAGTGATAATTAATTCCTGAATTACAAGCAGCATTCGGATATTTTTTTGACAGACTATATAATATTAATTGATGTAGACTTTCATCTTTAAGATGGAACCTAAGAAATATGCTGAAAAAAATTTATTTTTGAAATAACAATAATAACAAAAAAAAAATCTTAATAAAATGATAACAGAAAAATCAAATGCCCATGTCAATTCATGGCATATTTTTCTCTGTAATGAAAAGAAAATGATTCACTTCTGCAATTCCTATCTCCTCGGAATAATTTTTAAAATGGGAAAAATGAATCGCAAAGTCAAAACATTTAACAAAAATGGTCTTTTACAATGAAAAAAGGACTTATTTAACTCCTGGAAAGCTTTCTGTAGCGTTATCTCGATGCATATCAACGATCTAAAGCATGATTCAATGTGAAATCAAAGTAAAATGCCCTCGAAATTCACCGACACACTTGACAAAATAAATTCATTCACTTTCAAAAATGGAACATAAGTGAAAATAGCATGCTATTTATTTTTATGAAAGAAATGGATGAATCACACGAATAAGATCCGATGAAATAAATTACAGGGTATAACCACACTGAAAAAGCATTTTCAGATGTATCGTGAAAGGTAAAAGTTCAAACGTTCACTATCACTCATCGTAGATTCAGTATTTATTAACTTAATTCATTGCATCAATTGATTAAATGAAAAACGATAAGAATAGGAGAAATATGTAAATAGCCGTAACCTCTCTAGTTATTAAAAATGAAAAACATAAATTGGATATCAGTAAGAGCCAAAAAATGAATCTGAATTATTGATGTAAATCCAATTCACAGATCATAAATTTGCAGAACAAAACATCTAAATTTAGAAATAATTTATAGTACTTACCATCGGCAGCTAAATCAACACTGATTTGGAAAAACGAAAAATGTGTTACCAACATTTTTTTTAAAGAAGCAATTGTGAGGACTTTAATTATGACCAATCATGATGCTAGTGTTACATATCATGAACCTGAAGCATTAAAAAAATAGTAATAATTCACTATCCATTCCAAAAAATTGGCTAATATATTCAGGCTCTCAAAATCTACATTACCGATAGATATCTAGCTATTTTATCAAAAATTGTTTAAATATATTTAATGAAAAGGGATGCAGCTATACTTTGAAAAATAAATTTTTATTATATATCGGTTATGATAAATAGTGATAGTAACATTAAGGACCTTTTGGTTTGTTAGCGTTAGCCTGAAACTGAAATCAAACATTGGTTATTACAAAGGAATTTGGCTATTCCAAACATTTTTAATTCAAATTCGTCGGCAAATTGAATTTTCTCTAGTTTTTTGAGCATATTATTAAAATATATTCAATTATTCTGGTTAATTTGAATTCAAAATTTAAATAGTTTAAAAAAATTATAATTTTTAAATAGCTTCAGTAATCAAATACGTCAGTACTTTCTGGTCATTTAAAAAAAATGTTTTTAATTCCCTTTTGTATTTCACTGTTGTATATAATGCACTCCGTCAAGAAGGCAATAAAAACCTGTTCCCATTTTTAAAAATATGAACGTTATTTGTGAATTGTACTGCTTATTTCGAAGCCTTATTGTACAACTGTTGCATTTAAATCTCTATAGTTTTTGTTAATTAAAGCTGATTCTTGACTGAAACCAGTATATTAATCATTATTATATAAATTAAAATTACTTTCTGCTTGTATATTAATTACATATTATTTATTAAAATCGTTACATTTTACTGCTTTTTTTTTTAAATTTTCAAAATCACTGTTTCTTCTAGCTGTACTCATTTTTAAAACCAGCGTTTCTTATTTCAAATTTTTATTGTGATCCCATTAACTTTAAATTAGTCCAGTTCCACTGTATAATAGCAATCAAACAGTTCCATGCCTCTCTTGCTCACTTCCTTTAATACAGAGAAAGTTTTTGATAGATGCGAGAAGAATTAGGGTGTTAATGGAAGCCGTCACTTGAGAGAAAAAGAGAATCCATACTTTCGCTCGCCCTGATCAATCAATTCTCTTTCTCAAAGCATGATCGTACGGAAATGAAAGTCACACACCAGCAAAAAATCGATAAGTTTCAAAATTACAGGATTTCGATTACAGGGAAGTTGAGTACACAAGCTGAAGACATAAACCCAAATTTAAGATAATTTTCAAACACAAACTGGATAATAGAACAATAATGGATGAATCTTTTATCTTTCAGAAATGTGAGTTGTGCCAACATAAACAATGGAATTAATATACAATATGTGAGGACCAAGATAAACTGGACTATGTTCATGGAAACATGAAGCTCTTAGACCTATACGGTTAGGAAATCTTTTTATCATTATAATTTTTTGGTGAAAGAAGAAAAAATAAAATGAAAAACGGCTTGATCTTAAATCTCAAATATGTTCCATCAGAACAAAACAATATAAAACAAACATCGAAATGTCTACAAGATTGTTCAAAGTCTGTATACCATAATTTCCATGAGTTATGTCTGAATATCACAATAAAATCAGTAAGGTAAGCGAAATTTTATTTTCTCCAATAAAAGGCAATAAAAACTGAATTCTCAAAAACAGAAAAAAATTTAACATGCGCTCGAAATAAAGCATTCCCAACAAAAAGAAATAAAAAGGGGAAGTTGACACGAACTAGAAAAACACAAACGGAGATTACGATACTAATGAAGATAAAAAAGGTCTAATGAAACCTTTAAGGCAAGATGCGAGACAACTAACTGCGTTCAATGTAAATATGGTAAAAGCTCCTTCATAAACTCTGGTCATTTCTTATTATGCATATAGAAAGAAGATAAATTTGTGGAAGTGACGCTTTATATCCCAAACTGGATCACTGTAAAAAAAGTTTCTGAATAAAAACGAGAAAAGATAACGGAACAACTGATTTGAATTGATATGCTCAAAAAGTGATATCTTAATCCAGTACATAAGAATACAAAACATTGTTTTTGTAGTCATTATATTTATACATTATAAGTAAATTTCGTATGTATTACATGTTCGTACTCTTCTATGAATTACATGTTTTCCCCAAAGAAAAAACAATTTTTTTTCGCCAATTATCTGACAAAATTTCGATCTAATTAATTCGGGTAATTGGAATTTACTATGACATGGTATTTCTTGGCGAAGGAGAACAGCCATGGTTAACAGGAAATCGCGTTTTTATTCCTTTTCGCCATAATCAAGGAAATATTACAATTTTTAGGATGCGTTTAAAACGTTCTTTGTTAGAACCAAGGTGGGAGACACGATTCGAAGTGGAAGGCAGAAAGCAAGAAAAAGAAACTGTGAGAAAGCATTTGAAATCATAAAATTTCAGAAAAGAATTTTGCTGAAAACAGAACTTTGGATCAGGGTGTGTTAGAAACGGCGTAGGAAGATTAGAGCACGTGAAACTCAGAAATCAAGAGTTTAAATGACTAAAAAATATTATTCACCCATAATCAACAGCAATAGTTTCAACTTATAAAAAAATTATTGCAAGAATATCATTTGATTTTTTTTAAGGCTGAAAAGTTTGCTGCATTTCATTTTTATTTTAAAATTTAATATACATATTTAAGTTCCTACTTTTCAAAAAATGTGAAATTGAACTAGTTAAAATAATATTCAGAAAATTATATTGATATTTATACCAGAGCTTTTATAAGAACAAGCATTTAGTAAAAAACAAAATATAATACGATTTTTTATTTTTTTTATTTTGTAATTTTGTTTTAATTCTTCAAGATTCTTGAACTCATTTTCTAAAATGTAAGAATGATAAAGTTTCAATACATGAATCCTGCAAGAATTATAATGAAAACTGATATATTAGTTAAAAAGCTTTTTTTTATTGTTAATACCCATTTTAAAAACTACCGTTTAATAAAAGATCTAATTGAAGATTATCCTGCAAATTAATAATTAAGAAAATGAGTTTTCTGACACATGATTAATGCATACAAAATGCAAATATATATGACAGATAACTGATTTTAAAACTGAAAAAGTTCACCAATTTATATAATTAAGAAATTCTCCCGATAAGAAGCCCTTATTATAATGACACTTTTTCTTTTCTTTTTTTTCTCTTTTATACAAAGTCTTATTCTACACGAACTTGGCTCATTTCTGTAGTTTTAATTTAGTTAGTTACATTAACATCACGCTTAAAAGCAACATTAAGACTACATTTTGGATGGACCTGATAATTTTGAAACCCAGTCTGATGACGAGAACGACATCTGAGCTGGCACCCATCTCTCCAAATTTCTGCACCACACCAACAAAAACGGTTTGTCTTGTTTCAGAAATTATTTTCGAGCTGTTTCAAATAAAATTCTTCTGTGAATTAACATGTTTTCATGAAACAATAAGGGAAGAAGATTACAAGTGAAATAAAATGTAGGTATACTTGGATAAAATTTTTTAATAAAGTCAATTTACATAATATTTTTTTTAAAGTAAGCATGCATGCACACGCATACACAAATCTTTTTACAATTCTGTTTTTATCAAGTAATTATCTAATATTAAAAAAAAAGTCTCAAAAGTGGAAAATTTCATGTGGAAAAAAAGTGGGAAAAAACTACCAAACCTTTTTAAAAAAGATAATTTTTCATGAAAGCAATTAACATTTCATGCAAGTAAATATGAAAATTAATACAAATTTGTGATCTAATCTATAATCAGGTTCCTACATATTTAGCAGTCGTTAAACCACTTATAAAAATATAACAAGAGAAAATCACAGAAGACATCACAATCTTATGATTTGACACATTAGACTGTAAGCCAATTTTTCTTTCCACTAGAATTGAAAAAAGTATGATCTATTTGTATCTCCCCAACAAAAAAGAAGAAAATGAATGTTGTTTTGAAATTATCATTTGTTTGGATCAAGATTTCTATTCATAATATAAACCACTTTCGGAACAAGGGACTTTGGGGCAAATTATTCAGAATCCACCATTTCAATCATGCGCCATCTCTTTAACTTTTAATTTCTGAATATAGAATTTTCTTTTGAAAACTTTCTTAAGATTAATTTGAAATAAAGATTCAGGAAGGATTCAAAATGGGCCAAAGAATCCACATTCAATATTATAAAATTTTAAAAATATTAAGTGGAAATTTCAGTTATAAGGGATTATTTAAATGGCATTAAAAAATTAAATTTGGAGAAATAAAAAAAAATCATTATGTTATTAGGTTAGAAAAAAATAGCCTGATTTGATATACAAACTATTCTAAAACTGCTATTTTTAAGGATCAATGTCATCCTTAAGTTACAGGAGAAAGTCTGAAAATATTGCAAAAAGGAAAACCTGAAATTTTTATGATATTCAGATATTATCTATAATAAAATGCCACAATCTTGGTATGGCAACTCATCAGATTAGCCAAAAGAAATAGACACAGATAAAGGGCAAAGAATATTAAGAAACAATTGCCATGAAGTACTAGTTTTATCCCAAACTGTTTTAATAACTTTGAACTAATAAAAGTAAATCAAGTAATCCTAAATCACTTTTGATAATACAAACTGAAAGAACTATATGTTATGTCTCAGGTTATTATAAGTTAAAAATCGTTACATATATTTTAATTGACAAACTATATTTGTTTAAAGTATTAAAAATTAGGTAGTTAAAGTGAATCCATAATTTGCATAGCAATAAGAAAAGTTATTTTTCAGAAAATAAATTATTTGACTGCTTAAATTATCTTGGATTAAACAAACATAATTATTTCTAAATAAATTTCATAAGCTTTAACACCAGTAATGAAAAAAAAAAAATTTTCACATGAAACTCTTGAGCTTCTTATGACTAACTATATTTCTATAACTATATGAATTATATTCCCGAATGTTTGTTTCCAGTTATTTTCATTACACTACAATTTCAATCCCCTTCATTTTCAGGATACGCTTTTTAATGCTATATTATATAAATAAAATAATTAAATCATATTTAATTAACTCAAATTCTATTATTAATTATTATTTTACAAAATCACAACTTTTTTAATAAAATTGAGATTTTGTCATTTGATGAAGGATTTAGTAAAATGAATGCTAGTTTCAAATCTTCTCACAATGTGATAATGACTATTTATTAAGTGATATCTATTTTTTAAACCTAAATTATATTTATAGATTTAGTTATAATAGATCAGGATTATTACTCAAAATGAATATTAACCAAGAGAGAACAAACAAAGCATCTTATTTTATGGGTCACAAGATTGTATGAGCTCATAATTGCTATTTCAAATCCCTGAAAACCTAACAAGTAGATTTGTTGAATTCTTCAATTGATGCCAAAAACAAATATGCTGATCATATTCATTTAAATAAAATATATCAAACAATATAAAAGTAACATTTTTTATTTATCAAAGTTAATAGTTTAAATTATCTAAATAATATTTTATTCATAACATGGTAAAAATATGGAGTTAAAAAACTTGCTTTATTTTTTGACTTATTAAAAAAATTTTTATTGCTCTTATATAAATTTGACCTTTTGGCTCATAGTAAAAAGAACACCATTTAAATGATTTATGGAAAGTGTGCATATGTGCACTGATTTTATCAAAGTTTAAAAAAATCAAAATGTTTTTAAAATATTCAAGAAATTTAAAGAATTAAAACTTTATTAAGTAAGTTTTTTCTTTTTTAAACTTTTTGCAGATCAATTCCATGTCATCATAAAACTGCTACATTGACTGTATTACAATAAAAAAATGTAAATAAAGCAATAATTAATGACCACTAAAAGGAAATTTGATTACTAATATTTATGAAGAAAATTTTAATAAAACTCTTACTTTTTAAACAAGAAGAGTGGGAAGGAAAAAAAAAAAAAAAAAGACTACACTCTAATAAGATTTCTGAAACTTAATATTCTTCTACATAACTTCAAATGGGGTTGGATCCTACAGTTCAAGAAGGCCTGGATTAAATAATAATAACAAATACAACAGCGATGTTTTTGGTACGATCTCAGAATTTATCTAACTTTAAATGTGTTATGAAATTATAAAACAAAAACAGCATTATTGTTTTATTAATTTTATTTCTTTATTCTATGGCTTTAATCAGTTTAGCAGATAGCTGTTGCAAAACCATAATAGCTATGAGGTGAAATTTTTCTCTCCCTTAGTAGTACTATATGAATTGAGGAAATTACAAACAAAAACCAAATGAAAAAGTATAAATTCTTTACTCGTATAAAACTACACTGGTTTCAGCACTATTTATTGTTAAATGTTTCAATCAATAGTTTGAAAAAAATAGTAGTTTCGATTACAGTGTTTAGGTCATACATAATATTTTAAGCTAAAGGCATTCATGTTTTAAATAATTTATTGCTATTGAACAGAGTTAATTCAATAAGGTTGAGAATTCAGTTGATTGTAATGCATACAATAAATTTTACAATGAATGTTAAAAATTCAATCTTAAAATTATATTCTAACACAAACAATAAATCATAAAATAAAAAAAAAAGAATTCCAATAGATATACAATATAACTTTTTTTTTTCCCTTATAAATTTACTTCTGTGTGAAAAATTTTTATTTCAAACAAACCACATATTTAAATTGATAATTTTACTAAGAATTTCAAAATTTGTGAAAATGAAATAAAAACACCCTTAAAACAAATCTTTAAAAGTTATCAAACATATAAATAAATATCATGAAAAAGTGAAGAATTTTGCTGCCTTAATTTAAAGCATTTATTAATATTCACTTATAAAATTCATTTTTAAAAATAAAGTAATCTTTTTATCAATGGCAGAGAACTAAGTTTTCAGAGTGTCTCACTTGAACAAAACCATTGAACAATAAGTATAATTTTTAAAAACTTGAAAATAAATGTTATAGAAATTATACAAGTAAGTTCAATAACAAATTTACATTTTAAATTATTCATCTCACATTAAAATGAAATTGTAAATTTGGATACATTTTTTTTATCCCTTCATCTATAAAATATACTAAACAAGATACAGTTCAGAATTCAACTCAATGAATTCTTAAAATTCAAATGTCATGACAAACACAATGTAGCTTAGTTTTTAAACAACACATTTCACAGAAAGTCCAAAAAAAGAGTTTAATGCTTTTTTTTTAAATATCAACATATTTTCTTTATCTTTGATTTTTATAATTCTGGAGGTGTAAGCAGGGAATCAGTTTACAAATAGTTTGTTATCAATTCAGAATACTATAAAACAGGAAATATGGTTTTACTTGTCATTACCAAAAATTGATTTTACATTGAATACAAAATCATTACTTAAGTAAGAATTCCTTGCTTGAATAAAAAGTTAAGTTGTTCTATATTTATTCTTTACTCAGGTCAATCTATCTGACACTCAGCACTATTCTTGTCTAATTAAAAAAAAAAAATTATATTTACAATATAAATATCAGAAAAAAATTCATTTCAAAAAGATTAATTCCCGTATCATCTCATCCTTCATTTTGATCTAAGCTACAGGAATATTAAAAGAAGAAAACGAAACCAATTTGAAATACTAACCGTTTGAGAAATCTTTCTCGCGCTTCTGTCTGCACTTAACAAAAATTTCAACACAACTTCGATCATCAAAGTTTGGTTACATTCTGCACATTAAGTTGAGTTGACAGAAGGAAAGGAGACTCTTTCTTACTTTTCTTTTCTTTTAACCTTTTTAGCTAAATCTTTTTTCCTGTTCCATCGATATTTATTTTCAAAGCTATTATATATATATATTCATGAAATAATGTTGTTAAATATCAATTTTTTTTTACAAAATGCTTTGGGATCCTTTATTATTTTGTCTTATCAGACAATTATTTGTTTCAAAATTCCTTTCTAAATATTATTACTTCCTGTTAAATTTCTGTAGCGAAAATTTAATAAAAAATTTTAGCCTTAAAATTTTATTTTAAAATTCTTAAAATCTCAACTTTGCACTACTGACATTTACGCTATTTCTATATCTCGAAGGATGATTGGAAAATACTTTCTCTTTCTGTTTGGAATTGGAAACACTTTTATCAAAGTTTTGAAGATGGATAAAAATAAATATGTTTGAAACTTACGATGTGATCAATCTAAGAATGGCATATATAATATGTGGAGATTTCGATTTGTTATTCAAAATCACATAAGATTTGTGGTATGAAAGTGATATTTTCAGTAGTGATTGTTTTACCCGCTATGTTTAGATTACCCCTGCCTTCCATACTATTAAATGCATGCTCTCAAAAACTGAAACTAATGCTTTAAAATCTTAATCGGTGCTTACTATTGCGTTCCATGATTTATAGCAGAGTTTTTAAAAATTATTCATTTAAATGTTTCATATGAAGCTCTGGAATTCAATGCGTGGTAATTGGACAATGTTTAAGCGTAAAACGCCTTTAGGAAGGGGACTATGCTCAACATTTATGTCTTATGAGATTGGAATTGTTTAATAAACTTTGAATTATTATCATTTTAATAAATAATGCCGTGGAAACATTTTAAATAACGTATTTATTTTAATTTAAATTGTTTTGGGTGTAAAATTATATTCCTTCTTCAAATAAAATGACAGCTTTTTTTAATTTAAATAAAAACAAATGCATTTTAAGGTAATTTGAGACTTTTATGATATTTCTATAATTTTATCAAACTGATAGGAATAATCAGTATTTTTTATTAATCAAATAACATGAGCACATGGAAAATAATTTCTTATAGACATATTTCCATGAGGAATTTATGATATATTTATGAGGAATTAATGCAATATTCAAAAGATAAAATCTATATTTTGCTATGAAAATATTAAATTATTTAAAAAAGTCACAATGTCATAAAAAATGAAAAAGTTATAACTTGTCATAAAAAATCAGTAAGTCATAACTATATTTCTTGTTAATCAGCTTCAATTTTTAATTATCCTGACTTGATTATTATTTATATTGCTAATACAAATTATTAATATAATATTATTTATATTGCTGAAATTGCTATAACAGTCATGAAAACCAGTAATTAAATACTGATATTGAATCCATTAAAAAGAAACAAGATAAATGAATCATATAATTTTATTTAACTATGAGTTATATAAATAAACTTGATGAGCTTTAATCTTTTCTGTTATAAAAAAGAATTTATTTTAAGAGCTGAGAAGTGTTATTTCCATTCTCATGACCAAAGAATAATTCAAGGTGAGGAATTGTCTTTATTTTCAACTGACAACAATGATTATATGAAACTCTTTGAGTCTTGGTAAATTGGTGTGTAATTGCAAAGGAATCTTGACATGAAATAAAATGCATATTTTCTGGAAATATTTTTTTTTATGATGAATTGTATTTGCATGACAAATAAAAGTTTTAGATGTCGCCAGCCATACTAATTTATTTATTGCAATATAAAATGAAAATAAGTTAAATATTTGCTATTTTTAATAAATGTATTGAAACTGTGCATATATGTAAATAATGATACAAAATATCCAGTTCCTTCAAAATAGGATCCTGATAAATGTATGCCCTTTCTCTAGAATAAAAATTTTATTGTTATCTCTGCCACATTGTACTATTCATTTTCTATTAATTACTTGTATTTTGATTGTATGTGTAAGATAGGTCAAAGATAAAAATGAGCGTGAAATAAGGATGCATCTTGATTATGTAACTATTGTCACTTTTATCAGTACCTTCTTAGTAAATGCATAGTGTTCATTAGTCCATAAATAAATTCCATTGTCAGATGAATGGTAATGGTTTACATTCCTTTTAGAATCGCTGTCATTTTCTTTTGTTTTATATGACTATTAATTTATTTAGTTGTTATATCCTATAAGAACTGCAAATTTAGTAATCTCGGAGATTAATTGAGGTAAAAAAATTGATAAAATTTATCATGAATTTAATTGTATTATTCCATTTATGAAATATATAATCCAAATTAATTTGTAGAGTTGAATTTAAAAGATATAAAGACTAGATAGTTGTTTTAATCTGATATTTATAATTTTTTCTTTGCTGTAAAATTTTTCAGACTTTACAACTTTGTTTATATACATTGATACATCTTTACATATGCTGTATGATTAAAATGTAACTTTTTATTTGCATCTTGAAAAAAATATTTTTTTAGGAATGATTTTAAAAAAAAATCTATTAGAGTGAAGATAGATTGGAAACAATTGCATAACTTAAATAAACATTTTTTTTTATTTAATGAATCAGAAGACATATAAATTTTTATGTTTTTATATTTGAAATGCATTACTTCCTTGTGGAAATATATCTTTTGGAATTTGTTCTTAATCAACAAAAGATCTAGGAAATAAAATGATTTCAAAATTTACTATCATTAACACAGATAAATGTTACCTCGTTTGGAAATATTATTTATTCATACTTCAATACATAAGTAGAAACTGTGTAGTTTGCAGAAAGCTTATTATGAAGTATTTAGCTATTTTCTTTTCAAATAGTTTTAATGGCATTCCTTAATAATCATTCGATTAAGCATCATCATTAATTCTTCAATTTGTGACATTCTGTTTATGACCTTTTATTTTTTATTCTCTTAAATTTCAAATGGGGAAATTTTTATTTTCGTAAAATATGCCATTTTTTCTTAAATAAGATTTATTGTATAAGATTTATTGCAGATGGATATTGGTACTTATGTATTAACACCACCGCAGCTACAGATTTGGCGATTTTTAAGTGCCGCCAATCACTTTCAAAATTCAATGCCACCACAGCTACAGATTAAGCTTTTTATTGGTGCATTAGTGCAAAAACCGCCAAATCTGTAGCTGTGGTGGCGTTAATACATAAGCACCTGGATATTGACTGCATTTTATTTTTTGTACTATCTAAACTATTTTCAGTGATTACAGAATAAGAATTGATTGTACAAATCAATCTTCAACAGTTGTGTCGGGCATTTTGAATGAGTTTACCAAAAATGGCTAAAATTAAGCTGTCTGATAAATATTTATTCTCTTTCATTAAATGTTTCTGAGTAACATGCATTATGAAGAAAGTATGGAATCATTATAGATAGGATTTCAACATTTTTGGTTTTTGAGAGAACCATATTTCAAAGCAAAGTGCTATTTAATTTTCATATTTTAAATTTAACAGATGATTTAGTATTTGTTAAATAAAGAATTCTGTCATATTTAATTACTAAATTATCAGTTATTTATAAAAGTTTAATTTCTGAATCAAAATCCATGTACTAATTGGATTGTAAAATAGATTGAAAACTGATAAATAAGAAAAGCAAAATAGTGATCTTTAAAGTAAAAACTCATTTGATTTGTTTCAATTTTCTTCAAAGTGTCCTGATTTCATATATAATTTAAAAATTTCTTTGATATTGCTCTTAGCATTTCGCATTATTTTAATTATATAATTGTCGTATAAAGGTATTCAAAAAATGTCACCTAATTTTTCTAAAATAATATCTTGAAAAAAATTATTGTTGTATACTTTCAGTTTAATTTGCAAATGTTCGAAAAATTGGGTACAACAGTTAATTTATTTGCAGTACTGTGCGAATTAATTGGGACAAACACAAAATTTTCACAAATGTTGCTTAGTTAGTATAGGTTAGCTTACATGCATGGTATAGCAATCTAGTACAAAATATGGCCTCCTATATCTCGAATGAGATCCTGTACATGGTTCGGCATAGGTTCCACTAAATTAGAACATAAATTTTTGATCTTGTCATTACGAAACCAAACGTTTATAGCATTCTCAGTCATTGTTTTCTTTGTTAAGCAGCCCATTTTACTCACACGTCTCTTTACAATGCTCCACAAGTTTTCGATGGGCTTTACATCAAGAGAATTACCAAACCAATCCAAAACCGTTATTTTCTGTTTTTGAAAAAAATTCTTTGTTAGCTTAGAAATATGGGATGGAGTAAGATCTTGTTGAAAGATACCAACACCACCAGCGAACGTTTGCATCATAGTCACAATTTTACTTTGCATTATAGAAAGGTATTGTTTAGAGTTAATCAGCCCGTCAAGTGCTACTAAGCTGCCTGTAAGCCTGCTAAGCTCCAGAAGTAAAATAACCCCAAAACACCTGTTTCTGAGGGTGCTTAACTGTTTGAATAAGATGTTGTTCCTGATGGGTTCACCACCACTTCGCCTGACAAATCTTGGTTGAAACCCTTGCACAAGAAAATGCGTTTTGTCGCTGAATACAACCTTCTTCAAATATTGTGCAGTCCAGGATTGATATTTCCTGGCCCAATCCAAACGTTTTTTTTTTTTCATTGCAGGTGTTAATAACTTTTTTTCAATTGGTTTTCTTGCAAAATCTCCCAGCTTCAATAAGCCTTCGTGGAACTGTCGATGATTCCACGCTCACACCAGTAGGTAATAATTCTCTCTGAAGATCTCTACTTGTTTTGTAAGGATGCATTGTACTATTTCGTAATAAAAATTTGTCTGTTCGAGGTGTGGTCTTGTGTTTACGTCCATATTTAGTCTTTCGTTTTGGAGACACTGTCCCAAAATTCTTTTGCTAAATTAATAATCCAAGAAACACTGTATTTTCCAATTCCAACTGCTGCAGCAATATCCCTCACAGTCATAAAAGTATGCTGACTAAGGGTAACAATTCTAGTCCTTTTCTTGGGAGTGATATCCATTTTTTAAATACACGTCGGAAGGAGACAATTCACACAAGCGACCACTTCTTATAGCAACTGAAGAGAAAAAATTTCGACATGTCATGATAACGTGGTCAAACCGATTTAGACTAGTCAAGGGCAATCGCGCATTGTAAGAAAATGCAGTTTAAACCGGTGTGAGGCAGAAAATCCCCGAGAAAGGAACAATTTTTATTAAAAATATGTTTGTCCCAATTAATTCGCACAGTACTGTATATATGTAGCTTCCTAATATTGGTGCTCGAGATATCAATATCTTCTCCCCTGTCGTCTCGCTTTGCCACTGATATGTCTAAATAAGTTTCAGCCCCCCCCCCTCCAATTTTTCTTTTGGGACTTTATGGCTTCTGTGTATGTGTAGCTTCCTCAAAACTTTGCTTATTCTGTTTCATACTATTTTCAATTTAAAGGGAATCAAATCCAAATCCACTAGACTAGTTTTTTTTTTTTTTTGTAAAAGTGATTGTTGTGAATGTGCTCCATCAACATTGCATTTTTCATTTCTTTTTATTTGTATTAAAGCAAAATATTAAATAAATGTTTTTTTCTTCCTTTTGAATCTTTTCACATTGTTATTTGTTTTTTAGTGTACAGAAAATGTGAAAATGACGTCAAAAAAGACTGCCATCAATGAGAAGCCTAAAGGTAAGACTGGAGGTTTTCGCCGTTCAGAATCGGTTATGCCTCCAGGAATTAATATAAGGAAACCATCTAGTGCTGCCATATCATCACCAGAATCTGTCACGCCACCAGCAATTAATATTAGGAAACCATCTGGTGCTGCCGTATCATCTTCAGAATCTCTCATGCCTCCAGGAATTAATATAAGAAAACCATCTAGTGCTGGTATACCACCTTCAGAATCTCTCATGCCTCCAGGAATAAGTAGTAGGAGACCATCAAGTGCTGCTCTACCATCCAATTCTAATGAGTTAGATTCATGTATAAAAGAAGGTCCGAAAGTTTTCCGCCGCAGTTCCATGATCTGCTCTGAAGGTTTTGATAAATACACATATGATTGTCATAAACAAGATATGCCTGTTCAACCAGGATCTGATTTAACTGAAAAAAACACAGGAGGACAAAATTTAAATAACAGGAATGAGATTGACAGGGACTTGGTTGAAATGAATTTAGCCCATAGGAATGTAGTTGAAAACAATTTACCTGAAAGGAATTTCGTCGAAAGGGATATTCCTGAAAGAAGAGCCATAGCTGAGAGGAACTTGATGGAAATGAACATGACCAATAGGAACATGAATGAAAGAAATTTTATAGGAAGGAATGCGACTGATCAGAATTTACTTGAAAGAAATATGGCAGAAAGAAGAAATTTATCTGAACGGCCAGTCGAAATGAATCTACCTAAAAGGAATTTGATTGACAGAAATTTAATTGATAGGAACATGGCTGAAAGAAGAAGTTTAGCAGAACGAACTCCAGTGGAAGTGAATTTATCTAATATGAGCTTAACTGAAAGAAATTTAATTGATAGGAACACGGCTGAAAGAAGGAGTTTAGCAGAGCGGAATCAAATGGAAATGAATTTATCTAATAGGAGCATGGCTGAGAGAAGGAATTTAACAGAGAGGAACCAAATGGAAATGAACTTACCTAATAGAAGCTTTGATGAAAGAAATTTGATTGCAAGGAATAGGGCTGAAAGAAGATTAGCTGAAAGAAGCCCAATTGAAATGAACATGGCAGAAAGAAGAAGATCAGCTGAAAGAAGCCCAATTGAAATGAGCATGCCTGTTAGGAACATGGCTGAGAGAAATGCAGTTGAAAGAAACATATCGGAAAGGAGAAGCTTAGCTGAGCGAAGCCCAGTTGAAATGAATATATCTAATAGAAATTTAGTGGAAAGGAACAT
>JAPMOR010047086.1:150057-188420 GCA_026543865.1 Argiope aurantia | reverse complement strand
TAGATTTTCAAACACTAATGTTAGAGGGAAACATTTTGGATCTCATCTCAACTTGAAATAAATTTTGATATACTCTATAGGATTATATATGTTTCTTAAAAAAATATTTGTGGGAATAAAGGTGTAATTGCAATAATATATATATATTTTTTATTTCATCAGGTTTGGAACAGATATTCGTTGGTTTGTGCCTCTAGGACTACAGACATGGATGCAGCAAGTGGGCTGTGAAAATGTAGTTGAACTTGACTGGTGGGAAGAAAACTGTGTTCCTGAACACAGTGATACTTTTTTTGTCTTCACTCCTGCTCAACATTGGAGCAAACGTACAATAGCTGATGATAATAAGGTAGCTAATTTATTTTTAGAATCCTAATTTTGAATATTTATGTTTCTTTCTTTCTTTTTTTTTTTCAGTTATTTTTACCTTCATGAATTAGTTAATGATTTAATATGTTAAACAAGTAATAGATAATATTGATGCCCATTTTAAATTAAAATGTTTTATTGATATTTATTATTTACTATATTTACATATATGTATTAATATTATGGTCCTAACTATATTTTAAGAAAGTTTTTGAAGTTAGTATTCTGAATTAGAATTCACATGTATTATTAGGTGTTATGGGGAAGCTGGTGTATATTAGGTCCAAGATATAGATTTTTTTTTGCTGGTGACACTGGATACTGTGATGTTTTTAAGCAAATTGGTCGAGTGCATGGACCTTTTGATTTAAGTGCTATTCCGATTGGAGCTTATGAACCAAGGTATTTTTAATTGTTTGATATTTTATTAATTTAATTAACTTAAATATTTTTATTAATTAAGGAAGCAAAAGGAAGCATCACTGTTATACTTTAAAATCTTTATAGTAACTTAGTGTTAATCTCATTTTTCTTTTAAACTTTTTATTTGATGATTAGCTTATAATTTTTGAATATAATATTATGTGCCATCTCAGTAAACTTGCTTTTTATGTGACAACTTCAATTATATATATATATATGTTTTAAGGAAAATACCTGCATTATTATTATATAATAGTAATTGCCACCATAAAAAATACTGAAAGGTGAGATTAAATAGAAAAAGATAAATGAAATAAAAGAAGGATATATTATAAAATATAACAAAACCAAAATATGACAAAGCATTACTATTTTTTCTCTTCATACTGTATTGAAAAAAGAAAATATTTTTTAATAATACAAATGATTTTACTTTGCTTAAATTATTTTGTAGTAATAAAATGGGATTCATTTTAATCATCAATTTGTTATTCACTGTTTTTTCTTTTGTTTATTTGGATGTGGTCGCATTGAATGAAAAGCAGTTATGAAACTCTGTTTCTACCTTAGCTTCAACAAATTCACTTTTTAGTTATCATCTTAAACGAATCTTTTTATCTACAGCAAAATAATCTTATTCATTTTTATGCTTATAATAAAATTAGTTGAAATATGTGCTTTATAATCAGCTAAATTGATGTATGACCAAAATATAAAAAAAATTAAAATCTCTTAATTTTTTTTAAATTTTTTTTTGCAATTTATTCTGCCTGCATTTTTTAAAATGTTGAATGTGAGATTCCATTATTTGTAGAACATTATGCAAATTTTCTTTCTGTTTATGAAATGAATTTATCAAAAAATAAATAAGTTGAAAAATGTAAAGTTGATTGGCATAATTGTATTTATGCTATTAATAAGATTAGGGAACTAGCTGGTCACTGAAGGAGGTTATTCAGTAATGAAGTTAATAATTTTTAGTGGGATCTGACTCCATGTATGAATTGATTTTTGCCTTACTAGTAGTTTTTACTTTTTATTAGTTAATGTGAAATGTTTTTTGATTGGTTTTAAAAAGCATGTTTTAATGATGGTGAATAAATTTTGTTCTCTTTCTTTCTAAAGCTAACTTATAGTGTTTTATATTTCAGATGGTTTATGAAATATCAGCATATTAATCCTGAAGAGGCTGTTCAGATACACTTAGATGTTCGCAGTAAACGAAGCTTAGCTGTTCATTGGGGTACATTTTGTCTGGCTAATGAGGTATGGTATCATTTACTAAGGCATAGCAATAAATTTATTTCATTTTCCCTCCTTGCAATTATGTTAATATTAATTTTTCATCCAAAATACGTAGTAACGTTCATTGACAGAGTCAAATTGTTTGTATCACTGTTTTTTACTAATTAGTCCATCTGTTCCTGGTATCCTTGAAACCATATTTTTCTAGTTAATTTAATACGTCAAATCGATTAGTGGAAAAATCTTACTTTCTATCTACAGAAGTAGAGTTAGTGTTTCTTAATGTGAATATTCAGGTTGCATCTTTATACCTAAACGTATTTTTGCCACAGACCGAAATGCAGTTTATTAGTCCTCCAGGTAAATCTTGCCCTGAATTATGTTTCACTGTATGTCTCTGGGCGTTTTATAAAGTAGCATATCTAAGTAACTGTATGATATATTTGTGCCAGAAACAAAACACTTGCAAACAGACTATCATTTTTGTTCTTCTATTCACCGCATCACAGCGATCGCTCTGCTGGTCTCTTGCCAAACTTGATTATCTAATGCACTGCTCCGCATCACTTCAGTTTTATGTTAGTGTAGATGGCATGGCAGTAGCACATACTAGCACACATTCTTTTTTTAAAATTGTCTTATTGCTAATTACCATAAAAGTATTTAATAAAGATAATCTGTTTTAGTGTAAAGTAGTAGTGTAAGTTAGTAATCTGTTTAGTGTGTAGTGCAAATAGATACACAGATGAGTTAAGCATTACCTAACTTATCTATGATCGAGTTATTACTTACAAGGCATCATTTATTTAGGGCAAATATTCATGCTAAATTATTTTAAATTAAAATGCATTTACACTGAAGTGCCAGAAAACCTGGTACACCAATCTAATATTGTGTAGAGTTCCCACGAGCAAGCAGAAGTGCCTCAACACGGCATGGCATGGATTCACCTAATTTGTGACAATATACTGTAGACAGTTCACACCATAATTCCTGTAGGGCAGTTCACAAAAACATGGGAGTGTGAGGTGATGGATATCTTCTAAGGACAGCACGTTGCAAAACATCCCAGATATACTCAATAATGTTAATGTCAGGGGAATTAGGTGGCCAAGAGAGGGAATGAAATTCAGAACAGTGCTCCTCAAGCCATTCGGTAGCTATTGTAGACCTATGGGGTGGCTCATTGTTCTGTTGGAATTGTCCATGTCCATCATAATGCACACAGAACATGAATGGATGCAGGTGGTCAGAAAGGATGTTAACATACCTCTGACCTGCTGTGGTCGAGTCTAGGCGTACCATTACATGCCAACTGCACACGCCCCTTACCATCACAGAGCCTCCACCAAAATCCTTTCAACAACAGTTCCTTTTATGCATGAGAGATCCATGGATTCATGGGGTTTTCTCCAGACTCGCACATGGCCATCCGCCCGATACAATTGGAAACGTGACTCATCAGATCAGACAGAATTTTCCCAATCATTAAAAGTTCAGTGACGGGGTTGGCCAGCCCAGGCAAGACGTAGAGATTTGTGCCAATGAGTCAGCACAAATTTGAGCCGACGGCTGCGACAGCTCATTTTATTTAGGGTACGTTGCACAGTGCGAACGCTGACACTTGTTGATGGCCCTGGATTAAAATCCGCAACAATTTGATGCAGTGTTGAACGTCTATCTCGTATAACAATTCTTTTCAGCCTTCGATGATCCCGTTCTGTCAAGGTCATTTTGTCGGAGATATGAAATTTCACCGGAAACCTGATATGCGCGGTACGCCCTTGAAATGTTCTTACTCGAAAATACGAATTTCATCGCTACTTCGAAACTGGTGTGCCCCATCTCTCTTGCGCCGATGATTAGTCCCTGTTAAAAATCACCTAAATCTTGATAATCTGCATTATAACAGCAAGAATCGATATAATAGCATCCCCAGACACCTGTTGTCTTATATACACACTGTCGACCACATCGCATTATGGTGATTCTCTGAACACCTCCATTATTTGCATACGACCTGCTGTACCAGTTTTTCTGGCTCTTCAGTGTACAGTAGGGCTAGTTAGAACCATATTATGGATTGCAAAAACTCTCGCCTCTAGTAATTCTTATGCAGAGAGGAAAAATAATAAAAAAATCATATTAGTATGAAGTAGTTCATACAAATTTGTGAGATAATTATTTTTGACTAATGTATCATTTTCCTATTTATTTCTGAACTTAGATGTCGTGTAACAAAATAAAAAAAAATGTTTAAGCATCTTTATTTAGGAATAAAAAAGAACTTAATGAATATTTATCATCACATTACTAAACGGAAGCTGTAGTGTGATATTAACCTGTAGCTGTAGTGTGATAAAATAAGACCAAATTATTTTTTAAGTGTTGTATGTACAAGGTGGTTATAATTAAAGTGCAAGTGTTTGAAAGACTCTAGAAGAAAAACTATTTGAAATATGTTGAAGAAACTCAGCATTTGTTACATTTAGAGCATGGGGAAATAAAGTAAACAATTAAAAAATTAATTCAAATTTTTTCAACTGGTGTCGCTGTAGGTTATTAAATGCTTTCTTTCTTTATTAAAGTGCCTATCTCTTCAATTTCAAAAACATTTTGCTAATAAGAGTAATGTATCTTTAAAATGCAGCCATGACTTTGCCGAAGGTAGAACATGCTCTGTTAGTGAAGTGTTTTTACCAAAAGAATAGCAGTTGTACTGCTGCTTTGAAAAAATAGTGTCATCTTAAAGATTTGAGAAAAGGACCAATGTCTATGATGGTTTGAAGAAAATGATTAGTAAGTCTGAAGTTACAGGAGATTTCGATGTGCTTCTTGGAACCAGAGGAAAGAATTAGGTATCTTTGGAAGAAATTAGGTATCTTTTGATTCAGGGTTAGTGGATCAGCGACATGTAAATGTTAGAAGAGTAGCAAAGACTTTATCAGTACCATGCCCGACCTTGCAAAAAGTCATGCGCTACATTTTACCATCCTTATCCGTATAAAATTAAAATTTCGCGGCACTTGCAACCAGGAGATCCATAACAAAGAACTGATTTTATTAATTTCATTCTTTCCAAAATTGATTATGATGAATCTTGGATTCAAAAGATTTTGTGGACTGATGAAGCACATTTCACTGTATAAGGATATGTCAAAACCCAGAAGTATAAGATAAGGAACTCATTCAACCCGCATTCTGTTTTTGGCAAACCTTTGTATTCAACGTTTTTTACAGTTTAGTGTGGTATGACTGCTGACTTTATTATTGGTCCATTTTTTTCCCGAAAATCTTACACGAACAAGGTTCATTCGCTGTACAATAACAGGTACTAGTTAACAGTAAAATTCTAGAAAATAATGTTACCTTGCTCTTCAAGAAAGAAATAGTTTAAATTCAACAATATTTATACAAGATGGAGACCTACCTCATATTTCTCAGTCTGTTAAACATTTGGTTCATCAAACTTTTAGTGATGTTTCCGAAATGTTTGGCCACCCTTTTCACTTAATTTGAATCCTTGCGACGTCTAGCTGTGGGATATTTAAAAGACCGCATCTATAACGACAAACCTAAATCTATTGTTGATTTAAAAAGCAGCATTACTAGACATGACCTAAAAATTCACCAGAAAATATAAGGTGCTACTGTGAATCGTGCTGTCTTGCATCTGCAGCATTTAATTGCACTTGAAGGCTTATATATTGAGCGAATATTATAATAATTCATTACACATTCATTAATAATTCATTAACTAAGAAAAATAGGCTCTAATTTCAGTGTATAAAGTAATGTCAATAAAAGGTGCCACCTGTCGAAAAAATTGAACTAAACATTCTTCACTGTATAATTTATTTTCCCAAGTTGAAAATAATACAAATGCCAAGTTTCTTCAACATACTTCGAATAGTTTTTCTTCTAGAATCTTTCGAGCACTTGCTCTTTAACTATCCTGTACGTACATGAATTCGGGCAATGTACAGAAGTGGTTAATGATTCTTTGCTTTCTCTTTCTTATTATTAAGATAACAATAAATTAATATTTAAGAATACAGAATATGTTTGTAGTCTGTTATTTATAATATGAATAATTCAATACGTGTTTAAAACATAACGAAATGTAATAACAAAGTTTTAACATTTTTTCTGCTTGTATATTATCTAAATAAAATTTAGTCTTCTTAAATTAAGTTCAAGCATAATATTTTTGATGTATGGATTTATGCTTCTTACCATATTTTAATTGTATTTTATTCCTTTTGGGAAAATGTAATCGTTTTATTGTTAATTATTCTTTTTGTTTTAGCAAAGTTTAAATTCTTTTATTAATCTTTTTGTTTTATTAATTTTCTTTTCAAGTTCAGAACGTAAGATCTAGTTATGATTCCTTTTTTTTCAATGTTTTATCAGATTGAATGTAGTGTGCAACCTTAACTGCTGTAATTTAGTTTACAAATTATTTTTTATCTACAAAGATTGATATCTATAATTTTCTCAATAAGAAATTGTTGCATATGAAATTTTTTTTTCTCTCTCTTTAGTATTACCTGGATCCTCCTCGAAAATTACGAGACAGTTTAGATAAACAAGAAATCCCTCCTGAATTTTTCTTCACTCTTAAGCATGGAGAAAGTCGCTTGATTGCTCAAAACAATCTAGTCAAACGGGACAATACACACGTGATCAATAATTATAGCAAATAACAAATGTTGTTAAATTTATAGATGAACTGTATTTTTAAAATATTTTATCAATTGAAGCTTTTAAAGTCAAAGAAAGCCTTCATTTTTTATGTGATTTATCTGCTCCTTCAGCTTTTTTTGCTGCAAACTTCATGGTATTGTGTGATAAAGCAGAGTGTTCATTGTAAATAAAATATTTTAGGAACAAACTTAATTGACAAAAGTGTGACTTCTATTTTCGAAAAAATAGTCAAATAATACAATTGAGATTGTTCATCTGAATTTTATTCTGAAACGGGCTGTACAGTATTTTAATTAGCTTTGAAGAACTGCCTTAAATAAACTAAATTAAAGAACTTAGAGAAATTAAACGAAAAGTTGATTTCTCTTTATGAACAATGCTTTTTTTAATAATGCTAAATTTATCACAAACATAAGTATTTTAGACATATTCGTAAAAGAGTTTAAATTTTTTTAAAGATATTGATTACTGGTTGATTTTATATTTATTACATAAAATAAATATATAACAGAACTATTTGTTAATAGTCGGTTTCTTAAAATGCTAATTCAGGTAGTGTTCATATTATATTTTGTATACCGTAAAATGGAGAAATGTGTAACAATTGCCAAAATGTTTTCTCTCAGTATTAGTAAATTAAGCTGTCACTTAAAAGGTGCTCTGTTCCTCAAATATACAGGAAGCATCAGTTAGTAAGCTGTGATGTGTCTTATTAATTTTTTTAGAAAGTGCCTTGAATCTATTTAATTTAAAAATCAGCCTCTATCGAGAGTAATTGCTTTTATCTTTTAAAGAAACATTTAAAACGATATTTTTATACCAAAGTATAACATTGTATAGTTTGATATGTAAATAACGGTGATTGTGAGGATAGTTAAATATATTATGTTTTAATTGTTGTGATTTTTTCTTTTCTTTTTTGTTGATGAAAATTTACTGTTATGTTTTTATTAAGCCTTTTAATGCCAGGAAGATATTGATCGTAAGACAAAGAATTCTCGAAGTTTTTTTTTCTTTCTGTCTCTAAAATCCTGATTTACAGATATTTCTCTCAATCTTTTTTGCATATATTGTGTGAGACAACAGAATATCCAGTTAAAAAAATATTTCTAACGTTTTTTTCATTTTTGAAACTCATTTCAATTTATTCTTAACTTAAATAGTTTCATTCCGAACATTTGCTATAATGTAGCAATTTTAAATTAAAAAAATTGTGAAAAAAAAAATAAAACTTGTTTTATAATTACTCGACTAAATGTTTTGTTAATTGTGTATTTATATTGGCTCACAGGAAATATGATCATTAAGAGAGAAATATCTTATTGATGTTTTACAAAACAATATTTAAGATCGTTTTTTATTTATACAATTAAATAAGCTTTGTTTTTCAAAATAAATGTTATAAATATATATTTATTTTTACAATATTTTCGTGTATATTATCTCTTACAATATGTTTTATGGATTGTTAGATTATGCTGTTAAGTTTGAATGGAGAAATGAAATGAATATTAATTTTAAAAAATTGTATATCCTTATTAGATTATTTCCTTATTCCTTATACAAATGCAGTTGATACTTAATATACCTTCTTTTGCTGATTAATTTTTGTTTTACTGACGTATTCATAATGTTATATGAATATATTTATTTTTTGTCATAATATGTGCATGATTTGTTTTCCAAATGCAGGGGTGGAGAATAGGCCTTTTGATTTTAGTCAATTAATGTATATGGTTTCTGCATTATCATAAGAGAATTTTCTAATTGACAATTAGACATCCTCTTACTGATATATATTTATAAATTTGAGAGTAGTATTGGTTTTTCTTTTCATTTCATTATGTTGATGTTCTAAAATATAAAAGTATTTGAGCAGCCTTTTGAGAATCTTATATATTAAGAAAACATTTTTGAAATAATCTGTTAGTTATTAATGCTCTGTACCGTCCATTGTCTTGTTCAAAAGTTACTGTTAATGTGTTCGTTTGTTAATATTTGCCAAGTAGTATATGTTATCATTAAGAGCTTTGAAAGGCTTATCAAATTTGCCAAGGTTTCAGTCAAATTCGTTAAGAAAGGTATCTTATCATATAAGAGTGCAATATATTGTAAAAGTATTTTCATTTACTTTTTACAACATAAAAGGATTAGTATCAAAGTTACTGATATGCAGTTGCAAGTATATTTAAAAGATAATATATTGTGCTCTTCATTCATGCTATTTACTGCATATATGTTTAACTAATTATATCACTACATGCATGTCCAGTACAGTCTTGCAAAAATGCAAGCATTATGTGTAAATTGCATTATGATTTATGTAATATGAACACTAAATTAAAGAATAAGAAAAACCATACACTAGAAATTTATGTTTTTGTTAAAAAAATACATTGATTGGTATTATAATAAAATACAATAGTCTCTGAATTTATATTTTTAATTAGACAGACATTTAATGAAACTGCACACTTCTATAAATCAATATAATTTATTTATTGAATTCAAATATGTATTTAAATTGGCATTATCTGGCTTTTTTATTAATTGTAATCAAGTATCTGTTTTTTATAACTTGGACCATGATTAATAATAAATAAGCATTTTGTTTTGGGACTGAAAATATGAATACTTTTTCTGTAATTTATAGGTTGAATAATTTCTTCCACTTATTAAAAATCGTTGATAATAGAACTGGTATTTGCTATTCAAAACATTTTTGTGATTTTTTATTAAGATAAGAGAAACAAGAAAATCGGTAACCAAATTACTGTAATTGAATTCATAATTGGATTAACTTTTCCCAACTTAACTTTAAATAATTATGTATAATATTGCTCTTTAATAAGTCTAATTTTAAGTTCAATTGAGGATGTGCATATGCTAGACATTAGATTGAATTTTTTAAACACAAAGCTAGAAAGGTGCTTTTTGTTTTTTTAAATAATGTTTTGCGTAATCTTTGCTATCTTTAATAACTGCAAGTTAATTTCCTTCATATAGAATAAGTTCATATGTATGATTGCTGTATTGTTTCTCTTTACTTCATTGCAGAAATATTATTATGGTTTATTTTTCTGAGAAATTTTTTCATTTTGTTTGCTTTTTATAAATTTTATAATAATATTTAAATTATTGTATTTTTCATATACTTTTTAAAACTTCATTCATTGTGTGGTTTGCAGTTCAGCTAATGATTTGCTAAAGAATACAAATTGTGGCCGAGAAAGACAATCTGTAAACATATATTTTTTTTCAGATTATATTCTTTACTTTTGAAATTGATAAGTTCGTGCAAACTATTTTTTTAATTCAGTAAGATGGAATTCAACAGTGATGATGAATGTTATAAAAAGGATGCTGACTTGTTTCATTAAATTTCTCTTTTAATTGTTTGCCACTAGCATTATTTCATTGCGTTTATTATTGTTTCTACCGTAATTTAACTTGATTATTTCATTAAATGAATTTAACAAAACTTATGATATTAAAGTGATTTGTTTTTAAAATTTGATATATGTTTTGGGTTTTTGAAGACTATTTCCACTAAAATTTTTGGGTTATCTTTAAATCATCAAATTATTATAAAAGAATTGAAGCTTTTAAGTCCATTATCATACTGCTTACTAGGCCAAGATAACCTAATGTTTATTCCAAAAATGTAAACAAATTGTTTTCTAAATCGGATGCTACACTTTGTAGATAATAAATTGTAGTTTAAAAGCTATAAAGTTACTATTACATCAGTTTTTTTTTTTTTGAAACTGTGGAATGAAATTTTCATCTAATCATGTTATGACTAATAAAACAAAAATTTCGAATATAGTATCTTTTTAATAAACCATGAAGTTGTGGAATGAAAATTTCCCCTTTAATCATGTTACAACTAATAAAATAGAAATTTCTTATATAATAACTTTTTAATATGCTATGTTTATTTATTTTTACATAGTAACAGATAAAAAGGAATATACAAAAACCCTTCCTTTTTCATATTAGTGAGGTTGATATCTTTGAGGCCGACAAATTCTCAGGTAATTTGATTTTTTTAAAAATTGCTTATGAGGTTAGAATGTTGAAATTCGTGGCAGTAGAGAGAGTGCGAAAGCAGTAATTAAAGTATGAATCTCTTTTTTTTAGTAAACAAATGAATAATTTTCTGATTCCATAGAAAATAAGCACAGTTTGTATTATATGAAGCAACACAAACAAAATGCCATTTCATAGAATTTCACTTAACCTTTGACTGCATAATTTTTAGAAATCATTATTTAGATGCGGTGTTTGCAATTAAGTATATTTCAAAGAAAGTGAACTGATACTATATGTTACTCGATAATAATATGATATTATAAAACTCTAAACTGCGGGATGCAATAGAAATTTTACTGATTGCCAACCCGCGGAAATCGCATTATAAGCATCTGGAGGGTTAATTTAAACAGACATAGAATTTATTTAAAGGATTTTAGAATGGGAATGAAAAGGTTCACTTCAGCAGTTTCAACATATCTGAAAACTTCAATAAATTTTATGGAAAATTTTTGTACTGTGAAACTGTATTACACTGTGTATTCATTAACGACATAATTTTCAAGCAATTGTTCAATCATACTATTTTTTAAGTTTCTCCATAAATGGGGTAAAATTTTTAGCGTGTTGTAAAAACTCTTATTGAACCATGTTTCTGGTCTTGTTTTTGTTAGAAAAAAGATATGCGAAAATTTTGCAGTATGATTTTTTAATTGCCCATCAGATGTTTAATATCACGATAAAATTAAATTATTGTAAACTTCTGTTGAATATAAAAGAAGGAAAGGGTTTATCAATTTTTTCGTATAGTTAAGTAAATTCTATATTATTTACAAAATGGAAGCATCAAAATTGATTTGTGGAAAAGATATAAAATGCTTTTTTAAATTAATGTGTTTGAAGGGAAGATAATAGTGTGCTTTTTATATATAAAAAAATTCTTTTCATTCTTTCTTTAAAATAAAAATTTCTCTAAAATAAAATGATATATATATACAGGTAGTACAGTAAAATATAATGATTATATATATATATAAGTAACCAATCTAAAGTAAGAAATATTTTGAAAACGAAACGAACCCTGAACCCCCCTTGAAAAAGTCTTAAGGCCGGATTATTTTTTTATTTGGTTTAATTTGATTTTCCTATTAACTTGATTTTAATACTTATATATATATATATATATATATATATATATATATATATACACACACACACATTCATACAAGGTGTTGCCGAATTCGACCGACAAATTCATAGGGGTGATTGAAGGCATCAAGAGGATAAAGAATTACCATACAACATGGGGTCCCACACGAAGTTTAGTAGGTGAAAATCGCAAAAATATAAAATATTGGAGAACTATTATGAACTGTAAGAAATTAATAAAAGAATAACAAATGGTATTTCAATTATCAATTTTATTTTAAGTGAAAGTATTTTTTTTTCATGCTGGTAACATGTGAATTTGATGATCTAGGGGGTCGTAAATTACTGAAAACGAAAAAGTAGTTTAAAACCCATATTTGCAAAATATTAAAACTTGAAAAAAAATAATAAAAGCTTGAAAATGTAAGGAATTTTATATTCTATAATTTGATACAAGCATGTAGTGTGAGAATTGGGGAGTTTTAAAGATATTCAAGAAAAACTAAAATGGGAACCAGAAAACATGGCTGCAGCATCAGTGCCGATGTTCGCAGGGAGCGTTGTGAAATTCGAAAGATAAATTCAGAGCAAGAATAATTGAGGCATTAAGCAGAAGATAATAGCATTAAGTAATATTTCCAGAAAATATAGAGTCGCAGGTAACGTTTTTCAATGAAAATCACAAAGTTTTATTCTCAGATGAACCTTGCTGTACGAGAGAAGGTGTCTTCAACGCAGACAATGCGAATATTTGGTCATTCGAAAATCCCCACATCACGATCTCGTCGAACGTACAACACAAGTTTGGTTTTAACATCTGGGCAGTCATTTATTTGGACTGCATGTTCTGCTCGAATGCCTCAGCGGCACAAAGTATCTTGTTTTCTTCCAGCACGTTCCTCCGGATTTTCTGCAGGGAACACCGACAATTGTACGCCAGAACATTTGGTTAATGCATGATGGAGCACCAGCACATGTTTGTTGACTGACTATATATATATTCGACTCTCTATATTTTTGCGATTTTCTCCTACTAAACGTCGTTTGGGATTCCATGTTGCATGGTAATTTTTTATCCTCTTGATGCCTACTATCACCGTTCTGAATCGGTCGAATTCGGCAACACTCTGCATATAATAATATAGTTCCATCTAGAGGTGTTAAAATATAATGATAATATATATGTATATATAGTTCCATCTAGAGGTTTTGAAGATTCCATTTAGGAAATGCGCAATATCCTTATGTATACGCCTTTGACAATATTCTGGTTTGCTCGTAATTAAATCCTTGTGTTCAGTGAGTGGAATTAACCGAGTATTAAGTAACCCTTAAGAATCATTTTTAAAGTACTTATCCTAACTATATTTTTATGTCCTTAAGGATATTCATTTTCTTGTAGGGATAGATAGAAATTACCATCTTTCCATATTCTTTAATTCCAATTAAATTTCTGTTGAAATGTTTCAGAAACATTATTTTTCTGATTTGTTATAAGTTAAAAAAAAGCAGCAATTTGATTATTAAGAACTGCTTCATCAACATGTTTCATATTTGCTACAGTATATTTCCTTTTTAAGTTTTCTACTCTTTTACTTTTCATAAAATACTGCAGTTGTTGTATTTTTTAACCTTCATAACGAAATTCTTACTGAAATTTAGAAAATTCATTGGAATGTTAACTCTTTCCCTTCCTCTCACTAAATAACAATTTCCCGCTATTTGTTATTGAATAGTGTAATACAAGAGAATTAATTCGTTGTTAGAAGTATTTTTCATTTTCACCTCTTTGTTAAACGCACTAATGTTAACTTGGAATGGAAAATTGGATCAAGTGTTCTCAGTATCATACCCTGGTTCTGATTTTTAAATTGAAACAGATTTTTGAAGCTTTGTATGCTTTTAAATCGTATATCGACCTCACCCAAATATTAGTTTATATTATGGATTAATTTGTAAAATGTTTATCCGATGATATTCAAAAACTGAAGGAATTTTCGAATTAATTTTTGCATTTTATTATAGGGCATTTTTATTTCTGCAATATTTTAAAGTGAAGAAACTTTCTTTAAAAATTCAACCTTATCTTTAGGGATAGCTGTATTAAAAAATTGAATGAATTAAAAAAATTCTTAATTATTTTATGACCATGAATAAAAAAGAAACGCAAATATTTGTCTAGTGCATGTTTATGTTTCGTATGTTCTATATTTATTATGTATCAGAAACGAAGACAAAAATGACGATATTTATTATAAAATGCATTTTTGCATTACTTGTGAACTTTTACATTATGATAAATAAGATATATTTTTTTACATAAGTATTATTTACAACATCCTTTTTTCTTCTTAGGTCCTTTGGAAATATCAACTTTATCGCGATCTTCACCCGTTGCTAGATCTTCCACAACTGAAATTTTTCCAACTTCTCGACTAAGCATAGCATCAACTAGGAATCTATAAATAATCACACTTATTTGCATATTAATCTTTTAAAAAAGAAATTCTAAATATTATTTCTTTAAAATGTTTAGGTAGTAAATCCTTTTATCCAAGCGTTTCAAAGTAATATTAGTTTTCCGTATCTTAGGCTACGCGCTTGTTCCTTGTTTCGCAAGCCTCTTTAAACTTACAAAAAGAGCAGTATCTTATGAGTTGCATTTCTGTAACTAATGGTATTTCCTGTTATAAAAAAATTCCGTTTGCTTTCTGTGATATGATTTTCGCAGGTGACACAATTCTCTCCCCCCCCCTCCCCGGGCGGCACCTAAAAATGGGATGGATAATCTTCTGGCTTATTGGTTGGTTCTCGCCGCCCTGGTGGGTACGGAAATGGTGTGGGGTTGGCACCTTCCTAAAGATAACGTGACGTGCCTCCTACGGGAGGGGCTATACCATGGCCGATTGAGACCTTAGGACTCAACCATAGTGCCCGCCAATGCTGTCACGGTGTTCCGGTCATTTAAATTTATCCGAATGCCTTCGGGCGCGGTGGTGTACCCTTTTTTGGTTCACAGGTGGCTCAGTTTCACACTGCGTGTTCCAAAATGGTATTGGAATGAAATTTTTTATTAATTTGATCGTTCATATCATAGCATATTTCTTTTGGTTGTTTAAAGTCATTGGAATACTAGTATAAAGGATCTTAATGCATTTAGTGCGATTGAAAATCTCTTCAAAGATATATTATTGCATTTTAAATTTAGTAATTCATTTTGTAAATTAAACATATTCGTCTTGACAAAAATTCTGGACAACTTAAAACTTTCTTTTGGAACTTAAATCTTCTGGACATCTTAAAACTTTTTATGAAGTTCAGCAGATAAATAAGTTAATTGAAATGTTTAGTGAAAATTTTTGAATATTTGATTAAGTTCCTGAAAGTACTTACATATTTCTTCAAGGAATTCGTTGTACCAAGTAAGCCATAAGCTAAACGATCCAATAACTTTGATGAAAGTTGTTTGATCAGGTAACTCAGATTTTGAATGTGTAGTATGATTAATTTGTGAAAGGAAAATTGTTTTAGTTCTAAGAAAATTAAAAAAAAATTGAAATACCGCATGAGTTTCATTTCATGGCTTCAATTTAAATAACGTTCATTAGAATGATATGATCAGGTATATAATATGATAAATATTATAAGGTATTCCAAAATTATAACTAGCCTATTTTGTTATTGTAAAAATTTTCCAGTTACCTTATTATTTTATTTCAAGTAAAGTTAGAATATTGTTGGTAAATTGCATAAAAGTAGGTTAACAGGGTAAAGGGACTTCAATAGTTTAATCTTTGTGAAGGAATATTATATATTTTCAACTGTGCAAATAATTAAATCGTTACTTTTTTTTTTCTTTTTCCATTTTTTTTTTCTTTTCTTTTCGCATGTTGGCTAGTTAATGGAAAGACCTGTATTTCAACAATTTTTTTCTGCCTTTTTAAAGTTTGAGATTTTAACTATAAAATTATAACAGATGTCAACTTACTTCATACAGTCGTCCACCATCAGACCTTCTTTTGCCGAGACTTCCGTCCATCCAATATAATTTCCTTTTTTGTAAGCATATTCGATTTCATCTTGATTTACATCTCGAATTGATAAATCGCACTGAATTAAAAACAAAAATTTAGTCCATTTTGCACATATTTTATAGAAAGGAAATTTTTAATTTTCTAAAAACCGAAATTAAGTTTGCGATTTAACAGGGTTTATACTGAAAAAAAAAGTGTCTTTAGAAACTGTTCGGTGAACTTTTTCGTTATTCCACCTTCAATCCTGTTGAAGTTTTTTATTTCATTTGTTATCTTTGCCTTATGAGATTTCATTCAAGGATTCTCCATTGTTATTTACAGTGTTTTTTTTAAAAAGACTTTTAGAAAATATTCTCTGTAAATACGTAATGACTTTTAAATTCAGCCCATTTATTTCGTAATGATATTTAAGTTTTATAATATAATTTTTATGTCTTTCTTTTGGAGCGACATGTATTTAAATAAGAGTAATAGTCGAATGTACTCAGTGGTAGCTTGCCTGATGGTCCTCTTACAATAAGACATTACAAATAAAACCACTTATACATAAGACCCCAAGATATATACTTGTTTATACAGCATAGTTCTGTGGAAAAGGGGTGACTGGCTGCAATTAAAAAAAAAAAGTCGTGTGATATTCAATGCGCTTATTTTTCTTTTTGCTCTATATAAAACGAATTTAAATTACAATTGTATAACTTATTTAGCTAACGTTAACATTATTTCTACTACTAATAAAGATGAATGCTCATGTGTGTGTTGTCGTTCTATAGGGCATTCCATTAGACCATAAGTTCCCTACGGAGGCAGTATTGCTCTCCATTGGACAAGGCAGCCTTCCATAGGGGGCAGGAGCATGTCCAGAAACAGCAATATTTTAATACTTGGCGTATGATTAACTATTATAGGACAAGAAGCGCTGATTAAAAAAAAAATTTTTTTTGAAAGAATGGTAGTCGAGAAAAGGATGGGAAACTCTGTAGTTGACCTAGAGCTACCACATTTTACACAGATACGCCTTGGAAACTGACATTGTGCACTTTAGAGTTATTTTTGAAAATTTAATTAGAATTTTAATTAATTAAAAATTAAATGAAATTTTGACATTTTTCATCTAAAATTGCCGAAAGAAAAAGCAAAAAATAATTTTGTGTCATCTTGAAATTTAAAAATTATCTTTTCAATGATACCAATTTAATTCTGATAATCAAGGATACCAATTAATTGCTGATGATCATCTAATAATTCTATTGAAAGGGAATTATTAGATGATTTGGATGCAGAAATAATTGACAGATTTGCACAATCATCTAGAAAACTAAAATACTTGTTGACTTTTCCTTAAAGCATCACTACCTGTAATATATTTCTGTACTTTTGAGCTGTTAATCTTCGACAAACAGAAAGAAGTGAAATCGGTAGAGAAGTTGTACATTATTTTAAGCTTGGATAAAAAAAATTTCTTAAAACAGTGAAGTTCCGAAATATCAATACAGTATATACCTATCAGAAATTAATTTAAAATTCAATATTAAATTGCATTTATATTTCATATTCTTTATTTCCTTAAATGTATATAATATCTGTTTACTGTAATTATTAATATATCTGGGAAAATTTAAAATTGAGAATAAAGTATGTTAATTTATCGATTTTATTTATTTCTGTATATATTTGTATGTGTGTATTATCTCTTGGCAACCATTATTTTCAGATCCAGTCCGCCATTGATTATACCATAAGAAATTTCATTGCATTCTTTTCTCACCTTAAAAATAGAGCCCTCAGGCTTGAAAAAAACTTTATTTTACTATATCATTTTTAAAAATCTTTATATTAGTCCATTTTAATAAAAAAAAATGGCAAATAGAAAGAATAATTCATTAGCTTTTAAACTTAGATCAAATTTTCTTTTGACCTTAAGGAAATGCGAACCAAATATCCCCTATCTCTGAGGATGGAACTTTTCTATCTTACCTACCCTCCTTGAATTTGTAAAACCATTAAATAATATAAAGATTGTAGTATTTTAAAAAACCTATAACAAATAATTAACTGTTGTAAATTATTATTTTACAACAGTTACACTTTTTATTATTATTTTACAATAACAACACTTTTTAACTTTTTCGAGATTTCAGGGGAGGGAATACAGGAAAAACTCTGCCCCCCCAGGGGGGAAATTTTTCGGTTTTCATATCCGCTATGTCTAAGGAGTGCACTCTTACCCCCCCTGCCCCCAAAAGGGGAAAAATTATAAATTGCTTCTCCTTTATTCCCTAAATGCAATGTATTATATATATGCGTGCATGAATTTACTTTTTATATTTTTTAACTAGCAATGTCGTTCTACAGGAAACGTTTAAAAATTTTAATAAGCTATGATTATACAATTTATTAATGGAAGTTTCATTTCTATTTTTAAAAAATATTGGTTTTTCTATCCCTTCATATGCTTATACACTTCAGCCAGCTTTAATGATACATTGATACAACGATACATTTATCTTCACTTGAATTTGAACAGTTTCAAAAGGCGTTGAATGTTGTGGTAATTAAATCCGCATCATCCACTACAATATTTCAAATTATCTTTTTCTTACGGCATTTTCAAACGAAGAATTATCTGATGCAAATATATACTTTTATCATTTGCTTGAAAATGTTATCAAAATAGTTTGTATTGAAAGAGTAATTGACTATTTCCTACTTATATTTGCTGCGTAAAATCCAAATTGTTCTGGCAATTGAACTACTGTAATGCCGGGTTTACACTCGGCCAGTTATAAGACGGCAAGTAGGCAGCGCATGCGTAGAAATACTGAAAAATGCTGTTCGGTCGATGGCAAGTAATTGTCCCGACTGGACAACTACACGCCTCTGTACTATATTTTTTTCTTGCTGCGCATGCGCTTGTAGAATTTGGCGGTTTTTTTTTATGGAGTTAAAAAAATTGATCACTTATCATAGATTAATTCTGACATTTTTTTGTTTTTTCTGGTGCGAGGTTGTGTTCTTTTTTCATATTAATTGCCATTTCTTTTCTATAGTTATCTAAATTTAGGTATGTTGACGTTCTTTTTATTTTATCATGTTTCTTTGTGTAAACATCTATCATTTTAATACGATAAGTAGGGAAAAAGAAAAATTCAGGGACGCCAAAACGACAATTTATAGCCAAGCATGGAATGCCTAAATCTATCTTATGAAATTGTGGCAAACATAAATCAATCCCTTTCTACATATGCTCTGCCTATTTGCAGTCGTATAACTGGCCGAGTGAAACCCGGCATAAGAATCAAACAAAATAATCCATATGAAAATTTCTGAATTTTGAGACGTAAAATTTTTGTGCTATACTTAGCTGTTTCAGGAAGGTTTCGAAAAAATTCTCATGGATTTTCATTTAAATTTATAACTGATACTACTAATATTTTTTTTATGAAAGATTTAAAAAAAAATTCGGCGAATTTTTGTTCCAAAATAGTTTTTACATTGCAATAATATCAAGCGACGTGAAAATGTTCATGATATTATTAGTGCGTTAAGTATTTTCATTTTCATGAGTCATGACGGAAGGTGCGAGAAATTTTGGTTTAATACACTTTTACCTGCTAGAAAAAAGTAAATATCAATTTTTTGTAGCCATTTGTTGTATAGAAATTGATAATTTCATAAAGAATCTACTTATTTAAAGTGATCCGAAGTTCAAACTTCAAATGTGGAACTCTTCAAACCTTTGAAAGAGCCAGGTTGTCAAACTAATACACTATAACTATTATAGAACTGTTCCAAATAATTATTCGATACATCTGGTAATTTTACCATTGGCACGAATGATAGCATATACCTTCACATAATAGAAATCAATATTATGCAGGAAATGGATGAATTGCCCTTTTATTCAGAAAAATAAGTAACCATCTTCTATGTATCATAAAAGTCGGAAAGGAGAATTCTTCAGAAGGCAGATTTTTAAAAATTGAGTATAATATTACCTTTTTCTTCGAATTTTTAAAGAATTACTGAAATGGTGACTAAACAAGCGAAAATTATTAATCACGGTCATTCACATACATTCGGTCTTCATTTAAAGTTATCATAAGAAAACAATGAAAAGTGTTGTAAACGACGGGTAACGTTAAGGATGTGAACGTAAGCATGGGGTAATGCTGTAATTAGTTAACTTTTTTTTCTAATATGAACTATGTACACATAAGTAAAAAATTAAGCAATCCAGCACATTTCTTTCGAAACAGGATGTTATTATCAAGTCAGAGCAAAGAGGCAAAAGCTAGAACGTCTATTTTCGTTAGCTTATTCCTTTTCGAAGAAGGTAGATTAATCGGACCATATTAAAACTATATATCTCTCTTAATTTAGAGAAGGAAATTCATGTTATCATGAGGAGACAAATGAAAAGTGTTATAAACGACGGAAAACGTTAAGGATGTGAACATAAGCATGGGGTAATGCTGTAATTAGTTAATTTTTTTTAAAATACGAACCATATACATATAGGTAAAAAATGGAACAATCGCGCACATTTCTTTCGAAACAGGATGTTATTATCAAGCTGGGACGAACAGGTAAAAGCCAGAACGTGTATTTCCGTTAGCATATTCCTCTTCGGAGGTGGACAAATTGGTCCGTGTTAAAATTCTCTTTCTCTTTTTTAATTTAGAAAAGGAAATTTTTAATATTGTGACATTGTATGTTTCTTTTAATCTTTGCGCTACAATCCGAGGTTGAAAGAAAAAAAAACATTTAAGAATATAATGCATAAAATATGTTAAAAATATTTCCTAATCTTATACTGAATAAATATTCATCATAATTTGCGGCACTTTTATTTTGATTCTATGATTTCTTCTTTCTTAACAATTTATGGATGCATGACGCGTTTTATATCTTAAAATATATTTTATCTAAAATAATCTCGGAGCCATGATAGTCTAATGCTAGATTCTCAGCTTCTGATTTCGAGGCTTAATTCCAACATAGATATCTTTTGTATAGGAGATGTGGTGCATATTAATTCTGCCTTTTTTCAAACGTCTTCCTGCTGACCTTGGAGAAAAGGGTACCATCGAAAGTTTTGTTATCTAACTAAGCTTCAAAAGACCCGATGTAAGTCCTCTGGGGATCCTTATGCTTTGTAACTTTGGATGACCCATTTTTTATTTTTACCAAAACCAGTTTTTTTAAAAATTAATTTTAAACTGAATTAAAAATTTAAGCAATTTTTAGAGTAGCAAATATTACAACTAATTGAAGTAAAAGGATCGCTCAGTTCTGGCCATTTTCAATCGAACTGGTTTCATTATTTCACGAATAAAAAAAATGTTAAAATTTAAAGGTAATTTTTAAAAAATGGCAAAAAATTACAAATTTTTTAAACATAATATAGAAATTTAAATGCGAAGTTTCCACGATTTGTTAGTTTGTCAGCTAAATGTAAGAAAAGAAAAAAAAAAAAAAAAAAAAAAAAAAGAGAGAGAGAGAGAGAGAAACTAAGACAATTGTTTACTTCAAACTGATCTGAAAACAGGAAAAACTATAAGAAAAATTCTCGCATAAAAGTTTACAATTTAAAAAATAATTTATTTGAATTTGGTTAAGTTTGATTGTATGACCTTTGTAAATCAAATCAAAGAACAAAATCAATTTATTCTGCAAATACTAAATATATATATATTCTCTCTCACAAAGTTGCCTAATTTTTGATTTGACAATATTTGATAATCTAGCCGTTGCTCCAAATTACAAGGTGCATCTCAAAATATTCTCACTTTGCCTCAAAATGTGACATGAACCTTACTAAACTAAACTAAAATAACCTTTGCAGATAAAAGGAGATATAATTTTCTTTAATCAGAATTGGGAGAAAAAAGACAACGTTAAAAAGATAAGCTCTTGATACGTAGAATGATTTACACCTGTCTGGTGTTTTATGGTTGTGAATAGTATCATAGTTCAACGGTGATCAAGGGTGAAGTAAGGGCTAAGTTCATATTACGATTGGAAGGAGCAACGAACTGGATGAAAATAAATAATTAAAAATAATAAATTGCGATTTTTTTTTCTGTTACATAACCATTAACTTCAGCACTCTAGTATATTCTCAGAAATATGAAAGGTACTTTTATTTTTGCTAATCTCTAAATTTGCTATCGCTTTTGTTAAAGTCTAGTTACATAATCAATTTATCTAGCTAGATAATGAGAGATATGAAATAATCTGGCGATCTAGAAATATTGCATGTGTGAGTAGGAATGTACTTGAATGAATAAAATAAGTAAAAAAAGAAAAAAATGTTACTTTTGAAGACTTTAAAAGCAGACGAGTAAAGAAAAGTCTTAATTTAGTTTTTTTTTAAAAAAAACTTTTATTTCAAACCTTATTTCCTTTTTAGTTCTAAAGCCGCTCTTCTACCTTTTTTTGTTGTATTAAAACCTTTTTTGTTGTATTAAAACAATAGCGTCATAATGAACTGGAGATTAAAAAAAACATTTTGGAACACAAATGCGATGGAAAGATATCGAATTGAAATAACTTCTTTGTCCTACAAATCTCCTATTGATAATGATATTGGAGAATGCTAAGAAAGAAAGGTCCAACAAGTCGTATCAGTAATTCAAATCCGTTTTTAAACAGTCCAGTTATTCGATGAGAGAATGCATTTTTTTTTTAATTCAGGGCCACAACTATGCGGATTCAACGGATCGAATAGCATTGGGCATTAAATAGAATTGATGTATTGTAAAATATAATGAAAGATTAAAGTTACTCAAGTCAAACTGAAAAGAGTTCCAGCTCTGCTTTTACTGAATAGTTCTTAAAATGCTATACTTATTTTTTTGATGGGAGAGGTTAATCAAGCGTTTGTTATTGTACAAGATGATAAAACATGCTTTTATTAGTAAGATATTACATATAGTACATGAACTATATAATGAAACCTAGTTTAGATATTTGATGTTTTCCGACAGATGCTAAAAGTTTGGGTTTTTAGGGGGAATATCGATCTTAATTTCTTTGGACTTTATAGTTTTTTTAAATTAATTTTTTTTAATTCTTGGATGAAATTCAAATTCATACAGGCATGCGGCCTTTTTAATTGAAAAGAAAAACTTTCGAAAGTTCATTATGTTGGTATTTGTAGTCAAAATTAATAATCACTTTTTTATTCTCAGGAACCTTCTGATTCTGAAATGATTTTTGAAAAAGTTTTGTCCTTATTGTTCATTTAATGTTTGTATAGTTCATGTATGCCTAAATATAAGTACATGCTAATGAAAATAAACCAATAAAAATAATTTAAACTTATTATTAATTATAAAATACGTAAAACAATATCAATTACAAAAAGGATAATTGATAAGTTGCAGCTTGTGTATGCGTAATCTGGATGTTTCTAGAAATCCAAGGTTATTTTTGTGACGGTAATTCTCTGCTTTCTATCCATATATGAGATATAGCTTGTTTTTACAGTTAGTTTTGGAATTTGTTTACTGATTAATCTTTATATTAACCATGACGAAGCGTTTTATTAATTAGGCTGTCCGTAGGTCAAAGTTTACACATAGTTTCCTGGCGACCTTCGGAAAACAAGTCGCAGCACTTAAACATTATACTAGGTGACAGACATTTTTATATATACACTGTGCATAATTGAAAAGTCGACGTATATAGTCTTGGAATAAGTAAGGAGATAAACATTATTTTCAGAGCACTTATGTTACCAAGTGAATTCTCAAGACAATTTAGGAAAGAGTATGCAAAATAACAAATGTTCGCCATTAAAATAATCTATGTTTTTTTTATAACCCCTTTACTTAATTCTGTACTATTATTTAATTAGAAGTAGTTTACTCTTTCTGCATTTGAGTTCTCCAAAAAGAACTATATGTAACAGGCACACAACATCAAAAATTTAAAAAAAAAATCTGAAATTTTTCTTACTTTATTTCCAAGAAGAATAGCTGGAAGAGGAGAGCCATCAGGCAACTGGCACTTTGCGTCGACATCTTTTTTCCATTTCATAGCGTTCACAAAAGTACTTCGCTTATTCAAGTCGAACATGACGATACAACCCTGAGCATCTCGATAGTAGACTCGTGTCATCCATGTAAATCTTTCCTGACCTGCAGAAATTAAAAAAAAAAAAATCATAGTCGAGTTAAGGGATTAAAATACTCACACAGGAAGCATATAGTTATTTAAAAATATATTAGTTTTAAGTGTTTAATTTTTTTTTTTTTTTTGTCTTTCGTCTTATAATTGCATAGGGAATTTTCAGTGATTTATTCGTCATTTTACCTTTCAAAGGTTGTAACAACGTACAAGTTAACATATTTTGTGCTGCACAGCTCACTTTTTTTGGTGATCGGCGCAAGATGTGTTCAGTTCTTTCAGAAATTGAATGTTAATTTATCTCAGAAAATATTAGGTTTCGAAAGGTCAACGCAGATTATATATGCGCTGAAAAGAAAGTAATCTTTTTGAATTTACACGATGCAGTTAATAAAGACTTTTTAATGAAAGTCATTTCTAATGAAAGTATATTCATTAATATAAACACAAAAACGTAAATATTGCAAAGAAGTTAGATGAAAAATCGTTTTGATATCTCAAACGATTTAAACTTAAAAACGAGAATTGGATTTGGATCATTTATATTTTAAAAAAAGAAATTGAAGATAGTTGCATAATTTTAGCAGTGAAATGGTCCAAAATGGTAAATAGTTGTACTTCAATGATTGGAAAGACATTAAAAATAAATTTTTTGTACGCTAAAAAGTTAGTTTCTTATGAATTTTGGCTGATATTTTGTTTTCGTATTTCACGCACTGTTTTACATTCTTGCTTTTCTAACGCAATATTGATCGACTTTTAAACTGATCTAGATTTGATTTCTAAATATTTGTTGTTCGGTACCTCGAGAACAAAGAATTTTCAGAATAACAAATGCGATCTTTCATATGAACGAGAAGTTTTTCCATAAAATTAGCAGTTTTTCATAGTATCATTTGACTAATATACATTTTTTGGTCATTTGACATTTTTAATAAAACTTACATTTTTGTTGCTACATAAATGTGTTATTAAATACCCTTCAGAAAATTAAATATTGCAATTTAAAAATCATCAGGAGGCTTTGAAAGCTCAAAAATGATTGGATAATAAATTTTTTTTTGGATTTTAACAGATGTTTCGATCTGGTTTCCTATTAAAAACTTATCAGCTGTAAAATTTACATAATGTTAATGTTAAATTAAAAAAAATGATATATGTTTTTATTGCCTTTTCTTCACCATTTAGGAACCGATCCTGTTAAACAAATTAAATGAACTCTAGCTGATTTTTTTATATATATAACTAACTTGTGAAAATACTGTTCACACATTCAATAATTAGGACTAGAAACACTATTTTTATTTGAGTGCGAACATTACTTTCTTAATTTGGCTGAAATTTTAATACTTATTACTTCGTTATCAATGATTCTTATTTATTTTAGTCATTGATTACGAATGAGTATAATACGAAGTCAATGACTATTATTTATTATATATTTTATCTAATGACTTGATAAAAATGGAAATAATTGTATAAATTGAATAAAAATATTTTGAAGTAATTAAAGCTGAAAAATAAAAAGTTAAACTGATCGCTGTTTCTGTATTTAAGTTAAAAATAGTTCTATATTATCGTGTCTTACCTTTAGAAAAGCATATTGTTTTATTCTTTAGAGCTGAATTGTGAAAATGAATGAATATTTGAAAATATTGAATAGAAAGTACAAAAATATTACCTGCGATATCCCACAGTTGAAGCTTGATAACTTCCTTTTCTGATTTCCATAATACCTTCATTGCAAAATCAACTATAAATGTAATTTGCATTAAATTAATTTCCCTTTACACAAATAAGTAATAAAAAACATTTTTGCACACAAAAGCATATGGCAGTTGAATTTTGAACTAAATGTTATGAAGTTAAGAGAACTCGATAGTAAAATAATTTTTTAAAAAGCATTTTTATTTATATATTTTTACTTACAGAAGATTGTTTTTATTTATATATTTTTATTTACAGACGATTGTTTTATTTTTGAATCTAGCAGTTTTACTGATAGGCAATAATCATAGCAAAGAGTTAAGATAGTTAAATTACACTTGTGAGATAGCATAATCATTTGTTTTGTGATAACTACAAACTTAATATAGTTTTCCCAGTCTATGACTCAAAACCACATACGCTTTGTTATTCAGAATGGTGGAAAAAAGTCCAAAAATAAGTTAAAACATAATTTTTTTTTTTATTTGAAGATAAGTTTTTTTTATAATAAAAAGAAAGTAGCTACTTTTACAATAAAAAGTTAAACACAGAGAAACATAAGAGTTAAACAGAAAATAACAAAATGTTTATCATTAATTATAAGTATTCTTAGTGGGATGTGAAATCAATATGAGATGTTTGTTGGCAAATTCATTCATTAAATGTATAAAGAAATGTTCTGATTGGGATTTGCCCAATGAACCGTCTAACCAAAATCGCTGTCTAATGAAAATAACTAGAGATTATGAGTTCTTCCAATCGAATATTTGTACATGGGGAAAATATAAAAATATAGAAAAAATACACCAATTGAATTCTTTGGGATAAACCTTTTTTCATTAAAAACAAAAGTTTATGATTAGCAACAGAATATGATGTAATATCATTTCGGTACATTTCATATTATTCAGCATTTATCTGAAATCAAATTCTCTGTCTTTTACATCACTAACTTAAGTTTTACAATTGTACTTTTTTCCCGGGAATTTTTTTGTTTCGGGATCCCTGGTTAAGGACCCCAATTTTACCGAGAGTCCGTCACATCTGTGGGGATTAGATGTTTTATCGGTGGCCAAGAGTTCTCAACAAGATTTAGTTTAGAGTTTCTGGGAGAAGTGGATGGCGGCTCATTTGTCTTCTTTGTTATTTGACTACTGTTCAAAGTTATGAAGATCATTCCAAAATAGCTTTCCTGCTGCGTTAAAACGGAGCGTTTCTCTAACAATTTGTACCAGTTAGCTAAATTTTTTTTTATCAGTGAACTTTTATGAAACTTACACATATATAATGTTCAGCTTCTATAAAATATTGAAAGGAAGTCTTAGTGGTGAAGATTGAAAGTTTGTTTAAGGATTTTAAAATCAGACACATAGAAATGTGTGCATCTTACGAAATAATGAGTTGTGAGCCTTTATAAACCAATGTGTTGTGTATTCATATTTTAACCAGCAATTTGAAAAAGGGAACGAATCTCAAAACCGTTTTGGGGGTAAATAAAAGTAACCACTTTTCTTGTCTCTTATATTTTCTCTTAACTATTATATGAAATCTTTTTAGATTTCTTAGATTCCTCTTCTAGAAAGAGGATCTTTATTATAAAATACGTTTGGTTAAAAAAAAAACCTTCCGAATAAATTTTTTTAATGTTTGTTCCCTTTTTAGAACTGCTGGTTCATTTATCATTTGCTAAGTTGCTCTTGAATATATAAAATATGTAATAAACTTTAAAAGTTTTAGCAGATGCACCAAAATATTCCAGTTTTACGTAGGAGTTTACAGGATGTTAAGTCATGTATGTTCTTGTGAAGATGTTGCTTAGTCTGAATATCAACAATATCTTGCTTAGTCTGAATATCAACAATAATGAACAATATCAACAATCAGTAATTTCAATCAAATCAGTAGGATAACAAGTATTCTGAGATGGTATATAAGCTCTCAATATATGAGGCAGTAAAGGGAAATGGGTGACCTGTAATGCTTTTGTACTGTGAAAAGTTCCAACAAATATATGTTTCATCATAAACAATTTTTGATTTGCATTATCAATGATGCGATGAAATAGTAACCCATCATCTTTTGCTTCTCAATGCTTTTTTCCTTTGAGGATTCCTCAAAAAATTAATGTATGACTCCTTTGTTAAGTTTGAGTAGAATCTCATAGCTAGAGTTTTTTTTTTTAACTTTTGCATGTGTCCGTTATAGGCCAGGAATATTTCAAAGTGTGTTTCAATCAATGCGTCATTGCAAAGTGTGTACTGTTGTAGACAGCAATAATTTTGAGCAGCTTTTATATTATTATGCTCTCATTGCTTAATAAATTATAAATGCTTCACATTTATTTTTAATCTTCAGCTCACAGAGGACCGTTCCGCTATTACTCTTATGTATAAAATTGATATGTTGTATTATGTCTAACCCAATGTTAAGAATTGTTGAAATTCTTTCAAATCCCCTGCATTACTAAAGCCTTGAATCAATGAAATACTGATTACTTATTTTATTACTGACTTAAAACTTAAATATTACTTAACTTACTGAAACTTACTGGGAAACTTAATGAAATGTTATTGATGTTTTTATGCTTTTAAAATGATTTCTTGTAAAATCAGTGTTTTATTTTAAAATTAAAAAGATTGCTGTTGGAAATTAACTCTGAAAGATTGAATTATAATTTGATGATATGGATGATACTTTTGATTGTATTATATTAATTTATTCACTCCGTATTAAGATTAAAGCATTAATGAACATCGGGATTTAATTAGACTCATCTAAAAACACACGAAATAAAAATGAGCCTCGGAATATATATATTTCTTAAGGCTTAGTCATATTGTGGAAGTACCAAACTACGTCATTAAACATGATGAAAGATTATTGGCTATGAAAATCATTTACTCCTACATTCTATGTCTCAACTCATCCTATTATATAATTCCTACAAGGATAAACTTCCTAATTAAATACCTGAAGTAATATCTAAAAATGTCTGATCACATGGACAGAATCGTTTCTAAACGCATCTTTAAAAAAATAAAAAAATAAAAAAGAGAGAGAGAGAGAGAGAGAAAGCTTTTGGAAAGAAGGAAAGCAAAGCATAAAGTAGTTATACAGTCATTCGCCTAATAATATTACGCGATCAAATAAGTGTTAATGGATTGAAGCGATTCAGAATTTTTGTATAAGTACAAGAAGAAGTACTTATTAAAATTATTTTCAATTTTATAACTCCTCTTTATTTTAACTAAAATTTTCTTGTATACAAGAGGAAATGGTTTTATAAAGCAAATCAAAGACAAGATCATTGGGATATTTCTGAAATTATATTCAAAATTGATATAATGATATTTGTGAATATTTTTAAATTGAACTAATTTTTTCTTTTTCATTTTTGGTTCAGGTAAGAATTATTAATCACAGTATGTTAAATCTGTTTAGGAAATTCCTGTGTTAGTTAATATTGCTTTTAAGAGACAATTCTTACGCGCAGTTATTGTCATTCATAATGAAGTTCAAAAGGGATTTACTTTTCTTTTTTATAGATTAAATAGTTTCACACATTTTCTGTAAAAAGTATTTTTAAGAGAACATTGTTTGTTCTTGAATATTTTTACTGACATAAAACAAGCAATTTTTAGTGATTTTTTTTTAGTTTTTATATAGATTTTTGATGTGAAAATTCCTTTCCAGTTCAATAGATTAAAAAAAATTTTTTTTTCTAATTGACGCATATAATCAGTTCAAGAAAAACAATCATAACGTATTCTCCATAGAAGCTTAATTCTTTTGAACACAATTTAACTGATTGTCAATAAAAGCAGAACTAAGTAATTTAATCTGTTCAGTGAAGTATTTTTAACACTCACACTTAATACTTTTAATACTTTTGATTTAATAACATTGAATACAATAGAAGAAATTCTTCGCATGAGTCTTTATTTTTAGAAATATTTTGATGATCTAGGAGAATTGTGCGTTTCAAAAACGTCATTTGCTTTTAACGCTTCAAATTACTAGAATTTTACATTTAACGTAATTGGAGCAATTAGATTAGAATTTCTGATTGTCAATAACCAAATGTGGCTTAATTTTAAGAAAGAAAAAAAGGCAGTTTTGCATTTTCAGTACTGGAAAGAAAGGTCAAGCATAATTATATTTAATAACTGCTAAAGATTTTTCATTAATTTTAAGTAATACGAAGAATCAATGCATATGACTTTGTAAATTATGAGGCTATACATTCTCGCTCCGATTATGAAATACTACATTACTCCTCTTTTTTCATTTTTCGAGGGATCAGAGGAATAGTCAGGTAAACTTGGGAAAAATGTAAATGGCAAAAATCCCTTTCATTATCCTTAAATTTAATGTCAGAGCGATAATAAAAGGTATTCTAAACAAAGGAACGGAAGATAACGGAAAAGCAAGACGATACTGTAATTCAGGTCTATAATCAAAGATAGTAGGTTTTTATCAGTAATAATTATTTCTAGAAAAAACAAAAATGATAGAATACTTTTCTTATTCCTTATGTATTTTGGTTTTGAACAATTCGTTATTGGTATAAATCAGATTATGAGAAGATAATCAGAAAAGGAAGCCATTTTTCTTCAAAAAAATGGAATAACAATAAGAAATTTTGTTATACAAAACCGATATACATATTGATATACAAAACCGATTTATATTTTATAGACTAATTGTGAGAAGCATATTAAGCGCAAGGATCAACATGATTTTAATACGAAAGTGCTAACTTCATGTGATCCACAAAAAGAATCTTTTATTAAAATGAAGTTTTATTTTGAACGGCTTTTTAAAATGTGTTCTTTCTGTAGTTACGATCTTTCCAACTTCGAAGAAATTTTATTCGCCTAAATTACATTCAAAACTGCCCAAAATTAAATCTCAGTAATTCTGCATCTTAAAGGAAGTTTATTTTCTTTCACAAATATTCATTTTAATATGTATTTAAAAACGTGGAAGAAATTTCACCTAAAATTTTTACAGAGTGTTTAGATTTGGTTACCAAATATTTGTAACATTGAATCTGAATTTTCCCTGTAGTTCGTGGTTGTAATGTATCTTTGTATTTGATTCGGTGTTGATTCTGCATTTCACTGCAAAAAAAAAGTGAAAATTCTTCAAAATTCGTAAAATTTTTCTAAAATTTGCTCACAATTTTTGGCTTAAATGCTCAACAATGCTCAAAATTCTTACCCTCACTTATGATGCGAAACCTAATTGATTGATTTCAACCTTAATTGATTAATTCATATTGCACACAAGTGTGCGAATCAGATTTTCATTTTCAACTTTTTTCATGCGAATATTGAACATTTTAAATTGTTCATAAATTAAAATTGAATTTGAGTCTTTTCTTCCTTATAAAAGCGGGTCACAAATATTCAGTGTGGGCCGCGAGTTCAACATGTTTAGTTTATGGGCATTTGCAAATCCTCTATGACCCATCGCCCTTTGCGATCTGTTTCAGATTGAGTTAATTGATTAAACATTGACCTAATAAACTGTTTTATGGTTTTAATTTTTTGATTCTGTTGGTTAAAAAAATTACAGGTTTAAAAGCGTCTGAGTAATGATAATAATGAAAAACATTGTATAATGTTTTGCAGTTTTTCTGAATATTCGAAGTTTGAATTTTTATGCGTTTGCTTTTCTCTCTGTATTTTTTGAATTTCTCTACAAGATTTTTCCATAGAATAAAACGCTTTTCATTGAAATTCCACATAAAATTTATAAAATTATCCATTTGGATAAACTGAAACTATCGTCCATTTTGCTTTTCATATCACAATATTTGACTTTATTCTTTTCATACCATATTGCTACTGATGTATCTTTATAGCCGTCATAAAGCAAATTTTCAAAGAAAGTAATTCGTTAAACCTCATTTAACTTCAAAAAACACTTTCCATCATATAATTGTTAATATGAAAAATTAGAAAAAAACAAAATGGATTTCGACACTTTTATAACTTTTATTCCACTTGAAGTGTTTCATGTTTGTAAAAATGAAATTCTGCAATCTATTTTCATTTGTTTCTTGAAGTGAATGTTCAAATTTCAGATGCTCCTGCATCATCTTTGACAATACACTATTTTAATATTTTTAGAACTTGACTATCACTTAATCGATTACCGTAATTTAATTTTCATTTTATTTGGATGGCACCATAAGATACAAAATTTAAAAGCGGTTTCCAGAACCCATGATTAATGAATAGAAATTAGAAAATAATTAAAATACAAATAATCAATTTTTAGCACACGAATAAAACTGTCTTTTTAAGAGCTGTTTTTATTAAATGTATTCTATTTTATGCGGAGGGCGGGGGCAGGAATACATATAATGCAAGTCTTTCCTAACAAATCAAAATGCATTCCTTTAAATTTATCAAATTTTTCAACGTGATTATCATTGTTTTGTAATTGCGTAAGTTCCGATGTTATACGTTTTCAGCTATTATAGTCATACAACATTTTCAACTATTATAGATGCAAAGAATGCATTGATTGCGTTTCCATTACTTGATTCTGTTCCACCAATCTACGGAAACAAACAAATTTATATTTAACATGCGCGTTCCAATTCAACTCGATAAAAATGCAACATGCATTTAAATTGTTTATGTCTTTATCTATGCACTATGTTTATGCCAATAGGAAATATGAAATTTTCTTTGTATGCTCGCTTTGGTGCTATTAACAAAAGAAAAAAGAAAAAAAAAAGAATAGCGAAAAAATAAATAGGTCATAAAATTGGCATCGTGGAATATATATATTTATTAAATTTCGGGGGATGAAAATATTGTTTTCTTTAGATAAAATTTTCTGAAGCTATGAGGGGGAATATCCAGATTACAAAATGAAAACAGTATTTAAATACAAACATTTTGTTAATTCTTTTTATTTCAATCATTCATTTTCTTTCTAGTCTTTAATTTATATTCCATTATTATAAATACTATATAGTCTGAAATCAATTTTTTTCGTAACTCATTATTAGATGGTGCACCTTGTACAGTTTCAAAATTTAATTAAATTGACCGATTAACTGATAATTAAGTTTTGAATATATTGAAATAGTGTATTGTCATCAGCAATATATAAGTGTACAAAGCTCTAAGGTCATAAGAAATGAGTGCAAAATTGATTACTGAATTCTATCCTTGCAAATATGAAACAAGGCTCAATAATAGCGCATAAAAAACATCAATGGCATTCTGTCAATGGTAAAAAAAAAAAAAAAAAAAAAAATTGGAACATTTATATAAGATAATTTACGTCAATCGAGAACATTTGATTGCATTTCACGTAGATAAAAAGTTTTTGACCGCAGATTATAATTGTCTGCCTTTTATGGAAATATACGAAAAAGTCGAATAGAGTTCATTACCGATTTATTTTTTATTTTTCATTTCCTAAAAAAAGAAAGAGTCTTTATATTCATAAATCGTTTTTTTTCTGCGGTACATGTATATTTAAACTTTGCTTACTTAATTCGGTTTAGACATTGTTCATTTATTTGTGATCCGTGATTATTCAGTTTTTCTGAAGTTTTAAAATACTTTCTCATAACTTGGAGCATTGCTACACAATGTGCTCAAAACGGTTAATTTTTTTAAAACTTTTGACGGATTTTCTGGATTTCAACCCGGAATTTTTTGGAAGCCGAGTGCACAATTTCTGGACATTAGTTGAGAAAAGGGACTAGGACGAAATCGAAGAATAAATCAATCAATAAATAAATGTGATGGTTAATTATAAAGAGGAAAATACACACACAAACTCTCAGGAATAGTTAAAAAAGTAAAAACAAAATATCTTTGAATTATTTTTATTTTTTTCCTTGAAGTTAATTAATCTATAGCAACCATATATATAATAAAATTGGAAAGGAGAAGTAAAAGAGTTTAGGAATAGTTAAGGAAGCAATAATAAAATATTTTGAAATTTAATTAATTTATACTAGTCATATGTATAGTGAAAATTAGAGATTTCTTCAGAAATTAATTATTTTAAAAATTATATTTCGCTCAACCATTTTTAAATTATAAACTATTAATGAATAAGTCTAAAACTGGACAGCATCATACATTCAGTTGAGATACAGGAAAAATTTTTCCGTTCAAGTCTATTTTTCTGGAAAAGGAGAAAAAAAAGTCGAAATTGTTCTGGCTAATCTGGAGTGTTTGGCCATTTTAAATGTATGGCAAAATTTGAAAGGAATGAGTCATTTTTATATAAAATTAACCATTTCAACTAACTTTTTAAAATAAAATTAAGTATTCTTTTTTAATATGAACATTATATTCCTAAGTAAAATCCGGATAATTTATTTGAAATATGGACAAACACAAGAGACTTTTTACTAATTTACTTAATGATACTTTTTGTTAATTTTCAAGCTAACTGATATGGCCAGTAATGAAATACCATGTAAAACTGCCGAAGAATTTAATTTGATTCAAAGACTTCTTGTTTTGTTTCCAAGAGTGAAAAACATTGTGAAACTAAAAACTCAGCAATTAGAGCACACTGCATGGGATGTACAAATAAAAAAATGCAGTCTTTTATTAAACTAGAAATTTTAATAAAACTTTTTATGTACAAATGATTATATTACATCATAGTGAAATGCCCTATATCTCAAGACATTTGTTTATCAATTTTTCAAATTTAGCAAAAATTTCAGTGTATTTTACATGAAATGTAGTGGTATTAGTGTGACAAATTTAATACAAATGCGTTCGCCTTACCAAAAATGAAATTTTTATTAATAATTAGTTTTTTTGTTTTTGTTTTATGGAAAAAACTGCTCCGCTCGGATGCTGGTCGATGCTTATTAAACACTATGATTCAATCTGATTTGATAAGTTTTCGTAAAAATGGAATCTTGTAAATAATTTTTTCTGTTGCGTAAGAATTTTAAAATTTTGTGCACTTGTGTATCCTCGATGAAAATGGAGAATCTTAATATTTTCAGAACTTCATTATTAACGGATGATTAGATTTTTATGCCATACTGATGACGCCATCTAGTAGCTGATTTGGGAAAAATCGATTTACGATCCCATAATATTTATAATAATGGATCTTAAATAAAAACCTAAAAAGCTGAACAAATCAAAATAAATATTTTTACTTCTTAGCACATTAATGAAAAGGTATTTTTGAAAACAGGTTTTATAGAATTTATGATTCTTTAGTTTTATGTATTAATAAGGTCGCTTTTACCGATTTCATAGAAAATTAAACAGAATGTTAGTTTCTATTAGCTGAATTTTAAATATAAAAAATATTTCAATTTCTGATTTGTATTCTACGCACTTATTATAAATTAATAAATTCTAAGTTTTGATGTTTAAGAAGACTGGCTGCACTTGAAGGCGTGCCAAAATTTCCCAATTTCTATCGCCATTAGCATTTAAAAGTATGTCATTAAAACAGTTTTATCAGTAATTGAACTTTTTAATTCTGTAATTAAAAGGATATTGGAAAAATATGTTTTATTGAAGGTTGTTTGGTTTTAAAATTCTTTGCACTTCTTTTACTAACCAATACAATTAAGATAAACTGTTTTTTCCTTCTGGCAAAGTTATCTGTATATAGGCTCTGATTGGTTTGTTATATGTTTATCATTAAAAAGTAAAATGGAAACTTCTTTTTTTTGGGGGGGGGGTCATTTTAAATGGAAGTAATTTTTGTCTCCATGAGATTGTTTTGCAAAGAAATTCAGTGATGGAGTCTGGTTTTATTGCTGAATTTTCTTATGTGATTAAAATGTATTTATGACCTATGATAGCAGATATGATTTTTGATGCAATTATGTTTTGATGGAAGAAAAATTTGATTTAACGAAAGATTTCACGGTGTGGTTATAAAAGAACAAGAACTCGATTGTCTTGTTAAATGAATAATCTAGTTTTTTTCCATAAAGATCTCATAATTTTGAAAAGGCAGGTCTAATTTTAGATACTTTATAAGCTCTAGCTAGTTTAGTATATGATTATCATTAAAAAGTAAAATGATAACTTTTTTTTTTCGTTTTCATTTTCAGTGCGATCGTGGTGGCCTGGTGGTAAGATCTCGGCTTCGGAACCGGGGAGTTTCAGGTTCGAGACACCATTTCACCGAAAAACCGTCATGTAAGCAGGTCCGGTGCACGTTAAATCCGTCGGGGCCAAATGTCCTCCTGCTGGTGTGGCGTGGAAGTTTGGAGCGGGGGATTTCCAGCTCAGAGGTAATCCTCGTCATTATACCGCGGTTCAAAATTACGAGGTCCGCCCCAAAATAGCCCTCGTGTTGATTAAAAAGGGACATTAATATAACTAAACTTCATTTTAAGTGGAAATAATTTTTATCTCCATGAGATTTTTTTGCAAAGAAATTTGGTGTTGGATTTTCGCGAAGTTGATTTTATTGGTGAATTTTCTTATTATATTATAATGTATTTATGACCTATGATAAGAAATATGATTTTTGAAGGTATAATAGAAGATTTTGATTTAACAAAAGATTTCGAGGTGTGGTTATAAAAGAGCAAGAGCTCGATTGTTGTGTTAAAAGAGAAATCTTTTTAATAAAGATCTCATAATTTTGTAATAGAAATCTAATTTAAGATTCTTATAACTCTGTTTATAATTTTATCCGTATTTTTAAACACTTTTTTTAATTCAATTTGCTTCATGTTTGTAGGTTAGGTTTATAGGTGTTTACTTACTTCCTGATGTGCTAGAATTTTCGATTTGCTTAGACTGGTGTGTTCTGTTGATGTTACACTTTTTAAATATTTTCAGGACTTATGATCGATTAATTTAATTAAAATTAATCGATCCATATGAAAGGATAAGCCACCTCATAGTGAATTCAAGAAAACAATCATTGCATGATTCAATAATATTTATGTTAATGAATGATAAATTATAGACTTAAAAGTAGCAAGCCGTTAAATAAAAATAATTTCTGCTTTTTAATACACTAATAAAATTGTGTTTTCAAAAACTCTTTCATTCATTTTTTTTTTACTGAAGATAGTAAATTAGAGATTTCACTTTTGATTTTTAAAAAGTATGATCTGCTCCATTAAAATTTTGACCCGGAATTGCTAGATTTTAGAAGAATTTCCTTGACGCAAAATTTTCTAGAAAAAAAATAATAATGTACAGCTTTGACTGTCTTCTTTCCTTATAAAAAAGGGGATAAAAGACTTAGACAACCGCATTCTTTAGTGAGAAAAGAAAAAATAGATGCCCTGGGAAATGTCAATGTATTGACCACATCTGTCGCGACTCCTTGGCTCCAGAGAGAAGATGCGCTTGCTCCTAGGGAGGATCTTGATCCCAGATTGTGGAATTATCTAGTGGTGGGTGTTTTGGTTTATTTTCAGGAACCTAATCCCAGCTTTTGGAATTATTTTCTTCGAGTTATTTTCAGAAAATATGAATGAATTGGTTGTTGAAAATAATTAATAGTTGATAAAAACTATTAAAGATTGATTATGGCTTAACAAAAAAAAAATCTTTTAAAAGATGGGTTACTTTTAGTCTAACGAGAATGATTTTAAATGAATATTCAATCTATTATTTTCCCACTTGTATTCGCAATACTATCCTTTTTCCTAAGAATTTCTTTTATTATTATTATAATGTTTTAAAACAGATATTGAAAAAAAATTTCTCCAACTGATAAGAATATAAATATCTGAAAATATTATACATACGGCTTCTATAAAATTATTCTGTTTGCAGTAAATAAAAAAAACAACAACCTATATTTTCTTAGATAGTTCAGAAATATGAATTGAAGTTTATCAATATGCTCTGCGTATTTTCCTTCTCCCTTCGGGTAATCGAAATAAGGACTAAAGAGAAATGATATAAGCACGAAAACAATATCCAGACATAATAGTTTACATTAAGTACCAAATGAACAATATTTTACAACGTTTAAAGGTAAAAAAAGAAGGCTGGGGTGATAAATTCGTTTAAAAAAGAGTATAAAGGGGTTGCTAATGTGATGTCCCTAGGAGCTGATTCAGTGATTAAATGTAGGTTCTGACTTGGCTTATATTGTTGGGGAATGATAAAGAGGAGATCAATTCACAATATTTTTTTTTTCGTATTTGAAATATGTAATTATTTTAGATAAGTGTATTTAAATCATGAAATAATTGATGCCTATTTTAAGCTATTATTTGGTGGTTTATTATTGATTAAATATTAACATAATGTGTAATATAATTCAAAACATAAAAAAAATGAACGTGTTAAAGAGTAATTTTTGAAAAATTATGTTAGCTTCAAAATTAATTAAAATGAAACAATTTCAACACGAAATTATGAAATGGTTTAATAATATAAAAAAAATATCATGAATGAAAACATAAAATATATTTAAACATTTGGAACCTTAATGTTTGTAATCTCTTTTTGCCACTGCTTGCCAGATACTTATTATTTTTATTTATTTGAAATAGCAACAAATGAATAAACAACACACACACACACACACACACACACACACACACACACA
>JAPMOR010047086.1:62594-146199 GCA_026543865.1 Argiope aurantia | reverse complement strand
ACACACACACACACACACACACACACACACACACACACACACACACACACACACACACACACACACACACACACACACACACACACACACAAAACAGCTTTCCACCACCTTCCGGTCCCACTGCATCCCTTGATAGATTGAACAGATTTTTGTGATTTTCCCCAAAATTTTATTTTTACCTCCTTCAGACTTCAATTGTTCGAAACTTGTTAGGAAATATTTGTGATAAATTGGATTGTATTAACAAACATTTGTTAAAAAAAACCCAATAAATCCCAGCAAACAAATAGTTAATTCCTTTTTCTAGAAAACGATTACATTTAGCAGAGGAACATTGTTCTTAACTACTGCTAGAATTATAATAATAGAAATCATCCAAGTAGAAATAAATTATTACTGTTTTTGCTATTCTTTACAGAATATATTAAGATTGTAAAGTAATCTTTATATTTCGATCTGTGATAATGCGAATAGATTTTTTTCTACACTCAGGGAAAAATATCAGGTTTTGAAATTAGTTTAATAGAAAATCTCGTATAATAAATACTGCTGAGTATAACACCAATTATTCACACTTCAGTTATCCGGATTGCTTTGAGGAGATAAAAAAAGTAATCCAAAAGAGAAATCTTTCCAAGCAAAAACGATTTCAGGCAATGAAATAACTGATTTCGAATGATATGTTTAAGGAATGATATTTAAATACAATATACAAAATATTAATAGAATTGCGTTTGTAGCCATTAATTTTTAAGCAAATTTCGTTTTCCCCTATTTTTATTGCTAATAATCCAATAAGTTGGATATAATTTGGTCCTTATTATTGAGGATAATTGTAATTCTACTATATCTTAGTAATAATCGCAGGAAATATTTTAAAATAGAAAATTATGCATCAGATTTTAGTTTTTGTCAACGCTAGATTTGTTTTGTACTTGGTTTTAAAAGAAAAGTACACGTTTTTCAAAATTGCTATTTGATGGATACACTTTTTCCATAGTAGATCTTCTTCTCTCTCTAAGAGAGACTTTCATTTACAATTCTGATGATCTTCATTTTGTATTCCTTTAACTGTCGACCAAAAAAAATATTCCAGAATTGACTTTTCTTATAAATGAGCTCAGATTTCGAAGGAAAAAACAGCTTGTCCATCAAAGCGGTGTAAGATATATAGTTATCGGCTTAGTTCCAGTATCCATTAGCGCAGTCAGTCGTTATGTTCTATTTATGGCTTATTTTTTTTTATCATAGATAAATTTTTTTGCTTACAATAATAATAATAATAAAACATTTTTCTGAAGTCCTTTGGTACCATTCTGGATAATTTTTTGAGAGTTTATTTATGTTGATTAATAATACGAATTTGAATTGAGAATACGAATGAGTATTTGAATAATGCGAATTGAGAATATTGGTTTTATACATTCATATTTCGGTTAAAACCTTACGAAAATACTGCAACTTGCTACAATTTTCCCACATAACCACTATTATGCATCTCATGTACATTAATAATGCACGAGATGCACTGAAAAGGATATGTGTTTTAAATACAGTTAGTATGATTTTCTTTGAGAATGATTATTAATAATAATTAAATATACAATGGATTTTTTCAAATGGCATTAACATGCTCGAAGCCACAACTCAAGCCCGAAATTAGAACCAACTATCTAATTCAATTATGTCTTTCGATATATCATAACTATAGTAGAGAGGAGATAATCTTATTTAAAAATCGGTGTGAATCACAGATGATTCATGTGGTAGCCAACATGCCAATAAGCCATGAAATATATTATTATATTATATTATAAAAATATTTACTATCTGCGTTGTCGACAATTTCTTTTCGGAAAAGTATACGATTAAAAGATTGTTGTTGTTGTTACTTATGGCACTTGACAAGCCCTCTGCCGAAGTTTAAAAGGTTAGATTAACTATTTGCTTTGAATTTGTTGTTGGAAATATGATTTCGATTAGTTAAAAATTCTGATTGTAAACAATATTTAAGAAAATATTTATATTAAGGTTATTCTTCACTAATATTTCAAACTCATTGATACTTAAGTTGAAAAAGCCACAGAATTGCATGAAAAAATATATAGATTTACCTCCAACAGTGCCTTTATAATCTTTACGGAAAATGTCGTTGACGTACCTTTGGACAAACGACGTCTTACCGACAGTAGCATCTCCAACAATGATGATTTTAAATAATCTTTCAACAGTTGATGTCGTTACTGAAACGAAACGAAATCAGCATTAGAATATAAACTTCCATTTACCTTTATGAACGATAAAAATTATTTATCAACTAAATAAATAATATTTTCAAAAGGAAAGGATATTTAGAATGGAGTTAGTTAATAAAAACTTTTTTTAAATAATGATAAAATTATTGAAATATGCAGAAGGATCGATAAAATCTTTTAAAACAATTTAAATAAAAAGCGTCGTTTCGTAAAGACAAGGAAGTAACTTGTACCTGCACGAAAGTGACTACGAGGAATTCATGGAGACAGGTGACAGCGTCTCTAAAGACAAAATAAGGAAACAACAAAAAATAGCTAAAAAAATAAGGGAGATAATCCAAAGTGTCCAGTTAGAAAAATGCATGCTATACCATAATAAAAACACAAGAAAAAGTTTCATGGAGTTATCTTTAAAATTGGCGGAGATATTTGCGATTAAAAGTATGAACTGTCCGTGATTTCAAAAAAAGTTCGTCCTAAGAGATTCCCTCAATTACCTCAAATGCTCCCCCCCCTCCCCACGTGTATTTTTCAGATTTTTTAAAATTATTCTTGTTTACTTTCTTCGTTGCTTAAATTTTACTTTGCTGTTGCTAAATTCGGAAAACCTGTTTTATAATACCAAAGAATATATTTTTCAATTTTAGGATGAATCCTTTTTCAAGTCATGGAAAGTTCATAATTTTAATCTCAAATATCTCCGTCAATTTTACATATATTCCAAGAAACTTTTTTATTTGTTTTCATTATGATATAATGAACATTTTCCTAATTGGACTTGTTGACCGGTCTCCTTTGTCTTTTGAATTATTTCTTCTAACTTCCTTATTTCAACGCTAGGATCGCTGTAACCTGTCTGAATAAATTCAGCATAGTCACTTTATTATAGGTATACGCTACTTCCCTAGCTATACGACATGCCGTTTGGAATTTAAAGGGCTTAAAAGGATTTACTTTACAGATAATCTGTATATTAATATGCAACTGATTTTAAAGTGACTATAAATGCATTATTTAATTAAATGTGGAATTAAAATTTTAATAAATCTAAATGAAATGGTTCAAAAGTTATATATAAAAAAATCCTAAGATAAACATATATACTGAATTACAATACATTTGCTATAATTACAGTATTTAACATTGCATAAGATCACAAATTTTGCATCTCTATGTCCAGACTAGGATTCTGAACACGATTCGAAGAAAGATACTCCATACTTCAGCCTAGTGCACGTTAAATATATCGAAAACTAAACGATCATCCACTGGTGTGCAAAAATTTGAGAAGTAAGGAGAGAAGTGCTGGCTCAAGTGTCGTTCTCGTCATCCTATCACAATTCAGTATTAGGAATCTCGTTTTAAAAAAAAATGATGTTATGTAAAGATGTTGTTTTCATAGATTTTTTTAGCTTTAGGTTTTAACTTTTCTCCATAAAATATAAATATTTCAAGATGAAATATTTGATTAATAACCAAACAAATATTTTTGATGAAATATTTGTTTGGTTATTAATTCAAAATTGATAAAGCAGAATTTATAGAAATAATTTCTGTATGTAAAAAGCCTATGTGGAACACAAAATCACGCTGAACTGGTTAATCATCATTTGGCAACAGATCGCATGTTCGATTTGTATGTATGCTTACATCGGCGAAAAAATCTTTGACAAGCTCCTTCCCCCCGGAATTGGATAATACGAAAAAATCAGTTATTGGCAATCGATCATAAATCAAAATTGTCGAATACGAGAAGTTAGGGAAAATGAAAATGTTGAATAATCATTAATAAGAAGATCCAGTCAGAATGAACAAAATAGAGCTGTATATGTTTTAGTTTTCAGAACGAAGTTTCCGAGCTACAGAAGCATCGCTAATTTCTTAATTTTGAAGTATAGCAAACCACTCAAAGTTTTGTCAAGAATAATTATAATTACTCAAGTATAATTTAAAATAATGCCAAAGTATAACATGGTATCTTTTAGTGATAAGATTTGTTTCATCAAAGTTGTTAACATTACGTCGGCTCATTTTGGTTATATACATCTTATAAAATCAAGGAAAGAAAGTAAATTCAGTTTTGATTTTTAAACATCTTAGAATCATACATTTTTGCTTTCTAATATTTATATATATCTCTCTCTGTTACCAGAAGTTTTTAATTTTAGAAATTGATGATTTGGTTTTTAATAATCGAAGTGAAATTAATTAAATTTTAATTCATTTAATTTCAGTTCATGTAATTTGAAATAATTAAAATTTATTTTTGTGATGAATGCATTTATAATTTTTTGTTACTATCAGATATGTATAACTATATGGCGAGAGAGCTAAGCGAGCTGGGATCACATAGTGATCCGAAAATAATCTTAGCATAATTCTTGGGGATTCTACATAATAAATTATTGATTGTAGGTCATGAAACCGTGAGGTAGAGATTGTTTTCTCAAATGTTGTGCATTTCATTTACTTCATTAGTTGCATTAAAAAAAGGCATTGGAAAATTTTCTTTTATTTTACGGATCAGGGCCATACAGTTAATTATTTATAAAGGTTTCTTTCTTATGAAAGAGAATAAACAAGGTTAAGAACTCGCAGATCGTTTGATGAATATTTCGAAAGTGAAAATTCATGTCCTTGATTAAATGAAGGACTTGTTTTTTCCCTTCGATTTCCATTTCCATTTGAAACATATTCATCTAAAGTATGTGATACAAGATGGAGAAATAAAGAAATGATTAAATAAAAATTCTTTGATTTGATTTGATTGAGCGATAAAGGTTTTGGTTTTGGGAAGTTGAACAAGTAAGTATTAGAGAACAAGTCTTTTATTATTAAGTCACGTTCATGTGAAAAATCGGCACTTTATAATGGTTCGCCATTAACCGTTTTTTATTCCATTTATACGTGAGGACGATCAATCTCAGATTAAATTTTTTTTTCTCACTTACGGGTTTATTTTTTGGGATAGAATCGAGGCACGAATTTATAATCATTCATTGGAATCTGAGACTATATTTTTGTAATAAAGTAGACATGAAATGCATCCCAATTACTACGAAAAGATTAAAATTATTTTGTGATAAAATAAATATTTCTGTCTAAAGATTCGTTAAGTTCTTCTTTTAGGCAATTTGAAATTTAGTCAGTCTTGGAAGAACACTAATTCATGTAAATAAATCACATAGAATTATATCAAGAAATATATGCTTTCAAATTTAATAGAAGAAAGTTGAATACTAAATGGGAAAAGGAATATAGCTGATCATTTGGCAGTGAAAAATCTATGACATAAAACAAAAATGGTGTTCTTTGTTTTCATTTATGAGAAAAGTTCAACTGAGAATGCATTGATGATTATGATCATTGCTTTTACTGTATTATAAATCTAAAGTGAAAGTATTTTATTTTACAGGAAGGATATTAAATTTGGATGCAGCGATTCGTCTCAAGTCATTTTATAGGTAAAAATAGTACTTACTGTTTTGATAACAGATTGAGCAATGTATTAAAGTTAATTAACTTCATGTTAGAATAAGGAAAAACAGAATAGTTTGCTTTTCATAACTCCTAAAGATATAAATATCATAAAAATATTTGTTTTTAATTTCTCAATTATGATATAAATATAGACAAAATTGATTCTTTTATTAAGAAAACATAATTACAAATCATGATGATATATCAATAAGTTATTATTTTTGTTAAGGATTCTTCTGTCAACATTTTTATCAAGAACGAATACGTTTCAAGTAATTCAAAATTATTAATTTAATTTTATGATTATTTGCTTACAAAATAACATTTTTTACAATAGTATCTACAAAAATGAAATTTTCTGACAAAATAAAAATTTAGTATTCTACTTTCATTCTATAATTATAAAAATAAAATGATAATTTTTAGGCTATGCTATAGGGAAAATAAGTTAATTGTTTCAATACATCTGCTACATTTTTTAAAGACAATACTAGTCAATAATGAAGAGTTATAATTGCCTCAAATGGTTCCTAAAATAAAGATTATTTAGATAAGAAATCTGTTTCCTTCTTAACTTCTACAAAATAACTTTTTTCTTCTTGAATTTTTAAAAAGAAAAAGTAAATCTTTAGATTTCAATGATTGTTTTATAAAACAAACTGCTTTTCAAATAATATAAAAATACATTTCAAACTTATTTTGAAAGAGAAACGATTCATTGACATCAAGTTTTTGTACAATCATTACATATCGTTTCAGTTATTTGACAATTAGGTTTTGTAAAGTTCTTAAAGGCACACATTTTGCACCCGATGCTAAAATCATTTTAATAGCTTAACATATGTCTTCTTATTTTTTTTCTTCTGAGTTTTGGATCCAAGGGAAGTAACAATTAAATTTATAGTAGAAAATCAAATGAATTGATTTGAAATTTTTATTTTACTCTTTTTCTATTTAAAACCAGTATATAATATAATGATTTTTATTCATTCAAAAGTTATCTTCAATCTATCATCATACATCCTAAATTTATGAATATACCAAATAAAGATGCAAATTATGTCTCAAATGTATATGTAGGTCAGTTAATAAAATGAAATTAATATTGAACAATTAATTATGAAAACACCATCAAACAATATCTGATGTGATTAATAATATAATATACAGATAAATAAAGTTAAACCAAAAAATGTTTGTCCATAGCAAATTTATTCCATAGTTATAGATGGATGACGGCCAAAACGGAAGACCCTCCAAATATTAAGATTTTTTTTGAAGCGTTTCACTCAAGATAAAATGAATATGGAATATTATCTAAAAATTTGCATTCAAACCGATTAACATCTGCAGCAGCTTATAAAAGCAGAAAATAAAATTCTTTTGATATGATTTGGTTTAGCCTCTCATTGATAAATATATTTTGTTACCATAAAAATAGAGTAGACATAAAAATTGATTTATTGCGAGACGTGTGTCCCTGTTATATTATTTTATTATACGCGAAAGTAATTTTTTTTTTAAATATTAGAAAAAGAAAGATAAAACACCTGCACTCGGACAGCATGCAGAATTAGATATTCCGAAATAATCGACTGTATAAGCGCAGAATCTGCATCTCCAAATGTTTTGCTGAAGTTTTTACATCACCGTTTTTTGATGAGGTCAAATGTTGTTCTGACCAGACCCTTTTTTTAGATGTGGGTTGTTCTTTCGTCATGCGGCAAGTTTTTGCATCAAAGCAAAACAGGTCTTTTGAAGTGGCTCTTATATAACGGGAAAGGATAGAGAATTTTGATGACCTGTTTAGAATGTAGAAAATTTCAAGCATTGCTTTTGCAGTTGTAGTGTTTAAACAATCTTATCTTGCTTTTAAGAATGAATGAAATATGACTCGAATGAATGAATAAAACGTGTAGCCGAAATTGGAAGAGAAGCATGAGAAAGATTTATGCAATTTAATAAATAGTTTTTGAAAATTTATTTGATTAATTTAAAATTTCCTCTGGAAGTAAATGAAGCTATAATGTTTATAAAAAGTGTAAAGGTTATACTATCACGAATCATCTTGCTCCTTCAAATAATAGAAGTTTTATTTTCACTAATAAGGATCTTATGCATATTTTCTTTGAATTTCCTATTAAATTACTTTTTAAAATACAGTTACCAACTTCCAGGAATACAGTACTTACACTAAAAGAGTATTTGTTGTTTACATATTTGTTTTCATATTTATATTAAAGAAAATAAAGTCCATTCTTTGGAATAGGAGTTTAATTGCTTTATTATAAATTTCTCTTAGAAAATGAATTTGTTATTTCTCTTATTTTAAGCAAATTTAATAAATAACTGCTTTGTAGAAGTAATTTTTTTTAATTATCCCAGACACAATTTTATTTGCATTTCATGTTAATGAAACTCGATAAACTGCAATAACTGCACTTTACAGACGCTTATTCCATAGCACGTTTTTTCAGAGCAAAAAAAAAAAAAAAAAAAAAGTTTTTCATTATTGCAATAGATAGAAACCATCAGTGAAAACATAGTTAATATGTCTGATTCATGAGTATCTACTAATTAATTTAAAAACTTTAGAATATTATACTATTTTAGTATTAGTTAGCATTTAGTACTATCTTATTTAATTCTGTTCATTCCGAAAGTTACGTGGTTAGCAAAATACATTCTTAGAATACGTAGTTCATCATAATTACATTAAATAAACATGTTTACTTTTTAAACGTTCAGAAACTTTTATAAAAACTTTGTAATATAATGTTTCCAGCTTTAGGAAATATTTATTTATAACACATTTATCATAATGGCCAATTTTAATATTTACTATTTTTTCAAATCTGAATAGAGTAGATGCTTGCTTTTCTATACATTATTTTATTTGGCATTGTTTATTAACATTTGAATGTTTAATTTATCTTCGAAAAGTGGTTTAAACTGCATCTATACTCAAATTGTAATTTACTTTGGAATTTTATGGACAGGTGTCCTATTTGACCACATAGTGCCATACTGAAGGTAAAAACAAATTTTTATACAGTGAAAACAACAGGTAAAATTACTGCAACACTCTAAACCTAAAATAACAGAAAATTATTCTGCAATTTTGAGACATTTACAGTGCCTTTGGATAGATTAGAGATTATTTTGACTCAACAATTAAGAAAACACAACCCGATTATAAAAAATATATTTGTGTTCTTTTTGCAAACTTTATATTCTACTTTCAGTTTCTTTAAATAATTATCCATGGGCTTATTTTTTCAGACATTTATTTTATATCTTGATGAATGTTTTATGGTCTGGGAAGATATTGAAATCATTATTTAATAAACCTGGAACCTATCTTCAAGACCATTTATGGCCTGGAAGGTATTGAGATCATTATTTAATAAAATAAATACTAAGGCATAAGAATATTTTTTTTAATTCTGCGGTATAATTTTTATTATATCCGTATTATGAAAAGAACTAAGTTCTAATAACATTTCATTATATCTTTTGTTAAAGAATTTTTTTGAAGTCATAGTAGTAATTTAGAAAGGGCTAAACAGCTAATAATTACTTATAGAAAATTTTAGTGACATTTTTGCATTGAAAATCTATTGCTACATATAGATTAACGATCCCTATATTTCTTTAGAAACCCAATCAGCTGCGATTGAAAATAAAGTTCCGATAAAATTTTAACAGTGATAAATCTTTAAAGAATTTAATAAAGTTATTTGTATGGCTATTCTATTGGACAGTTTTTATGATGTCCTTATAAAATTTCATTTACTGGATATATTTTTTTATGTTTCGTCTTTTGAAATCATCGATGCTTGTTCGAAATTTAAATAATTGTGCGGATACTTTTTGTCTTACTATATCTTCTAGAGATTCATTGTGAAACGTTTCAATCTCTTCTTCTAGCATCAGTCAGATTCATCAGCTTTCCAAAGAGTTTCTCTTTTTCCTTTGGGAGAATATTTATTCTCTAGTCACGTGCAAAAACTTTTACTAAATACTTTTTCTTTTTGGACCAATTATATAAATAGGCTGAAATACAACATCTTGCTTTCAGTAAACAGGAACCGGAAATATACTGCAGATGGTTCAGAAGGAGGGTTAGTAACAATATTAAAAATCCATAAAATGGCATTGTTTGAAATTTTACATCTGTGTGTATCGTCGGCTGTATTTCCTTGAAACTTAAATAGATTTTGTGAGCGAAAAAAAAACTTAATTAGTTGCGAGAAAACAAAGGTTTATTTTTAATTTATTAATTTAATCTTAGTGGGTGGAAGAAGAATGTTTTCTTAATAGGCTATTCAGTGTTACTTTCTGACTTTCTACATGCCAATTTAGACATACTAAATTAATGGTTGGTTGGTTGTTTTATTGTATTAATGGCGCAAAGTGAAACTTGCCTACTCTATATCACTTAACTATTCTATCTCTAAGTCAATAGTGAGCTTATGTTTCAAAGGATGCAAAAGGCATTTAGGACATGTTTTTGTGCCACTTTAATATACGTAACTGCAGAATTTCAGTAAAACTTTAATACTCAATATTTATTCCTTTTCGCAGCAAACTGTTTCCATTTCTGTTTAATTTTCTGTTTACAACTTTTTTCCTCTGATTTTTGACGGAAAAACAAGGATAGGAAATAAAAAAAAAAGAAGAAAAATCAAAATTAAAGGACTGCTATTTGGTTTGAAGCTACAAAGAAATACTCGAATAAAGTGTGGAAGAGATAAAAACGTTGAAAGACGTATAGTGCAAAATTTACGCATTCAAGTTCTTGGATAATGGAAAAAATCCTTAAATTGCTATGATAAATAAAAGTAGAATGTTATAATCGCATAATAAGGACTAAATGGACACAATTGTTACGATCGTTGTATTTGATCTCCAACAGTTATAAAGAATACAAAAAATCAAGAATGTTCTGTCCTGAACTTTATTGTAAACTTCACTGAAAAAAATAGAAAACCTAACATTCTTTCTGAAAAGGTAGTCAGTCCAAAATTTGATGCAGGCATTCTATTTTATTTTAAGTTACCCTCCAAAAGTTAAGGAATAACTTTCCTTTAATTTATCGTTTTTTTAAAGAAAATATTTCCTTTCTAGAGTTATTGATTCATTAATTCAAAAATAAAATTCCAGTTTTTCATCTCTTATAAAAATGGATAAATAAACAACAAGTAATATGGTTCATATCAAAAATGTATTCCATTAAATTAGATGTAAAAAACGGGATTCATTATTATTATTATAATTACTATTTTTGTAAAATAGCGTTCTAAGTCTATCTGATTTTTACGTTAGGGTTTTGTTAAAATTGTGCATGCTTTTGAATAATGTCTATTGGCCTCAGTTTTGGTCTCAAAATTAGTAATGGCTAATGTCCTGGAGAAATGTTTTTCTCTTTTTTTAATGCGTTAAGGTGTTTTCAATCAATTAGATGTAAATTGACATAAAACAACTGCACAGTTGTTACTGCGAGACATCTCAATGTCACTCATAAACTATCTACAGATTTTGGAATTATTTCTATCACGAAAATTCAGTAACAAAGAGATCTGCATTAGGTTTTCCACACCTAATATCCCTATTTGATAATCATATAAAGGTTTCCTTTAATCCGAACAAGGAGGAACACTTCTGTGCCTCATTTCGTTTCTGATTATTTTCTGCACCAAGAAAGCTAATATATTTTCCAACAATACAAAGACGTTCCTGTTTCTTTGTGTTCATCACACAGTTTCTGAGATGTGTTCTAAAACATAGGATCAGTGAAACACGTAATTTAGAGCAGAGAGTATTGGAGGCCATTACTAATTACAGTTTAATCCAGGTTTAATTTGAAAAATTATTCTTGATGAACTTTGACCAGAAGAGAATAGGGGTCCAGGTGCAAAAAGTTTCATATTTGAGAAAGCAACAATTATAGGGGAGGGGGGGGGATCAAGCTTTTGGCTGGAAAATTTACCCACATTTATCATTGTGGGACTCTGAGCAGACTTATATACTGAAATAAAATCATTGTTCCAATGTAATATTGTTTGCTGGTTATGTTTGCGATGACTTCAAGCTAATGAATAATAATACAATAATACTCGCTCTTATCGGGAAATCTTGGCCAACGAAAAATTAAATCAGCAGAGTTTGAAAAGAATGAACTGTTCAGATAGATCCCAAAATCTCAGTGATATCGAATTATTTTGAGACTATTTAGGCAGACGGTTAACTTCTTCAAGTTCTTACCCGAGAACTGTATAGGAATTCGAAAAAAGTTCACTCCGAATATAGTTTTCTTTTTTCATTCAAAAAATAATTCTGTTTCAATTCTTCTTTAAAGAAAATTCTAAGCCTTGGAAGGGTATTACAGTAACCTGTTTCTGTTAGAGAAAGCATATCAATTATTAAATACCATTTATTTAGCTTCTTGTGAAGAAACACTTTCACTTCAAGCTCTTTGTGACAATGGGCATTCGGGGAACAATGCAGTTTCAAATTTAGAAGTTACGCCTTATAAAATTGTAATTTTTTTTCATTAGTACAATAAACATTTCAGTCAAATTTCAAATGTAAGCATTAAATTATTTGCACGAAATCGAAAAGAAGAGGTTCTTCCGTAACTTTTGGAGATTGCTGTGAATAGAACATTCTAATTTTCACCTGTGTTTTTTAAGTTATTGCGAGCACATACACGTGGACAGAAAGTCAATATCTTGATGTTTTCGGTACAAAATCTGGCCAATGATCTATAAATTTGACTTGAAGACTACATGCCAAATTTAATCATTGTAACACACATATTGATAGGTTAAGAGAGAATCGTCTTCTCGTTGACGAAGATGGTCTGAGATTTGATTTTGTTTGACAATTTTATTGCAAAGCCAGCAACCCAAATTTCAACAATTTACCTATTTGCATTAGCATTTTTGAGTTATCATATATATGAATAGATGGATATATACAGAAATATAACTGCAAAATGTTTTTTTAATTAAAAGCAATTAGTAAGAATTCATTAAAATCTCGTGGCTGAATTTTTTCAGAGTTCGTATACGAGATAATAAAAATGTATTATAGGAAAACTGTACGTGAAGTGAGTTGCTTTATATGTTTAAGGAATCCATGAAAAGAAAAGGAAATGTATTAAATAATTAAGAGCAATTATTATTCATCTATTTAAAAAAAAGTAAGCTTAATAAATATTCGTATGTATTAACTGAAAATTCAGACTAACATAAAAACGGATATTGGTCTTGATCATTTATTAGAAATGGAAAAATAAGAATTGCCCCTTTGTTCCTGAAGAAGTTTTCTTGTTCTACACGACGATCATTATATTCAAATTGTAACTGTTAATGTTGCATTAAAACTTACGATTTTTTTTTATTTGCATGACCATATTTTATTTCATTAAAGTTATTCTCAAAATTTAATTTATTATATGCTGCATGCATGAGACAGATCCTCCTCTTTTATAAGTGAGTCAATAAGCAGTCTTGAGTCATCTGCCTTTCTCTTAAACTCATCGTGAGACATTTGATTTAAGAAAATGGAACAGCAGATTGTTTTTGTGTGTTCGTATGCTGTGAATATGGTTATTTCTTTGTTAGTTAATATTTTAGTCTTTCATTAAATTCTTTTAAAATAGTTTACCAAAACGCTGTCATCCATTTAACTTTCTTGATAGGTACTATATTTATATTGAATGATATCTGCAAATGGATGCATCTGAACAACATTTTAATTGCTTAATTAAATTTTACATATAAAACTGTTATTATTTTCTATTAATCAATCCCACATGAAATTTTAGTGATGTGTTACAGTTATCTAGTTTTTTTCGCTCCAAAGTTGAAATAAAAAGGGTTAGTTTTTAAATGTTACAGAAGAAGGAAAGCTAAATTCTTTTGTGAACATTGTGCAGTTACTCTGGTTGAGTTCTGTCACTTTTCATCCCAGAATCAAAGAAATAGACGATCATTCATGAATAAAACACGAATATATAGAACTGACATAAAATTATCTTTACATCCAAAACTTTTCTGCGAAAATAATATTAAGAAGACAAACTTGTGAAACATTTGTCTATATTGCACCCTATTTGCCCATTTAAGGCTCTTTAAGGAACATTTTATTGCGAATCAGAAAAGTAACAATATTTACATTATATAACAAAGTGTATAATTAGGTACAGATCTTCTGTGTTACTTACCAATCTATCTATACTTATAATAAAGCTAATTTAAAAATTAAGCGAAATTTTGGCGTGTTTCTGCTATAACTTCCGAAAATATTACCGAACAAAAAAGATTTTTACATGAAGTTAAAGATCAAAAATTTATCTTTTAAATGATACCAGTATTTTAACCTTAAACTTAAATTTCTGTTTTTAATTAATTTTTAAATAAATATTTTCAACAATTTTTTTCGTACAAAATAAAAATAAAATTTAAGCCGCACGAGCACGTTTCGCATTCATGGGAAAAAATGAGCTTTTTTCAAAGTGTTGCCATCACATTGATTAAAGCTCCAATTAAAAATAAATGAAATCTTTTTGGAAATGAAATCTGCAAAAATATAATTTTCGGCACGTGTCTGTAGGTAAGGAAACAAATATGAAATATTATTTTTTCTAAAAAATAAATTCAAGAAAAACTATTTTATGATCTTTTACACTCTCTATATTATTAATCCAATAAATCAGTTTTATTTTAAGGCAAATTTTGTTTAATATGAACAGGATATCCATTCAAATCAGGGCCACACAGCTAATTTGTAAACCTTTAGTAAGACACAGATATGCTAAAATGGTCTAAATGGAAGATGATTATATTTTATGTAACTTGATTCAATAAATGCTCTAATATATAACGAATTTTTGATTTTACATAAAGCTTTTGCTGTGGAAGTCACGATTAACAAAATGTTCTTGAAACTCTAACATTTTAAATAAAAAGAGTTAATTTCCAACCAACTGAATCAATCACTTAAACTGACTGATTTATGAAGATTTGAATATCTCTATTCAATAAAAAAAGGATAATTTTAGATTTTACATCAATCGTTTCAAAGAAAATACGCCAATCAGCGCGCAGGTTTCTCAAGATTAATTGGCCTAAGATTATGAAAATGTTGAGTTTTTCTAAATTTTTAACATTCAAAACTTCATAAATCAGTCTTAGTTGATCGTGGAAAATAGAAACATTAATTTATTTATTTAAAATTTGGTGTGTCCAGAATATTTCTCAGAATATGATACCTTACTGCATTAAATTTAGACTTCATAATTTTTGAAATATATTTATTGGCCGGAACAAAATATTATTATTGATTTCATTTCAATCCTTTTGAAAGAAAAACTAAAAACTGAATTTTATGCTGAATCTGAGAAATTTTTGTTGAAGCATTGTTTGAGATATTGCATAAATAATGAAAAATATTTTGCAGTTCACATAAGACTTAAATACCAAGCAATTCTTTTTGCAGTACTCATATTCAATAATAATAATAATAAATAAATAAATAATAATAAAGATGATAAATAAAATAAAACGCTTGGTTTTATTAAAAAATATCTTTATATTAATTGTAATTTCATCATTTCCACTTTAAATTAAAGTTGAAGTTTTACTGGAAATGACAACAAATTAGCAAAATATATATAGTAAATTGAACGAAACGATCTAAACAACAGTATAAGTTTGGTATGACTATAAAAATTTGAAGATTAAAAATGTTTTATTTGAGAATTTATTAAGAGACCAGTTACTTAAAATATTTAATTGAAAATTGTAGCGAGCGGTAATACTGGCGAACCGGCTGGTCATCAATGGCGGCTAGTACCTAATAATTAAGTTAAACTTTTTAGTTTGACTGGCAACATTGGATTGCACTGTTTTTGAGTGTCTAGGCGTATCTTTTTAATAATTTTATGAGTGATGCGTTGCTAGCTTTTTAACCCTTTCTAAGTCATGGTAAATATGCTCCCCACCAAATTAATCAGTCTTAAGTTATTTAGGTTGGCATAAGTTATGACAATTTTTTCAAAAAGGCAGAAGCTTAGATGCTTCATTTCCTCATATATACAAACTGATGTCTCTTGATTTGTTACTTAGTTATTAATTAATCAAATTAATTAATTAATCAAATTAAATATATCTAATAAGCTAAATGAATCACTTTTCTTAAGTCAATCTTACTCCTAAACATATTTTAATATACCCTGACTAGAAAAAAAAATGGCCTTTTAAGGATTAAAGCAGTATTTTTTTTTTTTAATGTCAAGAATATCTCTTCGTTAACCAGACATTTTAGACTTCATCACTTTTTAACTTAAAGGAAATTTAAGAGATCAAAGGGGGATTGATAATTTTTTTTTTCATTAGCAATTTTGCATTCTCCAATACAATCTCCGAATTATCTGAATCTTAAATTTGATAAATTAAGTGTACATAAAAGATCATAATAATCTGAAATCTAAATGTTAATATTTCCCATTATTATTGTGAGTTTCAATAATTGCAACACTATGTTTCAGTGATAATAAACTTTAATTTTCGATGGATTGTTAGCATTTTGCTGACAATACAGTCAATGAGCAATAGTTGATGTTTTTGCTAAGATTCTTTACATGCCATATGTTAACTTTTTCTTGGGTTTTATTTTTAGGTAATCGGGTGTTTATAATATAATTCTGAAAGAATTGATCAAAATTTGTGAATTGGATTTTTAAGCAGATTGTGCTTAAAAATCTGAAAATTGTATTTTAGTGGACAAAGAATAATAAAATTTAAATAAAACATCTTCCAACAGAATAGAAACCAGAAATTGTGAGTATATAGAAGTTTCTATGTTTGCATTATAATTTAATTTTAACATTAATTTCTGACTAAAAAAACTAAAAAAATACTTTGAAAATCAATAAACTTCGTTAGCATCATCTTATAAAAATTCAAATATTCTTTTTTAATGTATTTTAATTCATTGAAGGCTAAATTCTAGTTAGTAGAGTTGTTTCTTGTTTGTTTTGAAACTAATATATTGTTTTGAAACTAAATCAATGCTACATGGGGCAGATTGGAGTAAACAAAAAATTATATGTGTAATAATAACTTGCATGAATTCATTTTATATGAAAAGCACCTAAAATATATATTTTTCTGCAAATAATTTTATTCTGTCAATTTTGAGGTTTAAATGAGCTAGTTTTCAAATTTTATTTTACCTCAAATAATATATATATATCAACTTCGATTATGACATTTTAAAATTAATAATTTAACAAAAAAAATATGACTTTGATGCAAAAATTATTTTAAGATTTTGCTAAATTCTTTGAACATTTAACTCTTAACTCTTTATGACATTTTAAAATGACATAAATTAACAACAACAAAAAAATCCAACAAAAATAAGACTGATCAAAAATTACCTAAGATTCTGCTTAAGTCTTTAAAATATTGATCGTGCTTCTAAATGAAGCTGTTAGAAATACACGACTCTGTCAAGTATCATACATTTGAATGAAAATATATCTTAGAAGAATAAGAAAATGATGGCACAAAAATGTATCATGTAACAATTAGCATAAATAAAGTACTCGTATATAATAAAGTACTAAGAGACTGTGTAGAAAAAAGGAATGTATTATTCTGTACAGTATTTTAGTGCAAATATAACTTTCATCTCTTTTAATTGACTAAGAGTATGAAAATGAAGATTAAATTAGGATATAAAGAAAAATATAGCTTCAAATTATTATTTTATAGAAATTCTTTTCTTTTGAATTCTTTTTTGAGTTTAAGAAATATTTTTTTAACTGCAAGCCGAAAAATCAAATAAAAGCTTTTACTTAATTACTTAAATTACTTAATTTACTTAAAGATTATATTTAAATTTACTCTTTATTAAAAATTTGCGAAATATTAAATTAAAATTGCTCATAATTCATGTTTTCACTTTTTAAAAATCTAAATTAAATTTGATAAAAAATTAAAAAAAAAATGTTTTTGAATATCAAATAAAATACTGAAAGCTATACGATAAAAGCAGATATGAAGTATAACTATAGTGTAAATAATTTATCTTTTACTTTCAACAACCAACGCCAATTTAAAACATTGACAGACAGCAATTATTTCACTTTTTGGTATAATTATGGATTTGATATATTTTTCTAAATTGCTTAATATATGTTTAAGTTATCTAGCCCACAGTAATAGCTCTTAGTGGTTTCTGAATAATAATTACGGAAAAGATGTAGGAATATTTGTTATGTCTTCAAAAAGGATAGAGGTATTTCCAAAGCTAAAATCATTGAAAGAGCACTACTTCAAAAATATGAAATCACATTATATTAAAAGTTAAGCCTTTTATCAAAGTTGATTTTTGTTTTCAGTTCTCAAATTACTTTAATCTCAATACTAAACAAGTGGTATTATTCAAAATAAATTTAAACAAATATTAGATTAAAACATTTATATACTAAAATTATTATACTAATTAATTATCATAATTATAATATTAATTCATCTATATACATTATAATAATTATAATTTAAATTAAAGTTACATATTTTTTTGCCTTAAAATTATGAAGATTGACGCGAATATAATTTTTTTTGAACTAAAGATTATATGTATATATTATATAAGTTTATTAATGTTAATTTGTGTATAAAAATTGTGAATGATGCATTTATGCATCTTGGTACAGTATGGAGTTACTGAGTAATTCGAGATTTCGATAAAAAAATTATATATACCTTGAGCTGATTCAGTCAGAAATTGGTAACCAGGATGTTCCCATTTATGGATGGGTCCAGTGTATCCAGCCACAAACACACCTGAGCTCTCTAAATCACAAACTCCATTTCCAAGTTCAGTCATATATGAAGAGTGAAGGATATTAGAAGTATTCAGTCTCGAGGGAGTGAAATTATTGACTTGTAGTTCCTCATCATCAGAAGTGTCAGATCTAATGACTGTCTTCGGAGATCGATATTCATTAGGCAACATCATTTTCAATAATTAGTGAGGATTTCGTAAACTCTAGTTAACTAGAATGAGATATCAGTTTTAAGCAGAAATTCTCGACACCTTTCCCTTAAGAAAAAGCGAACACAATCTGCATAATTTTTCAGCTTTACAAATAATATGTTTTTTTCCAGTATGTCTGTCAAGTCTAAATGGCGTCAGAAATCTTTCTTCGCTTTTTATAGTGAAATCAGCAGAAATTAATGCATACCAAAATTGCCACTTCCAGTTTGTGTAAAGATGTCACTTAAAAATCAATTCGCAATTGAAAAATTGTGATTAAAAATTGCATTTAAAAGTCAACACTCTATCTTATAATGCCAGAAGATTTCTTTTGAGCGAAATCTTTCTGTCGGTGATTTCGTTTGAGCGTTATCAAATCTTGAGATAACTTAAAAATATTTATTGAAACTGGTTGTTGTTTCTTTTCTTAATCTGTAGTTACTCATTTCCAAGAGATAAAGTTCAAAAATACCGAATTGTTTGCCAATTATTTATTGTTGCAGACTCTGAGCGTCTGTCCGAAAGATTTTATCCACTTATCAAAGAAGAAACCAACCAAAGAAATAATTTGACCTGAGGATTTATCATCGGTAACCAATAAATTATCACTAGTTAGTGCATCCTTCAAATTTTATCGCCTCAAAAACATCAGATATTGGAAAAGTCATGTTTCATTTCATGTAGCCATCTAACACTGGAACAATATGGACATTCCACAAAATGCCAAACCAGCAAAATAATCCGAATTATTCCCAGAAACTTGGTGACGAGTCGCTGTTCCGTTATTCTGGGGATTCTTCTTCCTCGGAAAATGAATACCTTTCACTTGAAATGCTTTCTGGTCAATCCAGACTCTCTTTCTTCCGCTTGTCTGGTTACAAAACGATCACGAGGTTTGAGTGTCACGTGCTTCAGGTAGAAAAAGCAAGGTACTCTTAAACTAGATGACCTTCTGACAGGACGCCACGAGAAACATCCTTCTTACGTAATTTAAATCGGGGGTGCTCTTCAAGTATTACATTGACTTCGTAACTTGAGGCAGAATTGTCTTTTGACGTTACACTGATAAAGAAATCGATGCATCTATCCTTTTTTGAACGTATAAAATACACCGAGGCCTTGAGTTCCACTACTGGTGTGAAAGTGGATGTGTTGTATGCTTTTTATTGTCCTTGATTTTGACAGGCGTACGGGAAAGTTAATGTTAAGGAAAATGATTCTATGGATAAGATTTCTCTTCTCAGACTTTATGAAAAATAAAGACGTATATTTAGAAGATCCAGAAAAAATAATAAGCATACCTTTAGTCCTTAACTCTATACCCTAGCTGATCTAATTTCTTTTTTCCCTCACAAGTTTATTGAAGAAAGTTTAATGGAGCAAAAAATATTCACTCAAATTTCTTGTGTTATAATCCGGGATGTAAGTATTTATGATAGACTGGATTTTTAAATCGTTAAAAAGGTTAATCACCATGACATATATTTGAATATTCTAAATAAAAATTATTATTAATCCCTTGACCTACTAATTTATTTAACCTTTTAATAAGATGAGATATTTCATATGTAATTGGGACATTTATTATAATTTCAAACCTTATAAGAACGCAAAGGACATTGAAGATATTTAAATATGTCCATGATTTTTGTCTTTTAAATTAATTGCTACTTCTCTGAAGCACAATTTAACTATAAAAAATATTGCAATTAGATGCTCGCGTCCGACATGTCATTTAATATAAGTGTGTGCAACTAGTACATTCATTATTTTAATTATATATATAATTTTCATTTGGGGTAGATATTTTTAGATGATACAAATTAAAGATTCCAAATGCGTTTAGGATGAAATTTAATATTAAAAACAAATTTTGAAGGACATGTTTATGTTCTTCAAAGATCAATACTCAATGTTCTGCATTTTTTCTTCTGATATGCATTGATCTTCGAAAAAAAAAATAGGTACCACATGAGTAATTAAACTGGTTTTTCTACCATTCTTTGTATAAGGATTCATATCAAGGATGAATATTTGAATAACTAATCTTCTTAGAAAATATATTATTGAGTTAAAAAAGGTGTCAAATATATTAATGAAGTTGTTTTGATCATCATACTTCCTTTATACGATACACTGATTACTAAGATTTAAGCCATCAAATGAGAGAAAAATATGTAAATGACTATATCTTGTTCAAAAAGTAAAATTTAAGCCAGATATCGATTTGTTCTCTTTATTTTATGTACAAAAGTATACTATAATAAGAAACTTTCTTTCACATGACTAATATTATTTTTCTGTTGTCAACGGAGTTATGCCTGAGTATGGAAAAAATGTTTGTAATGAAATAATAAGATTTATTATTGTGAAAATTTAACAAAAAAATATTTAGTGTATACTTAGAGTATAATAGAGTAAAACAAATTTTCAAAGAATAAAAGAATAATAAAAGAAAATAAAAGAATATTACATTTCTTAATTTGCTTAAAACTAGGATAGATGCATCAAACGAAAATCGATGTTGAACACTATCTTAAAATATACTTTGGTGTACGAGAGCTGTCTTTTTTTGACGGTTTTATGGTATGAAAAATTGTGGTGCACATGTTGGATGATTTTCTCTGTTCACTGGATACTTCTTAAAGAAGAAGACATTGCTACACAATGGATACATTATTAATGTGCATTTGCATCCTATGCATGAGAAGTTTGAAATGTTTTTGAGGGGGAGGGCTTTGGTCATAAAAATTTTGTATCGTCATGGCATCCTCAAATTTTATTGGTAGAAATGAAAATATTTCTAATTCTATTATTATAAATTTATATGTTACAGTCTTAAGCAAGCTGAAACAATAATCTAAGTGATATTTTTAATTGATATTGCCTAAGCCATGAGATATGATGATGATAATATAGATGTAGAAAATGTTATAGAATTTTGATTATTATTAAATGTTACAATAAAAATACGTTGACATCAAACGTTAAATTGAACAAATTAGAAAAGGACACCAAATTATAAAATAATATTCATAAGACGATTCTTTGGATACAACTTATTGAGTACTTTATTAATATTGGTCTATATCATAATATTTATTCAAAAGTGGCAGAAAAATAAGTCTTTTTCCTTGTTGTATTCCGCAACTACATCTTCAATCTTCTAAAATATTGTAGTTCCTTTCTAGAATTTCGTTGTTCGTAGTATTATTCCGACCATTATAAAAAGTTCGTGAACTTGGGAAACATCATTAACTCACATCTATTTAACATTTCGATAACCGATGATTGGGTGTCTGAAAATTCACTAATTTTCTTTTTCACAGGAAATATTCAGCATGGTCAGTGATGACGAAGGCATTTTCAAGAAGGTCATTCTCAGAAAATTTGATAGTATAGAGAAATCTTTGATGTTTCCCAAATCAGATACCAAAAAGGAAATGGAAGATAGAATATCGTTGGAAACTAAAAACCTATTCTGAATTTTTGCAATCGTCTCATTCAAAATTGAGAGAAAGATAGAAGTGTGATATTACCAATAGGAATCGTCAATATCCGCGTTGATGATAAATGATAAGGCGATCATTTATGACTACAAAAGCAATAAAAGTTTTGAGCAGCCAACTAAGTCAGAAAACAATATTGCTATTTTTTTTTAATTAAAGGGAGATTAAAATCAAAAAGATATAGTGTTTTTTAAATAAAGAAATCGTGATTTCTGTGTTTTTTTTTTTCCTCTTGAGGAGACTGCTGCCGCATAAGAATGCAAATTGGATTCATGAATACACCCTATTAAAGCTCCTAAAATTGGAAATGAATGGTCTCTTATCAGTTTAGACAGGTAGTGGAAATTTAAAATATAAGTAAAAATGAGGCATAGAAAGTTATATAAAAATAATAAATACGAGTAATATAAATATCTAAGTAAAAATAATAAGACCGTGTACCATTTTTCATCCATGTAATTATTGAAATTTTGGAGTCATCTTTTTCACTGTCAGAACGAGAGACGGACATTACTAAAATAAAGTTTTTTTTGGGGGAGTGGGAGGTGGGAAGGAAAGAAGTCAAAACAGAAAATTTCGTCAAAATCTCAAGAAATCTCAAGGTTTTTTTTTTTTTTTTTTACTACTATAATGTTTTCTGTCTATATACTTTTTGTACAAGATACAAAAACGAAATGTTGTAGACCCCATAAAGAAAAACATGATTTGGCACAGAGCACAAAGATTAACGATACAAATAAATCCAAAATTTTTAATCATTAAAAATTTCATAATCTTAGTTCTCTTCGTTTTTAAGTTATCGCCTTACAGACAGGCAGACAGGCAGAGATATATATGCATTTTTCAGTCTTAAGAAAGTTTAAAAAATGGAGATTTATCAAAATGTCTGGAATCAGTTTTTTAACGATTGCAATATCATCCTTTAATACTTCGTATACAAGAAAAAAGAATGCATATTTAATATAAAAAAGTGTTAATAAATAGATTTTATTTTCCGTCAAGGACCATGAAAAAAAAAAAAAAAGGTACTTAACTACTTTCCAAACAATACAATCTTGATGTCTTTAATCCCGATGTAGAATACGTAAATGGGAACCAATCCAGATGTTTAGCCGGTATCAGCAAAAAAATGTACATGAAATAAGTAAGATATCTAAGGTTTCTGCTGTCTTTGCAGCAAAACCAATAAACAGAGGAAAACGAAACAAATTTCTGCCTCAAAAATGACGAGTCGCAAAAGAATGATGTTTAAGTTCTTCCTATAAAAGAAAATAGAAAAAAAAAATACTAGTTCTAGTTTTTTTAAGCTGCATTTTTGAAAAAAAAAAGCAAGCTAATTGATTATTTATCTTGTATGTGTCTGCCAATTTGGAAAATATTATCTTTGATAGAATAATAATAATATATATATTTTTAAATAAAATGATGAGAGCTCATCTAGTGAAAAATTTTGAAACCGAAAGCACAGACAATGTCAATCTATCATAAATAAAGATGAAAGTATACAGAAAAAGATTTTATCATAGTTTATTGTTGCAATTTAATCTGAAACAAGAAGTTGTCGAAAAAAATTTTCTGAGGAGTTTTATCACACACGTTTCTGTTTCGTAAAAACATGTTTAATAATTTTTTACGTTAACTCATATCGATCCTACTGCTGCTTTTATTTTAAAGAAAAGTTCGTATATTATCTGTCGTGTACTGATACACGTAATGATGAAAATAAATTTAAGTATGCGTGAGGTTTTATATTTTTTATTGAAATGAAAATTCAAAATTAAAAGCTACATAAATGTGGGACAAATTCCCTTAAATCTAATTACATGTCAATTTGATAGATTTGAATACTATTACAGATTTTTTTCCAAGATTGCAATGTAGTGCATTATTGCTTACATTTATTTGTAAAGAAGCAAATTAATAACAATTATATTCAAGCAAAATAAAAGAATTTTAAATTTATTTTAAATCAATGAAAGGTTTTTGATTAGTAATTGCTGTGACTTCTGATTTAGAGTAGAAAATTTATGAGAAAAAAAAAAAAAAGGTTTGTGGAAGTAATGTCTAAATTTTTTTCAATAACTTCACTTAATATTTTGTTTTGTGATCATTCAATTAACAGAGTCATTTCAAACCGAGCACAAGAAAGGCTTATACTAAAATCAACAAGTTTCTACCATTAACCAGAATGCAAACTGCCTTATAGTAAAGTATTTCAACTGAATTGATGTATTGCATACATCATTTTGTTACTTTTCTTTATGTAAAACACTTTTATTTCACTTTACTTGCTTTCTGTTTGTACAGAGGGAATTTTGTCATCGGTTTTTGACTTATGTCCTGATATGCTGGGGAATGAAATTTTATACATTTATATATTCTCTATAACACCTCACTAATTAAATTTTTTTACATTTTCTTAGTTATCAGTTAATTATTAATTAACGGTCGGCTGATAGTGAGTTTGAAAACAATATATCATGTTTTTCTGCTAGTTGAACCTTATCAGACTTTTTTCAAAAATTGGTAGACCGATGACCATTTGGCTCTTCATCTTAGTTGTGAAATACTCGATTCGACTAGTGGAAATTTACCTAGTTTTCCTTTTAATGAAACCTAGTTTTGATTCCTTTTCCCCTGGAATTCTTCCAGGAAGGTAACCAATACCTTATGCTGAAGTGTAATCATCACGTTAAGTTTCAGTATATGGGGTACCTGATACCTACCAGAAGCTTTGCTTCTACCCAACAGCCTTGATCAACAGAAACTATCATATTTCCCATTTTACTACGAATTCTTGGCTAGATTTTACTAGCTAGACAACAGTAACAAGTGCTAAAATCAAAGCGTAGATATATAATGAAATATTTCAAAATTATGTAAATAAAATTAGAATAGAAGTGAAAACAGCCATTAAAATCAAACAAATATAAAGTAAGCAATAGAAAATATTAGCAGCATTAAAAGATGGTTACAAAATAGAGCACTGAAAAGTCAAAATATATAATTTGATGAATTAAGGCCAAAATTCAACGATAAAAAGAAAGGCTCTAGATTATTTGTCATTAGACTGCGATAAATTATACTGCACCAAATACAGTTAAATAATTATAGCAGGTCCAATGGCAAATATAATACATATAATAGTCACTTTTTCCAAGAAAAATAATTTTTCTAAATGATAATTGTTTATTATTTTAAACATCAACAAATTCGCTTTTATTTGAACATGCAGGTAAAGGCTGTAATAAAGCAATAATAGGAAGTAAAATAATCATTATTTCAGCACTTAACACAATAAAAGTCTTCTATTTCTTAATGGATTTTTTAAATGTTATTTGGTCATAGGTTTATTTTGGGAAATTAAAATGATCAAATAATTTAATTTCTTCTGTACAATTTGTACTATTTTATGACGCTTTTTATATGACCATGCTTTTTTTTTATCGGAGAATCTGTATGGAATTCAGCAGAAATTCGAACAACTGCGTCATTTTGCTCTGTCTAGCTCTACAAGAGTATGGAAATAACTTCATTTGATCAGGCCGGGATCTATACCCTCAGGGATATTTCCTCTCTTTTTTCAACACCAGTTAGATTCTTCTGAAGATAACTGAGTCTCTTGAGTCTAAGCTCAATTTACCAGCCAGCTAACATCCGGTGACTACAGAGTACCACATTTCAGCCAGAAAGTTTAAGAAGAAAACTGTTCTTGGATCTAATAGTGAATATATTGTTCAATAAACAAGGGTAAACTTGCTTGGGGGCTATGAAACTGAATAGATTTCACTTCCACAAAATCTCAAATAAATAAATGGAAACAATTGAGTTTTTGCTGCTCACATGAGGGCACGAGGAGGAAAACAAACAAACACACTCAATTTAACGCAAATAAGAGCAATATTAAGATTAAAAGAGAAAAAAGCTGTATAGAAACTGAAATCATCAATCTAGGTTGAATGAAAAAGTTGATAAAATATAAATCAATAGATAATATTGTTGTAAGACAGATATTAAAATCTTTTATATGCAAGCGATGTTGGTCCTAATTTAAAGATTACAATATAGGAAGGAAAAAAAGGTTTATTGGGTTTTTTCATTCCTTTTATTCCTTCTTGCTGTTATACAGTTTTCATAGGGAATTCATACTGGAAATGAGACAGCTTATTAGTCTGTTTCCTAAGTTGATAGAGAATCCAAGATCTACAGTATTGGATTTAGTTCTGCGGATATGTCTGGCAATCTGCTTTCTGTATTTCTCGATTTCAAAGAATTGGTGACCTTATGAGACCTAGGTGGTCGATCACTGTTATCCATAAAAAGGAAATCCTTGTGAATTCCATTCCTGAAAAGGCGAATCTAGGTCTGCAAGATCACATCAATTTGCATAACAGCAGTCATAGAGTTTTTGATAAATACGTAGAGGCTTGGGTGCTCATTCAACATATTTGCGTCGATCATAAAATGTCTCACTCACATAAAATGTTCTTTCTCAAATGTTGTATACAAGTATCCAACATCTGAGGTACTTGTAAATACTTGGATCTACGGCTGTATACCTGTAGATGTATCTGATTCCTGATTCACGTCTGCTGTACTTACAATGAGAATACATGGATTGATTGATCTGGGGTTTATTTGTGATTAGAATGGTTTATCACTGGTTTTCCTTGCAGACATCTACAAGAAGGAAAGTTTAGTTTTGCTTTGCTCAAGATATTTCTTCAAGTACTACAAAAATGTGAAACTTCCTTCTTTGCGGAAATTCTTGATATAAAGAAGAATGAAATAATAAACTTCAAACAGGGTTCCTTTTTTGTTCTTTCAAAGATATGAAATAAATTTTTGAAAAATGATTTAATCTATCTAAAACAGTTCAAAGAGGAAGTGACAATCAGGAACTTTCTAGTCCAAACAAATTTCTTTAGTTAATCTCACTTTTTTTAGGGTAACATTTTAGAATCATATAAATTATGCTTCTGAAATTGAAGTGGAGAAGGCTGAAATTCTCTTTAAAATTTAAAAAATTATTATAAACATTCTAAAAGGATTTAAACAACTTTCAGTTGAGATAATATGGCGAATAGTTTTTATGTTCGCAAAGTAGTTCCAATAAATTTTGCAACAGTCTAACAGTCTGATGGCTCGTTCTAGGTACCAGATATTTCAACCTTTCATCTACAATTCAATTACAGACTCTGGTACATTTTTGATAAGGATATGATTTTGATCTAATATCACAAACTCTGACCATTTTTAGTTAGTTTTTGTAAAATATATTTTTCAAAGAATTACAATTTCCCAGCTCATTCAATAAATCTTTTTAACTGGAAATATAGGTGTAATATTAAATGAAATAAACAATTGTTCCACATTTTTGTTGCCTCCTCTATGTCGTGGTTCAAATATCATCAACCTTACCTCCACGTTAACTCGAGGTATTAATGAAATTCTGAAATTTAAAGCAAAAAAGTAGTTTTTCATTTACTATTCAGTAACTTAACCTTGTCTGCGCTATTTTCTTTTTCTTCATCGCTTTCAGCTTGTTAGACTAGAGTGAACTAGTCAGATTCCAACATCGTTGATTGACGTCAGCGTCTACATAATTATATTTGGCGAAAATAAAACTGTGGAGAAATTTGAAGTAAAACGTTTTGTATGGAAACTAAGGTTAAACGTGGAAATTTTGCTAATCTTTACAATCTCATTTCCAAGTTAACATTCTCAAATTTAATTGAAATTATAAACACATATAAAAGAGAAATAACAAATAATACTCGGATAAGACTTCTAACAAACTGTTTTTAGAAACAATTTGGCAGAATTGAACATTTAAAATATGCTGAGTAGTAAATGCTACACGCGTTAGCAAATATTGCAAAGGAAGCAAATGAGTGAACGACGAGATACACGGAGTACATGACGCTGCGGATCACTTTGGTATAAATTCTTCTGGGTTGGTGTTAGGTTTCTTGATACTTAACAAGACAGGACATCCTTTCCAAGACTGAAGATGTCCTGGTTGACAGCAGTTGATGCAAAAAGGGCTGGCAATGGTTTGTTTGGTTTGTGAATCTCTGGTGGCACGACCCTTATTGCATCTAACGTATCAGAATTTTGATGTGGCAATTTTTTGCAGAATAGCGAAAACTCAAGGAGTTAAAACAAACTGTCGCAGTATTGAATTTTCCGTATGGTTTGTGTATGAACTGCACTGATTCCGTACAGTTTTTGGAAGCGAAGATTGTTGACTTTGAAGGTGTTTTTAGTTTGCTGTTTTCTTCAGATCAATCAGGAAAAGTGGTAGGAGCGTCTTATGCTTATAATTTTTCATTTGATTTATGCGGATGAGTTTAAACTTTTTGATTTCCAAATCTACTTTGATATTTTCAATACTGGAATCGGATAGAAGTTTCTTTAGAAAGACTTTTAGTGATTTTTCTTCCTACGCTTCGTTTAGTATATATTCTTGACTCTTTTCTTAGAGTATTTTGATGAATTCATTTTTTATTTCTCTAGAGGTGGGGTATTAATGTTTCTATATGCATTTTTATTTTCGGTACCTGGGAAGTTCCTAATAGCTTTTCTAAGTATTAAGTTGTAATTATTGCTGAATTTTAGGCTGATTGGGGGTGTAGCTTTTTCTTTTTCTTCTGTTTTGTTCTCTTATATTTAATTTGTTTTCGGTGTTGATGGTAAAAAGTTTTTCATTTCTGTTCTTTTTAAAAACTTTCATGGGAAAACTTGTTGAAAGCTATCATGTTTTTTTGGAGAAGTTTTCTCAGAAAGGGGTTTAAAATTGATGTCAAAAGAAATTTCGTTTTCAGTTTTTGTAGGGGGAAATGAGTTTGTACTATATTAATTTATTAGACATATGTGGGGTTCTCGTGAGGAACTTCTACTTTTACTGAAAAATTTGGATTTAGTGTGGCTTGAATTTTGAAGATCTTTATCGTCCATATAACTGTAATTAGAGGCACTATCTCCAGTTAAAGCTGTCTCTAAATGGCGTAACTTTTCCTCTGTTAAAAAAGCGACGCTTGGTTTCTTCATCGGTTCGGAGATACTTCAGCCTTTAATCTTTCTTTTTCTTATCATATTGGGAAGGGCTCTGAAATATTCTGCTTTCTGCTGGTATCACTGTAGCGTAACATGAGAGGAAGAAAATTAAGACATTCTCTCTCCATGACATAAAGAATCTCTTTAACGAATAAATGAGTGAATGCGTATGTTTTTTTACTTTTTATAACGATATCACTGTGGTACAGTGGCGTTGGCGTTCTCTTGATTCCAAGTCGGAAAATGTGTAGGCTAGGCAACACGCATTTTAATAGAAATCGACACAACACATCTAAAATATTTTGTGTTTATAAAAGAATAAAAAAAACTCGCCAGGCAAATGACAGATAACATTCCTAAAGACTGAAGCTAAAAACTGAGTTATAAAAAAACGAAAATAAAGCCAATTTTGCATATATTGACGTGTTTTACAATATACACGCATATATTTATATATAATATTTCTTCTACCTCTGTGCATGTAACATTCTTTAATTGAAACTTTTGCCATGAAAGTAACGAGTTTATTTCGAATTCTAGTACAGATTCATTCTGAAACCCTTCATGCTTAAACAGTCATTCGAAATGTCCAAATTCTGATATTATTAATACATTTTATCATATTTGTTATCAACTAGCAGTAAAACATTTTTGAAGAGAAATACTTGAACTGTGAATGCGAGCATACGGTTTATAAGATTCCTCGCTCAGAAAATAATTGTTTTCTATTGATTAAAACAACTTTTTAATGAAACAAAATGTTCACTTAGAAATTTTAACAAATCTAAAACAAGAATAAATCAAGTGTGATATTAGCTGAATCTCAACAAGAGCTTTTATAGGCTGTTACAGGAATTTGCATATCAGTCACGGTTATCTTCCAAAAATAGATTTCATCCGGGCAGCTGCGTTGAATAACCGTTGTTAGATTCCACATATTATATCTTTCCCATCATTTATTAAATTACAAAATATAGTATTCTTACTCAATCTGGAATGATGAATGAAAATATTATAAGTCACGTCTTTTTAAAATACTGTTTCTCTCTTATTTCAAGGCATATTTTTTTTATGTGACAGCAAACTAATTTGTTGAAAAAAAGTCATTCAAAGTATTACGTTGCTGAAATTTTGGGGAAAAAAATTAAAAAACTTCTTTTTTGAGTTTCGACAATTAAATCTTCATTTTTCAATTATAATATAATTCTTAAATAGTAGTTTTTTTTTTTCAGTAAGATATAATTTTTGAACTTAACTATTTCGGAAAAATATAGAACCAATTATTTCATTTTTATTTCACTTGCTTTTATTTAATGGTGGCATTTGTTTCTTGTTTATGAATAATGCATATTATAATCAATTTTTCGGTCCCTTCCTAATGTGTTACAGTTATGAATTTTTATCTATCTCTTTCTTATGAGAATACAATTACAAAAAAAAAATCTAGTTACAGTGACGAATGACAAGGAAAACTCATATAAACGTTTATACTTAACAAATAAAATACACAAAATAAAAACTTAAGAATCTCAAAATAGATAAAACAGTTAAACTTAAAAAAATTACGAATGTCAAACAAATGAGAACAACAATCAATTATGATTTTAAAAGTGGGTGACATTTGATCTCAAAAGTATTGATAGACCTAGAAAACATCATCACCAGAATATTTACTAAAAATTTATAACATTTGTATAAGAGCACACTCAATAAACGTTTTGAAAAAGAAGAAATGAGCTCAAAGCTGTATTTTATCCCATTGATAGATCACTATTAGAGGAGCAATTTTAAGAAAGTCTCCAAAAATCCCCAGGGAGCTTTCTCCAAGGCCTCTCTCCTTCTAAAGATCAACCGACTACTATTTATAGAACAGCCATTATCTCTGTGACTAATGATCCGATCAAATCCATATTTTTTTAAGTTTTGTTTGTTATTAAATGGTCTGCAAGACTGGTTCCTTTCATATATTTGCTAAACTAATTTTTTTAATATATAAATTTAGGTTTTTATGGAAAAAGTAGGCTTTTTGCTTTCAAATTTTTATTTTTTTATGGAGTATTATGTAAAAATCACTCCCATAAAAGTTATACTTGCAATTTTTAATCTTTAATGTACATCTTTATTCATTTGTGTGTTATGTGAACAGTGAGGTGTGTGTGTGCGGTGGTGGGGTTGTAAGGCAAGAAATTTCGCTTGCAATGCACTGCCTCACGTAGCGTGCACAGATGATGAGGGAAATATTGAGCAATCAGCTATATAATCAAAGATTATACTACAAAAATATACTTATTTATTATAGACACTTTTTGAATCCATTGATATACATTTTTATTTATTTATGTATGATACTAAAGATGGAGTGGGGAAGAATTTAGATTTATTATATTAACACTTAAATAATTGATTATATAAATTGTGAATAGAATCATTTTAATGGGATTACATCCACTACAAGATACAAAGTATATGAAGAGATCTTTAAATTGGGTTTATTGAGGAAATAACAATATGATATCAAACAATATGAAATAATTTTTATAAATTCTCTGAAGCTTAATCCAGTTTTGATTCGAAAATTTCCCTCTCCCTCTTTTCACAAGAGCTATTCCATAATCCACTTCCTATGGACTGCAAATCCAACAGCTTCTTAGTGACACTATCATACAGCAATTAGTACGGTGTACAGCATCACAGACTACTTACTGCTAATGTACTGTTGTTTATCCACTATATACTTTATTCTCTTCTGTCACTCAGCAGTTTCGAAAATTATATTCTATATATATCAATTATTTCTATACATATTTGGCTATATATAATATTATTCTATATATATTTTCTATATATATATTATTTCTATATATATATAATATATTTGGCGGTCTGTTTACATTTTGTACATCTGCAGTTGATTGAGGTGCATTAACTTTCAATAAAATTGGCGACTTTAAGCATGGCGTCTCTCTATACAATGCTCAGACATTGAAGAACAGTACCCAGCTGTTTTTTTTAACTTATAATAATTGCCGCATTTTTTTTATGAGCGCAAGATAGTTGATGTAACCAGATGTTGTAAATGGATTCGGTGTTCTTTCGAAACTTTCATTGTATTTCATAGTTCAAATCTTACATCCCCGTTTTCTGGTAAGAAGTGTGTTACCTAAAAGCCATTCAATTCGAAAAAAAACCCCTTCTAAGTAAGTGTTGGTAGCATGTTTTTTAGGCCTGAGGTAGTTTTGCCAGGTCAAAGTCAAATCAGTGTAATTTTTTTTTTTCAATTCAGAAATCTGTAATATCGAGCTTTTTTCAATACTGAATATCTTTTTAATCCACACAAAGGCAACATATATGCCCACAATGCAACACAAAGCACACCTTGATCCTTAATTATATAAATCAAATCAGTAATCAAAAGAAACGGAAGTAGAAATTCGATATATTTGTGTTTCCGATGGGAATATATTATTTAATACCTTATCACTTAAACGTTTGACTTTATTTAGTTTTAACTCACTATGAGAAGCTTCATCTGGTAGTCAGTATGAGAAAATTGGTTTCAATACTCTATAATAATTATTATAATGAATTATGAAACATTTTAAATATTCTAAAGTAACAAATAATAAAAATAACAAAACTATGAATTTCTATGAATTACTATGAATTTAACAAAAACTATGAATTTCTTATTAGTCTAAGATGCAGAAAAAAAATCCATAAAAAATGTGGAGATCAATGTAAAAGTATGAGGCGTTGAATAAAATATCACAATGTGTATCAAAAGAAAAAAAACATATATTGAAGATTATAGTATGAATGTGATTAAAATTTCAATTTACTGATAATAACTTTTCTAACATCTCATGTTTTACACAGTTTTTGTCTTGATTTCAAAATTTTGAATAATAAGTTATTTCTTGCACTAATAAAAGAGCGTTTAATAATTATTTTTAAATCTGTAGTTATTCAAATATCGGAGCTTCGATTTGTTAATCTCGAATATGATCACATCTCACAATTTCGGACTAACTTTTGTGGGTTTTTCAATAAAAATAATAATAAAGAATAAAGTAAACTTCAGTTATGACATTTCCTTTAAAATTTTCTAAGCAATAGAAAAATTGCAATATTTGTGATTTTTCATTATTTCGTTATTTCTTATCTTATCATGTAAAGGCACTTTTAAAACTAGCAGTTTTATATATTATGAGTGAAAAGTTTATTCAGAAATTTGTTTCTACTTTTATAAGTGTTTATATGGATCACACAAATATATTTTTTAAGGAGAACGGTATGATGTTTTTCAAGGAAATTGCAAGAAGAAAAGTGTTGGAGAAATTGTAAGATAGAGTCATTATTGAATTGTACCTCATTTTTATAAACTAATCCACAACGCTACAGCAACGAAGCTGATTGTCCTGCCATCTAGTGGGCATTGTTGTTAATGAACACAGAGATTTCTGAATATTATAGATTTTTTTTAATTCTTTTTAATTAAAACAGAATATTTGAATCGTGTGGTTTTCTTTAATTCTAAAGATTTTAAAATGTTATTCATACGCCAGTTTTCCGTTTAAATAAAATTTCTGAGAATAATTGAAATGAAATATTTATAACTATGCAGGAAAAAAAAAGTTTTGGAAAGCTTGTCGCACTTTTGAAAATTTTGCTTCTAAAGCTTCAATAATGAATATTCGCTCGAATAATAAATTATGAACTTTCTTAAATTTATTTCTTAAATTTTTCTCTGGACATACGGCGAAGTTTTATCGCTTTTTGGTTTATTATTTTCTCGTAGACGAAAAATATAAAGAGAAAGTATTGTAATCATCAAAAAATTCGAACTCGAAACTTTGTCTATTTGCCGCATTTTAAACCCCCCAGAATCCAAAAAGCACTTTTTGTGAATATATATGTTTATCCGAGGACTCATTGGTTTGAGCTAGATGGATGAAATTTGGTGTTTGTTTTTTACATAAAATTTGCAGATTTATACGAAATTTTAAAAGAAATTCAATCGGAGGAATGTTTTATGTTAGAGTGGAAGTACACATGGTGGCTACGAAACGCAAGGAAGTAGATGGGTACATTTTGGTGTACATCTTTAGCATGTAAAGTATAGATCGATATCAAATTTCAAACCAAACCCGTTAAGAGTTTATCTGTACATTCGTACACATATAAACCCTATAACTAAAAAATACAGCGTCTTAGATAAATGAAATTTTGCATGCGATCTTATTACTACAGTTGTATTTCTGTGACAGATTTCTTTGCAATCATTTGAAAAAAGGCGCCTAAAATGTATTTTCGTTTTCTTCTCTATAATGCGAAGCACGCAACGCTCGTATGTGGGTCCTTGAAAATAAAAGTCTGAGCTCTCGTGATATTCATAGGTTTGCCTAATTTTTGTCCCTAATTTTTATGTGGAAGGAAGGAGGAAAAGGCGATAAAATCTTTATTAAGGAATGTATGAGAATGTTTCGGAGGGACCACGCCTCCTTCCTGAGTTATTTATTTATCTATTTTGAAGTTCCAAAATTAACGGTGGACAGACAGTACTTGGAGGGCTTGACAAAACTAAATACGGAGGCATTGCTCCTTCTCCGTATATAGCATGATCTTGCTAATGGTTTTGGGGGTCGTATCATCTCGATTAAATGTAAAAAGTAAATGGTGTCGAAAATGTTCAGTTTCTTTTGCTTGCCGTTCCATTTTAAAGGTATGAAAATGCCAAAAAGAAATAGATAAAATTAAAGAAATCAAAATATACTAACTTATAGAACATTAAATACTCTTTCAAATAATATAAGGCATTTTGTTAAACTCCCATAAATTATTCTTCTGTCTTTTCTTCATTATTATTAATTGCTTTTTAAAAGCTAAAGAAGAAAGACGCCTTGTATGAATACGCGCTTTAAAAGATTGTACAATATGGCAAAATCATTTACAGTATTCTCCTGTACCGATAAATTTCATGTACTGAAAAATTTCGAGAAATGTGTATTCATAAGAACGTGTGACTTTTTAACCCCGTTGTGAGAGTCGCTTATATATGAAATGATAGAAACAATTATCACTATGTTTATTCCGAAATATTATTTGCATAGAGATATTTTGGTAGTTGCAAATATAGAACAATCAGCAAACATATGAATATCCTACAATGAGAATTTTAAAAATTATTATATTTAGCCTTGTATAAAGTTTTTAACACTTCCGAATTTATTTAGGGATATTAAACCTTTCCTTCTACAAAAAATGCCATTTTCTCAACAATAGAATTGCAAAAATAGTTTTGTTTAGTTTAGAATATTAATTCCCCATTATGAAGCTACAGCAGTTGTATTCTGGTTGGACTTACAAATTTTAAACCATGATCATATAAGCCCTCCCCCTCCAAATTTCTGCTTTTCACCAACAGAAGGACGTTTGAACTATGACATATTCAAAGTGCACTAAACTCGAATGCATAGTAGATTTTTCGTGGAATTTTATCCAAAACTGTTAGACATTTAAAGAAAAACCACATGCGAAAGTTATTTTCGGATCCGAATTTGACGGTCCTTGTGTTGTTTTTCCAATGATCCATGATCTCAATGAAAGTAAACAAACCGATGATTCGAACCCTACCTTTTTGCGAGTTTCGTGTTTTGTGGTTGGCAGCAATCGCAATGCAAATCGAGCGACTATTTTAATTTCGGTTCGTGTCGTAGTTTTTAGAGAAGAGAAGGATATGGAATATGAGAAATGTGTTTTAGCTCTAAGATAGAGAGCGTCGACTGGTTGGCTATGCAACTGTATGTTGCTTCAACATTTGAACTATGCCGATTAGTTATTTTAGACGGTTCGAATCTGAGGTCTGGTAATGTTGATTTAAGTTTTTATTATTCAACTTAGTATTTTGATTGCTCCAGTTACGAGCACGTTGACTTTATTCTTGATTTTTAATAAAAGTCATTTTTAAGAAACTGTTTTCATCTTTATGCCTTCTCGACACAAAAATTTCACTGCTTGCTTTGCTAAAGTTTGGGTTAGTTTACCCTAAAGTATAACAGAGTTGATTAAGAGCCTAGAAGGATAACAGTTGGTTATAGGCCCAGAAGTATAACAAAAACCTGTCATCTTCCTGTTCGTGTCGCAGAGGTGTATCAGCATAAAATGTTAGGGCATATGCAAAAGAGTGCACTCCTTAACGCATTTTATCAACTGCAGTGTGCATAATGCCCTGAGAAATTTTATGACAAGGAAAGCTAATATTGAAATTGCAATTAAGGCTAAACAATAATATATGAAACATTTTAAATTAATATTACACGTTGTTGCAAATAATATGGCTTCCTCGACCAGCTAATTCCCCTATAACATTATTCACATTAATTTCATAATGCCAACTAGCTTTACTACAATTAATGAGCTCATTTGACTTTTGACATATTGAAATCATTAATTGCTATAGTCAACTAAAAAAAACCCCACAAAAATGGACAAAAATGCATTACTATTTGAAATTGAGTTTGGTAGATGTATATAAAAAGAAAATGTTTGCAGTTTTGCATCATCCTTAACTATTATGAAAGTGTTAAAATGAATAGCTTTCTAAAAATTGAGATTTAGATAAGATTATTTATCACTGGTCGTACATGAATTGGATTTAAATTATAATAATTACTTTTTATTAATTTCCATTTCTCAGATAATTATAGAGTATATGTTTAAGTGAATTATAATACACATTCGAATTACAAGTTATTTGTTGCAGACGCTTTTACTCTAAAATAAAAAAAAAAATACTATCTTATGTATAATTAAACATTTCTGGAATATTTAAAAAAAAAACGGACAAACCATCTAAATCACTCATTTACATACTAAATACATTACATACCAAATATAATTCTGAAGTATGAATTATTATATGCTCAGAATATCAGCACAGAAAATTAAACATTTATAAACTGTAAAATATCTAAATCATATTTAATCGAATTGTATGTACGAAAGAATAGTATAATAAGTAGCTATAGACACTTTAACTTTTAATGCAAGAAAAGTGCAACTTTTTTATGAGACATACAATAAAACATAATTTAACATCATGATAATAATTTATTTTAGGTGAATTTCTTACTTTAATAACTTGGTGAAAAGGACAAATTTTTATTGATTTATTATGACTCATTGACATCCACGTTAGTACACACTTTTATCTAAGCAGATACTTGGTGTTTATAAATACTGCATTAGATCAGATAATGTAATAAAATATTTAGGAAAACAGATAGAATTATAATATAATAGATGAACAGATAGAATACTAATAACACTTTATCAAGTGTCATTTATAAGTTCTAAATATTTTATAATTCGTAGAATTTGTATTTGTTAAAAATTTATTAAGTTCCCAAGTAGACTAATAACATGTTTTTAATCTACCTGTTTGCAGCGGTCCTAGGCGGCTACCTAATCTGCACAGGCGGAAATTTGCCTTTGCTTCTAGAAGGACATTACTACTCTTTAAAGTAGACTTGTTTCCAATTTTGATAATTCGAATGGTCCTATACAGTGGCGTAGTGAGTGTAATTTGATCCTGGGATATAACCTTTCGACATTTTTTAAACATTCAGTCGTTTTCATTACTTTAAAAAGTGTAAATAGCGCCCGGGGTATGGCATTTTTATGCTTTCGTGATATTCCTCTTTAAAAAGTGGCATAAATAGACTAATGTTTTGTCTACACAACGATGTTTAAGACTGGCGTTAGGGGCATCTATATCTCTTCCCTCCTGACAACAGACACACACATTCGCTTTTACTATTAGTAAAGAGAATTACACAGTGGGCATAAATAATCACGGCTCTTTTATTTAAATAAAGGATATAAAAAACAAGTTTTATAAAATAGTTTCGGATTATTTTAATGAAATTTTAACTAATCCTGATTTGAAAATTTAATACTTACAATTTTAACCCTTTAAAAAGAGTCTAAATGAAAAATTCTAGCAGTTGTTTGTATGGAAATTTTGATACGTTAGAAAAATGTAAAATAAATATAAATTTCATTGATATCATACTTAAAAAAATTCAAGATAAAATGTATGCAAATCAATCATTGACAAAAATTACAGTGAAAAGATTTTATGCATTACTTTTTATCTATACAAACATTAAAGATTAAAAACTTAGAATGGATACTTTTTTAACTTTGTCAACTACGCTGGCCGGATTATCAAAGAGGTAGACAAAGCTATAGGAGCAAACACACTTCCACATTTATTTTGCAATACTTCCAGAGTAATCCAGCATTGTGCTTTCATTTGATTTGCAAAGGTCATCTCCTCGAATGTATTCAAATTAAAATCAAATATCGTTTACATTTCAGATCGCTCACATTTTATCGTTTATATTTTTGATGTTTTCAAATTTATTGCAGATGAATGTGATCCAAATCTTTGCAGTTTTCGGATTGTCTGATAAGTCGACAGTCTGGGCATTGGAGTATTTAGAATAGATTTCAAAAATTTATTAATTTTTTTATACACCAAATCCTGAAAATGACTCTTATTTTGGAATTTCAGTTGTTGCAATATTTGTTTCTTAATAACTGCTTATATAGATAATTAATAAAATTCAACAAAAATATTAAACATTAGAAATATTAAGAATCTAGAGAATAAAAGTTTCTCCAAAATGCAGCGACTTGATTTTTGAGTTTTCTGTCCCATAGTAAATACCTATCCCGTATTTGTAACGCCACTGGTCAGATGACAAAGATAGAAATCACAAAAGGATAATAAGCACATTCGATTAGTCCTATTCAAAATATTAATTAGTGAATAAGTCAATAAATAAATAGAAACGTGAAATTCGACCAGTAATTAGGTGAATTCCGGTTTCAGTTTCTTTTGTGCCTGAAGGACGAACAGTCTCAAAGATCAAATCAGTTTCCTTTGACGGACAAGCGTCTCACCATTGAGATACTTCTGGACAGCCGACAATTCAATAGATTATCCCTAACTATTATCCTATTAGTAGGATCGAAGAGAAACTTTCCAACGCAAAAATCTTAAAATGCATTTTTAAATGAAAATGTATACTATTTTACACCTTGTACAGCACCTAGATTGTTATATTTATTGGCATCTAGGCTCTATCATAATATCACTAGTACGAGTAAGACTTCAGAAATTTTCACAAATCCTTCACTTCCGGATTGTTGAAAAAAACATCTGAATTTCCTGACGAACAGTTTCAAAGGTCAAATCAGTTTCCATTGGCGTACAAGTATCTCATCATTCCGGTACCCCTAGGAAACCGACAATTCAATCAATTATTCCTAAACTCTGTACTAGTATGATCTTGAGAGAAAATTTTTGACACAAAAAGCTTCAAACTCATTTTTAAATGAAAAAATTTAATATTTTTTAGCTTGTACAGCACCTAGATTTTTACCTTTATGAGCATCTAGGTTCTATTATAATATCACCCGTACGAGTATAACCTCAGAAATTTTCACAAATCCTCCTATTCTGGATCGTTGAAAAAATATCCGGAATTCCTGACGAACAATTTCAAAGAACAAATCAATTTCTTTCAACAGGCAAGCATCTCATCGTTGCGGTACCTCTAGCCGACAATTCAATTCAGAATTGTTGATAAAAATCCGGAATTCCAGTTATACCCATACAACCACCACCTCTAGAGAAGCAATGGATTTGATTCAGGGTATCGGGACAACACAAGTTCGATAATTAAATAAATGAACGGCCAGAAAGAATATCAAAATTATTTATTCTTCTCTTTCTTTTGAAAAACGATCCTCCATCTTTTGAAACATTTTTTAATTCGCATGTTTTAGGTTTTAAAAGAATGGAAATTTTCAATACATTTTTCACTCACTTACTCGTGTGATAATTGTCTGAAATTTTGTTCAATTATTAGTTGCTCCAGGTGAGAATGGAATACTTTAATAATTTTAGACTTCTGAATTATCATATGATATTGTAATTCTGCTGAAACTAATATCAGGGAAGTGGCGCAATTGGATATTATTTTGAAAAATATTAATTTTTAGATCCCATAATATTTATAACCATGAAGTATAAAATATATTATAGACAAAAAGGCATTAAATAAAAAGAATAAGAAAATTTTAAACGTTCATTTTAAAAGTGCAGTAAAAAGTAGGAAGCAACATTCTTTCAAAGAAAATCTAGCAATAGTATAAAGAAATAAGACATAATGTACTAATAGGAAAGAGATTATTGGATATTAATTGAAAATGAAAATATGTTATAGATCTGATTAAAATTCCAATTTAGCAGATAATTGAAGGAGTAATATATCGGAGTAATTGAAGCAATTATTCAGATATTGTAATCGAGGAACATGAAATTCCGGATTTTGGATGCTGAGAAAATGGCTTGATTGAAGTTAGAAACATTCGTCTGGAGGTATCCTTGAATGGACTTGGCTCTCTCGATAGACACAGAATTTTGATAGAAGCACCACTGTCAGTCTAAATCAAAATGCGAACGGAAGATTTTTTTTTTTTAATTCTGAAATTCTAATACCACTAGCCGACTTTATCGACCAACTCCTTCGCCTGGATTATTGATTTTTCTGGCTGTTAAACTATTAATATGGAATGTATTTATTATAATTTCACCTTATTATAATGACTGAAAAATATGAATTTAACGGCCTCAGTCTATTATAACATTGCTTGGTAGAATTAAAAAGTTTTTTTGTTATCATTAAAGTGTATAATTCAGTTATTTTATAAAATTTCTAGTTATTTCATGAAGTAACAAGGAATAACTAGTTATTTTAGGAATAACCATTCTTATATATCAACTATTCATAGGTTTGTTATTTCCTTTTTTAATTATTTATTTCATTCAACAGCTTAAACTTTCATTAATATTTAGTTATTTCATTAAACAGTTAATCACACTGAATGAAATATTGTATTTTAGGATTTAGCGACAATCAGCATACTACGAAATAAAAGTAAAAGTGAAAATCCTATTTCCGAGCTTATGTCTAAAGACAGCAATTTTTTATCTTAATTTTAACACTGGCAAAAGTACACAACTGAATGGTTTGAAGGATCAGCTAACTTAGTTTTAATTTCATCATAACAATGTTTTCATTTACATCTTCTTTCCCCTGACTGAATGAGTCCTCTTCTTAATATATCTAATATTAATTTGCACCTGATTTAATTAGCTAAGTGAAACTGTAAAATCGTTCATTAAGTTAAATTGAAATGTACGCTTTGCAATTTGTTAACATTTGACTGTTGCCATTCGATAATAAGTAATAAGATAGATTTCTGTACGACGTTACATTCTATATGAATATTATAAGGATGGACAACGGATGAGGTAATTACACAGATTCCAAGATTCTTGCACCTCTTTATCATAATTAAATTGGTTCAAATTACACCAATAATATTTGCCTAATTATGCTTGGAAGTAATTTAATTTTCATCTGAGAGATCGTTTTAAAAAGAGACAAAGAAAAAGCAGTAGCGAGGCCAAAGTTCCGGCTCATTAGTTCTATTCTCCAATGTAGAAATTGGCAAAGAGCTACGGCTCAATTCCGATTATTGCCTGAAAAAAGAAAATCCATGTTACGATGCCAAAACCGAAAATATGGAGGTGTCATTTCCAGGCGGTGTAAGGAAAATAAACGATGTTAATTAGAGAGTAACTGTAAATAATTGCACTAATTAGCACATTTTGAGATGAAGAAATAATATTGAAGTTATTGATATAGATTTGTAATCTCACTTAAGAGTCGATGCGTCTTCTCTTAACCGCAGGGAAGCTTTGGAGAACCTAGAATCTGATATGAATGGATCAGCTATTGAAAGGTTTTCACATAAAATAAAATGTAGTCTGGCTGCAGATTCCATCAAATTATAACTAAAATACGATAAAGAAGTTTAATGGCTTTAGAAGTACTCTTTAATCTTCCTTAAGTTTGCGTCATAGATTCTGAATTATTCATCACAGACAAGCATTTAAGCCCAAGATATTTAATATTTTGGAATTAATTTTTGTTTCACTGATTTGTAACATAATATGATGTTTCTCCTTATAATCGATTGGCAGTTTTAATTTTTTTTATGTATCTGCATAGAATTTCAAGCAGTAAGTATTAATGAATTTTTATTTATCTTATCTATCACCAAAAACTTTAAATCCAATTCCGCCCATTGAAGTCGTCGATCTTTAACTCGATTGGAAATATTTTTCACATCATTTATTTCATGATTATTCTATTAAATTAATTATTTATTATTATTAAATCTAATATTATTGTAATCCTTTAATACAAAATGGATTTTATGTAGTGAGTGAATGAGAATTTATGAGTGATTTTCTAAAATTGGCTTAATTAAAGCTAGCGCTTTGTTTCTTGTATCTTGACGGCATTTAAATAAATATTATCTCTACAATGAGAAGAAATTCCGAAAAAGTGGCGGAAGGGGAGAGTCGCTTTTGGCAACATTATGGAGATAAAATAATACAAGCAAAAAGTATTTAATTATTTTAAAAAATGGAGATTAAGACAATGTATATAAAAACAACCACAAGAGATATGAGAGATTATCGAGCATAATGACGGATTTTGGAGTTCTATGTCTGAATTATTTTTCAGTGTATAACCTGCATGTAGTGAAATTTCCTTTCATGCATCATCATCTGTTCTTTATTTCAGATAATATTTTAGTATATCGCCCTAGTTTACAATATCTTTAAGACCTTTTTTTGTATTTTCTTTAAACAATGATATTAATAATAATTATGTATCAACGAGAATAAAGCAAGATTTATGGAACAGTGTAATTACTTAATAATATAAAAAATTAGCTTCCCTGAAATTTTCTGCTGGATTATGAGCAAACATGTAATGTTTCTCAGACTCAATTTTATATCTTTAAATTGAATTTGCTTGCTGTATTGAGGGTGTTAAACACTATATAATATTAACAAACACTCTTTTAAACGACAGCAACTGCAAAGACCTTGTTTCATTCTTTTATCGATTTACAATCAATAACTTAAATATTTTTGTTCTCCTACTAACAATCTAACTTTGAAACAAAGTGAATTTCGATCATATGATTTCTGACATTATTGGCATTTGTGAATAGATTGTAAGCTTTCAGATTTTCTGCATTTAAAATACTGAATATCGAAGCATTTGATATTTAATTATCTAGTCAACGGTAAAAATAAAACCGTAATCTTAATATAAAAAAATATATGTTATAGGAGATAAATCTGTAAGCTAATATAATTTCTTTGTTATTTCTAAATGCATTATTTTGTTTAACATTATAAATTGTTTTGATTATTATAAATCGTGAATTGAACCGAAACGGTTCTCATTCTGCAAGATCAATTCTTCTACCATTCTTCATATGAACCAGTGACATTTTGACATAATTGACACAACGTCCACTGCTAAGAAACTTGGATTTATAAAAGAAAAAAAAAACTGTAAGTTACTATTCACGGTCGGAAGAGAAAAAATGTGAGTGAGTGAGCGAGGGAAAAAGAGAGGAAAGAAACAGCTGAAAATTGGCGAGCCCCACCCAAAACCGTAGCATGAAGTGGGGAGGAGGGGGGGGGGGAGTGACGCAGATTTTATGTTTGCTTTCCCCAGTCTCGCTATGGGTTCAAGATTCTCAGTAATAACAGACAAGCTGGCATAGATTCCGCAGGGTTTGATTTTCAAGACTACTTAAACTTTTTTTAGTCCTTTTTTCGGGAAGAAAAACGTTTTTGATCCCAATTTCTACTGATCAAGTTTTTCATGCCTCTAAACTAGAGAAAGAAAGAAAATGATTAATGAATTAATAATAATGTTAAATTTAAATATTTACCCAGCAAATATGAACCAAATATTTTAAATCAAGAATGTTTAAAATTTGTTTAATATTCTCGCTACCTCCACTCCCCCCCCCCCCAAAAAAAAAAGGTTAAAAGGGTTTGGAAAAGCAGATCTGAACGGGAGAATACTCTTATTTGAATATATCAAAATCAACACACTTAAAAATCTTCTTATTTAGGAGTCGAAGCACAATTCGTCTTAGAAAAGGCACAATGTGGACTAAAAAACAAACAAACGAACAAAAACAAGAATTAATCTATTATATAAAAATTAACTTTTGTTTGCCGTACAGTTCATCCGAAGGGGATAAAACTTAGACAACTTATTGCTTACACTTTCGTGAAGGTTATAGGCATAGTGCAGTTATTATATCTTATATCTAATATATAAAAATACATTTTCATTTGTTCGTATTTTATGCGCTGCCGTATTGTTCATCCAATGGCGATAAAACTTGGCCAATTCATTTCTTGCACTTGCGCGAAGGTTATAGGGTATAGTACAATTATTATATCTAATATGTAAAAATGAATGTTTGTTTGTTCATATTGAATATATTCACTGTCGACAAGAAAATAAATATCATTATTTCTATCATTCCTAATTAAACAAGATAACTATTTCAAATTTTGAAACGATATTTCCAAAATTATATTTTCTGTGGCAGAAACGCGCCGGGTACCATCTAGTATAAAATAAAAATACCATAAAATCCAGCTGCCTAAAAAAATTCAAACACATGGTGAATTCGGTGAATTCGGTTAATACATTTTAGGTTCAATGTATGATACTACGGAAAAAGTTTTAAAACAGCCAGATTCAGAGATATAAAATCATCATCAATTATGCTAAAATCATATAAAGGACTTACAGCAGGATAGTTCATTGCAAATCCTGTCATTAGTTTTGATTTTAATCTTAAACCGCTTTGGTTAGAAATAATGAAGAATGGGAAAAATAGCAGCGTGGAGTTTTTACGACTTCATTAGTATTAGGAGCCACATTGACTTGGTTACTAGGCTCACGAATCCTTGTCAATCATTTATCTTAATTTGATGCTGGAGATTGAATTCAATAAAACTATAAAGAAGAAATTAATTAAAAAAATAACTTGATAAAAAATGAAATAAATTTATTTTCTCTGAAATAAGTTTATTAAATAAGATAAGTTGCTTTATAAAATAATAAGTTTATTGTTTACTAAAAATTTATTTGTTCATTCTGAATCCGTACCAAGATTTTGACATTCTCAAGAAATAATCTAAAGAAATGAATTAATATTTTTTTATATTGATATTGTATAATTAAAAATGTAATGAGCTGGAAGGCAAAAGTAGATTCCTAATTATTTAAGGCAATGTTTCCGAATTCCTATCAATTCTTAAACAAAAACAATGGAATATTGCATATTAAAGCGACGATAGTTAATAACTTTATTGTTTTCGCATAGTTTAGTATTTAAAGTAAAATAAATAATATTAAGGTAAAAATATTATAAAAATAAAATACATACAGTTTTGCCTCAAAGCTTAAAATATGTTATTGAAAAACTGAAATTTTTAAGCAAATGCAAAAAAGTTTGTGTCAGGCGGCAAGAACTAAAATTTTATCGTTTGCTTAAAATTAATAACCGTTTGCAATTATTCTTCTTTCAATTAAATACAGGGAATAACGTTTTATCGAAGAAAGCGAGAATTTACCTCTTAGTTTTTTGATTATATTCGTGAGGAAAATCGTCTGCTTTTCTTAATTAATTTTGGAATTAAGATCCCATTTATTGCGCTTTTGAATATTTTGATTATAAGTATTAATTGGAGAAAATATATAATCAGTTTTTTTATATACTTCTGCCACAGGCAAACGTTATGCTTAAGTGCATATCATAGTCCAACATAGTCAATAGACTAACACGACATGTTGAGCGATCAATCGCTGTTATGCGATTAATACAAATATCTATACTTGTGTTAAATCTATAACGGTTGTTTTTTTTATACTCTCAGTAATGCGGTAAATATGAAACCAAAGAACCGCTAAATTAACAAAAGCTTCGAAACAGCGAAATTTATTTAAAAAAGGCATCCAAATTACAAAATTTATGTGTATTGAACAAAATATGGAGAATTATACAGAAAAATATTATTCATACAATCAATATTGAAGCAACATAATTCAAAATTTCAGCAAAAATATCTTTTACGCTTTGGAATACGATTAGTAAATTGGTTGATCACTAATTTAGTCAGTTTTGATGAAAAATATTTTTTTGGATAGCAACATCTTAATAAAATCTTTCTGACAATATTTAATTATCTTGAAAAAAAGGTCTACTACCCAAGAAACAAACATTTGACAAATTTCAATTGTATTCCAAATGGTTAAGGAGATTTCGTGAATGAGTGATACATCGCTTTGTCACGAAAAAAATATAATTTGAGAAAATAATGTGGTTTATTTTAAATGAAGAAATAAAACAAACACAGTCGCACTCTCGCTTTCAAGATGAACATTATAATAAAATACAGTCAAACGAACTGAAACACGCATTGCATCTGTTCATTTTCAAGATGATCATTTTTACATGATGGTGCCATTTAATCATTCTCCACCTCCATTTTTATTTAATTCAAACTCTTATTTTTATTTATTTTTCGAACTCTTAATCTTTAATCCACATAAATTGACTCAATTTCAAAGAACGGAAGTGAAGTTTTAGTTTAGTTTAGTTGCATTAATGTCCCGTTTTAAAATAACACTACGGCTATTTTAGGACAGACCTCGTAACTTTAAACCGCCTTCGAGGACGACACCTGAGCTAGCGCGACACTTCTCCAAGCTTCCACATCACATAGAGGGAGGCCATTTGGCCCCGATGGATTTAGCGCATGCCAGGCTGCTTCCGCGGTGCTTCTTCGGTGGAATCGGGTCTCGAACCTGAAACCCTCCGGTTCCGAAGCCGAGGCCTTATCACAAGGCCACCGCGGCCTAGAATGGAAGTGAAATAAAGGTGGAAATTTTATTTCATTTTTTTCTTCTTTCAAAACTGGCATTTTGGGTTCTAGGGAATATGATCAAAGAACATCTGCAGAAATTTTCCCGAAATCATGCTATGAGAACCATTGCAATGAATGACTTCCTTCCTAAGACTCTAAGACTAAAAGTACTATTCAGCATCTAATCTTGCTAAAAGGATGTATCTAAAGAATGTGATACCTTTCACTAAAATTGAAGAAACTGATGTTCAATCATACACGTAATAAGTAAGACCGCAAGAAATAAGAATTTTTTTACAGAATTTACTCAGATTCTTGTATTCTTCTTGTTCCTGATGTATTTATAGCATGTCGTACAGGAGATAGATGTCATATAATTCTTTCAGCAACAATATCAATAAAGAGAAGATAGTAGTTCAGAAATCAAACAATATTTACCACAGAACTTAGTGTTATTTTCGAATCATATTGAAAAAAAAATTGATTGTTTATCAAAGGAGGGGGGGGGGTAAGAAAAAAATTGGCATCAAAACAACAGGTTGATAGTGCTCTTGGTGATTTCATACTTTACATATAATTTAACGAGCGTTGTGTATCGATACAATGTAAGGTATATTTAGTCATTCTCAAGTACTTTCCCATCACGATTAAGAATGCTTTAAAAGAAGACTCATCCCTTGCGGAGATGGTTGACCTATGTCTTGACTTCTCACTTCCCTGACCCGAATTTCTTTAAGGAGCATATGAGACACTTGATGTACAAGAAACCTGGGGAATCCGTCGAAAACTTAGTTGTGTCGAGTTCTGTTGCTGCTGAAAAGATCAATACGACTCCAGGGAGCTTATAAAGGATGAGATAATCCTTCCCTTGTCAATGTGGGATAAATAACGGAGTGCACGCTTGCTATTTTGAGCAGCTTCATTAAGTATTTCTCTGGTGGGAATAGCACTGTGCTTCACCAGCTGTTACTTCAGTCTCATTTTCTTGCAATTAAAAATCAACATGGATGAGTAATGTTTCTCTTTCTCTGCTAGCACGAGTGGACTGTGCCTTTTAGTTGTATGGGAAATATTATTCGGTTTTTCGAATGCTAACTTGAAAGTCATTTTTGTTATTATAAAAGTTTTGAACGAGGTGTTTATCATGCATTTGTATTTTTCTACAATTTAATAGGAATTAAATATTTTATCAATCTTTTGTGCTGCATATCGACGCTTGCTTACATACTGACATATAAATGCATATATTTCCTCCGTTCAATTTTAGTTCTTCGATTTCTAATTTTTACTTCCTAATATTAAAAATTTAATTTTCGGAAATCGAAGTCACTTATTATTCGTTTATTTCGAAATAAATGGAAATATAATAAATGCCTCAGCTTTACATGGCATATTAAGCCTAAAAATTAAATAAACCTGTCTTTATCATATTCAAACCCAGTGTAGAAGGAAGTTAATTTTCAAAAGAGTTTTTGTTAAACTTTAATGGTTGGTTCTGAAAGTGATCATTGATTCAGTTCTTCCAATATTTATTATTGTATACTCAAGTAACTATTAATACCCCAAAATAAACTTGCACAAGTGCAATTTTGCAAACACATTTTCACTCACTTTCTGCTTTGTTAAAAGTTTGAAATTTTGTATATTTTGGTATTCTCAGTGATAATATAGTATTTTAATATTTTCAGAATTCAATTATTCTTTAAATGGCATTTTGATTCCATTCCTGTGGCGCTCTGTGGTTGACAAACCTACAAGTTCCAATGTTAAAGTGCAAAAAATAATAACAGTAAAAATTCGGTATTACTCTAGTATATAAATCCCAATGTGCTTTCAAGAATTGTTTTTAATTAAATTTTTTGTTAGAACAGTTTATTTGAGACCTGAGATCTAAGTTTCAAAAATCTGAAACTCAAAGACATTTTTTTTTCAAATGATGAAACAAATTTAGAGATCTTTTATCTACGCACAATTGATTTAAGTAAATCTGACATGACTCTACAATATTATTAACAAAAGAGAGCTTATTTTGAAATGCATCATCTGGTTTTACTCTCAGAGAATGGAAATTTTATTAAAGAATAGAGGTTATTTCGTTAATGATTATCCAGTATTAGACAGACAGAAAATGCTAGGTAAGATCTTTAATTGGCATTTTCATTTACACCCTAAGGTCACAAACGGTTAAGAAGTCACCATTATTTCAGAAAACAATCAGAAACATTTTCAATTATTTTGTGTGGAAAAAAGCATATTATTTGCTGTAAAATGTTTTTTGTCAGTATTATAGACCATACAATTTCTTCTGCCAAACGCAGAAGGTCTGTATACAATTAAAATTTATAAAACAATTTTTAAAAACATATTTTTACTAATGTATTAACGAGCACTTTTATTAGTTTTATATTTTCTAACCCTAATTTATTAATTTAAACATTATGGAACTGGAATAATTTTTTTAAGAATTTTGCTATCCAATGACGCGACTCGTATGAAATCAAAATTTAATTACATTAAATTATAAGCTACTAAATAAGTTGTAAAAATATTAAAATAACACATTGTCATCAAGCATATGAAAGTTTTCAAAATTTAAGAACTCTTAGACATGGAAAAGTGAATGACAGATTGATTACAAAATTCCATCTTTACAAGTATGAAACAAGTCAAGTTAGATAAAAATTTCTAAAAAGAAACTGATCTTATAACGTAGAGCGTTAATACCTTAATTTACCAGCTCTGTTGTATTAAAGTTGTGTAGTGTTACCCACCAACCTATATTTTCAAGGAATCACATCATTTGCCATTGTCATTTTATCATATCATTTTGTCACTGTCTTATGAGGGTTATAGGGCACTAGTATATTGTGCACTTTATGATTTTTTTATACTTTTAAAATGGAATAATAATGGACTTTTGTCAAATTTTGAGTAAATTAGGATAAATCTTATTCTAAAGCCTTTTAAGTGTTGCAACATAGCTGAAGAAAAAGTTATATTTGACAGTCCCAATTAAAAGCTGACAAAGTTTAAATCGGGCAGAACATCCATTAAAGATGATCCGATAACTGGACGACCTTCTAAATCAATGGGTGAGAAAGTGACGGATTTGATTTTCAGAAATCTGTGTTTAAATATTCATGAGATTCATGAGTCATTGCAAAAACTCATTTCACACAATTTTGACTAATAATCAACAGAGACATCGCAATTGCAGCCTCGTTTTTTTATATGATGTGTAAAATATGAAACGTGTCACAGCTAGTCAAGTATTGATGAGCATTCAAATACAGATCAAAACTTTCTTAAATATGTCGTAACTCTCCAGATTTATCCATGTGGAGGAATTTGTTTCCAAAATTAAAACCACCTTAAAAAACTGAATACGTGGAATAACAGAAGAGCTTTAAAAAAGTTCGCGTGGGTCGCGGTGGCCTGGTGGTAATGTCTGGGTTTCGGAACTGAGGGGTTTCAGGCTTGAAACCCGATTCCACCGAAGAACCGTTGTGCAAGCGGATCTGGCGCATGTTAAATCTGTCTATGCCAAACGTCCCCTCGCTGATGTGGTATGGAAATTTGGAGACGTGATGCTAGCCTAAGTGTTCAAGTGATAGCCCAAGTGCTAGCCTAAGTAGCCCTCTTCATCTGATCGCAGTTCAAAATTAGAATGTTCATCCTAAAATAGCGCTCATGTTGCTTTAAAACGAGACGTTAATATAACCCAACTAAATTTTAAAAAAGTTAGACAGCAGTCTTGCCTACAACCCCCTTACAAAGATTCCCAGTTGCTCTCTAGCAAACAGGGGTGGGTGTATTAGGATGGATGTACCGAGAAAATTTTCAGAGAATAGGAGTCTGATTAAAATGTTCACTTAACATTAATTAGTGATTTATTTAAAATTTGTTTTCTTTTGGAAAAATTGAATCCTAGTTATTTTTCAGGTTTTACATATATGACATTTGTTAAATATTTTTAAAACTGATGCTGACCATTAAACTATCTGATTTGATTTAAAAATGGAACAAAGATGGACCGCGAACGTCTGATGGAATTCAGAAGGAAATTACGCATTCTTTTTTAGAACAGTACTTATGAGACTTCATGTTACCACTCTTAACCCTTTATTTACCGAATGGCAATTTTAAGTACCGTTTAAATTGCGTTGATATATTTGTAATTTGATATTAAATCAGGTAGAAACGTATACTTTTCGTGTGATATTCAAATGAAGAAGAAGAGTGCAGGTCAGACAGCAAACATTAAATATCAATTAAAAGTAGAAATTAAAAATATCTAATTATTTAATTAGTTAAAAAACCTTTTCCTCTTTCCTGGGCTCATTCTGAACCGAAATTTAGCTTATAGGGCAAAACTTAAGTTGAAAATTTGTGAGTAAAATAATTCAGTAAATAAAATGTTAAAGTAGCATTTTTTTTTTAAAAAAATTATATTTACTTGAAAGGTGAAATAATATTGCTGACACTCTATTACTGTTGTCGGAGAAGAATAAATAGGTCACACTTTCTGTTGTGAAAATTATGGATATTTTAGTTTAACTCTCCCTCCATAACATAGCAATCAGTTCCTTATTTTTTTCTAAATTGATTTTCTTTCTAAAAAGCGTTTTCTTAGGAATTGATATTGCATTCCTTCTGCCAATGTATTTGGAGAAATTGGATTAAATATGACATCATAAATTCTGTGAAACTGACCAACTCTCATTGTATTTTTGAAAACCAATCAAATTAAGGCAAATGAAATAAATATTAGGCATTAAACAAATATTTCAATCAAAACAGCGTCTTTCATTCTTGGAAAAAATTTATTAAAAAATTCTTCGGGAATTTAGAATAAAATAAAACTTTAAAAACTTTTTCTTTTCAGGATAGTTTTTCGGCAAATAAAAATTTTTCCCAGTCTATTTCCGGTTGAAAACGATTTCGTGATCACATTTTTGTCTGGAAAGAGGAATTCCTTAGATTTTTTTTTTTTTTACAAGTAAGGAAATGAGACCAGAAAACCTTGCTAAACCCACAGCAAATAAGTTATAACATTTTATGCGTTTATTTGAAAGGTTTTAAATTAAATACTTAAAATAAAGTTATATAATTTATTTATGAATGTCACATTTGGAATCTTGAAGCATTTGATCCTGAATTTCTTAGATTTTATTTTAATTTTTTGGTGTATAATTTTTTTTAAAGTCTAATATATTATTACTTTGATCCGCGCAAAACTTTATTGGATACTTGAAATACTTAAGAATTCCGTATCATTTATTTGTGTTCTAATTAACTGATATGAATGATTCAATCATAATTTCCGAACTCAAAAATTCTAGTATTGGAATAGAAATATGTTGTCAGAATAGATTCATTTCATTGTTTGCTGAATGAGTATATCTTTTTGTGATTTTCTTTAACCCTAAAATAAGTTAAAAAGCTATTTTTTGATTTCATGTACCTTCCCCTATTTGCTTTGGAATATAAAAAATAGCATTAAAAATTATAATGGGCAATAAATCGGCATACACTTCAGGCGAAATATACAAATCTATACTTCATATGAATTAAAAATTATCCGGGAGACAAAAATTTATCTTTGCAAATAAGTATGTAGACCCAAACATATTGCAAATACAAATAGAGCCTTTTTCTTATACATTAAGAGTTCATACAGAGAAACTTCCGAGGAAGTGGGCTTCATGCGACATTTAACAGAGCTTTCTTGACCCCTATGGTATCACTACTACTAATAAGAATGAATGTATGTGTACGTTTGTCAGTGTGATAGAGTTCTACGGAACAGACCGTTTGACCTAGAGTTGTCAAATTTGGCACAAATATACTTTGGGGAATGAAACTGTGTATTCTGAAGCATTTTTTTGAAATTTTAATCAATTAAAAACTTACCAAGATTTTAACGTTTTTCCGTGATAACTCTAGAAAATATAAATATGCAAAACTAATTTTCATGCTATTTTAAATTTTTAAAATTACATTTTTATTGAAACTTATTTATTTGTTGAGTAAATGTTCCCAGAATTTTGGCAATATTTTAGTGTATTATTTACATAGTTGCTTTCATTTTTCCGTCAAATATTTAATCATATGACTTTTCTTCTGTTATTAAAAGCTAGAGAAGAAGGATTCTGTTTAACATCTATGCAGTTTACATTATGAATAAGAAAAGGAAGTAACATTAACGCGAAAATTAGATGATAGATTACACAGATATTTACGTTTTTAATAGTACTACGATGAAATGGGACTTGACTGTATTAAGTTCAGAACAGAGCAGATTTAAGTTTATTAGAATAATATGGCTTCATGTCTGCCATAATTTGATGTTTAAAGTATTCTCGTGGGAGAATCATGAACTTTAAGTCATACATGAGATTCAATTGAATGTAAATATTTTTAGTATTCCCGATGAATCAGCTGGTCGCCAAAGGTTACTAATAAATTTTAAAAAGTTATTAACAAAACGGACGGTTTTCTCCACAATGCATTTAAATAATATAGAGTGTTTTGTTTTTCATAAGACAGTGAAGAAAACCGAGTATGAATTTTGGACTTCATCTTTTTGTCTGCCTGGAATTTTTATTTGAAATGGGTTTATAATTTTAGACACACACCAAACCGCAAACCAAATTTCACTCGTTAAGCTTTTGCGCTCAACAGATGAAAGCAGGTGTAAGGATATATCATTTAACCTGCGTTCATATACATATAGAGACACAAGGTCAACCATTAAAGGAATTTGTTCAACATTTGTTGCTAACCTACATTTAGATTCTACATTCTATGACCTCATTTCTAATCTACATTTAGAATGTAATTCTATGACCTACATTTCAAATCTACATTTAGATTCTAAATTTTATGACCTACATTCTAAATCTACATTTAGATTCTACATTCTATGACCTACATTCTAGATCTACATGTTTCAGTTATTACATCCACATGCATGTAAATACATATATAGAGAAAGTCAAATTACAAAATTTGATAAGTATCAGCAATGTTGTTGCAAAGACCATATACCAAATTTCATACGTCTAGCTTGTTGCATGAGACAGACAGACAGATATTGTTAGAAAAAATAGCTTTTTAGATCCCAAAGGGATCTAAAACTTGGAGATTCATGAAAATCTGAAGGTCGATTTATTCTCATTTGATTATAGTATTCTCTTTGTGTCACATACGAGAAAATAAAAATAAATGAAATATGAAAAATAAAATAACTAAGTATGCCAAACTGAAGGGGGGGAGGGGAGTCATCAAAAACGACTAGTCTGTTTTACAAAGCAAGAAAAAATTCGACATAATGCACATTGTATAGGTATGATACAGTGAAGATAAATGACAGCCTTCATGACAGCTGAGTACAGTCTATCTTGAAGATCTAGAAGGACATCACGCTTTTTTTTCGACCATGTAAAAGGCTTAAACTGATCCGATACTCACGAATTGAAGTGTTTCTTTCGATGATAACTTTTTTTTTTCGTATAAAAGCCGCGATTTCGGCAATGTTGTTGAGAAAAATCGTTTTTTTATAAAATTTCTATATTCTTCGAAAACTTCGAAATGACATTTTTTTTAAAGTTGTTGTTGTAACAGTTGTAATTTTAATAATTGCTGTTGTAATTTGAATAACTATAGCTTATTCTATACTTTTATATATTTATTTCTGTATATATCTGTGTGAATCTGATTTGTTCAAATATCTAGAATATATTTATTAAGAACAAATATAGCTCTATTATTTTCTGTGAAGAAAAGAAAGTGTGGCATAAAATAGGAGAGAGGAACCAAATGTTATGCTAATATTGTCGATTTTCAGGAAGTGCTATTAGAATTATTAGATTTCTACGTAAGAAAATTTTCAATTCCTTCTAATGACAGAAATTTATTTTTTTATTTATTTATTTATTTAGAGGGAATTAACTGACAGTTATCTTTGCTTCATATACTATACTTTACACTTTTTTATAATATAAAACTGAATAAACTAGATGAATTATTCTCCGCTAGTGTCAGTTACTTTTTTTTGCTGTTACAGTGCATTATCTTTTGTTGTAACAATGCAAAGTAACCTTAAACACAAAGTAACCTTAATCTGCCTACTCTGACCCCGCCAGAAGGCACACGGAAAAATCTGAATGATCGGACAGCCGCAACAGCAACACTGACGAGAACTATGGTTGAGTCCTAAAGGCCATCACCGACCACGGTACAACCCTTCCCTTGGGAAGTATGTCCCATCATAGATGGGAGGAGCCAGACCCCTACCATTCTCTGTACCCACCAGGGTGGCGAGAACCAACCAACATGCCGGAAGCTTCTCTTCCTCAATTACGAGGTGCCCCCTGGGGGAAACAATGCAAATTAAAATGTCATGCATGTAAAATATCTCATTTTAACATGTATAAAATTCTAGAGGAAGTACTTACTGTTCAGAAGTACCATTCTGGACTGTTCAGAACGAATTTGAATCATATAATAATAAATAATCAAGACTGTTTTTTCTTTAGGGAAATGATGTTGAACATCCATATGTTATATGAACACCTGACATAAATGTTTAACCAAAAGTTTTCGGAATAGGCCTAATCTAAGGAGTTATTGAATACATTTGTAGGAATTATTTCTAGACGTTAAAGCTAAATGATGGATTCAACAATCATTGCGCCTTGAAATGTGATTCCTGCACGATGGGTTCCTTTCTCATTACTGCTATGGTATTCATCTGCTCTAAGACTAGACTAATGGACAACAAGGAGGCAGACCTGACGAGACGGTGGATAACAGGTAACGATGGGGCAGTAGCGACACTGTTCACTACAATTGACGGACCTATCCAACCTTGATTACTTAATCTCAGATCACTTGAAATCTTTAATGAACAACATTTCAAGGGACATTAATGTACATCGTACGATGTGCATTGAATGTAGTAAGCAATGTATATTGAATATACATCCGTATCATTACCGTCCCAAGTGCGACGTCAAATCTCAAAAATTTCATGTGCTGATGATATTTGACTGATTGTTGACACCACTTAGAATACTTTCCCCGACCTTTATGCATTTCGCGTAAGCGCCTGTTATGAATAAACATGTTGTTTTTTTATGTGTGTTCATTTCTTTTGACCTCCGCGACCTCCGCATGCTAGCACGTTTGAATGACATTTTCGACCCAACGATGCTAGATAGATTTAGATTTTTCTTTAAGTAATCAACAATTTTCAGAAGTTTATACATGTTTTCATGAAGCTCTTGGTATTTTTTACATGCAAATCATGTAGATTCATAAGAGATTTTTGTATTTTTCTGCTTTTGTTCATCATTTAGTACTAGAGTTCGCATACTCTATCAATTTTTATAGAATCATCATTGCACAGAGACTGATTTTTGCAGCAGCAGATACAAAATATTTCAGATACTATCTGTGACCAAAGTTTCAGCTTCTGACCAGAGTGTCGTGGGTTCGGAACCTGGTTCTACAGAAGATACCTTCCATGTACCGGCCTGATATATGTTTAATATGTCGAGGGAAAATTATTACACCATTGGTATGATATAGGATTTGGAAGAGAATTTCCAGTTCAAATGTCGTTCTCGCTATCTAACTATGGACTAACACTAATGGGCCGATCCCAATCGTAAAACTTCAAAATGGTTCTTTAATCTAATTAGACACGTGTAACATTCTGAGAAAAGCATTAAAAGCTATTGACAACTCTCTTTTTATATATTGTTGTGTTGCTGAAGTCTTTTGAAGCATTTACGAGCAAGTTAGTGTCAAGAGAAATCAGATAAATAGCGTAATACTGTCAACTGCCATATCAATTGTTGTATGTCAAGTTTATTATAATATTTTAATGATGAAAGACAACTATATACGTTATCTACAGCTGATCTCAAATTGTTGTATGTGATATGTGATTATCATATGTTATCACGGGATGTTACTTCAAAATTTCGCCATGTTTTGCTATCTATGGGTTTTTGACTTACTACATTTTGTTATAACAGTTGGGATATATTTTCTATCTTTCATTTCTATTTCGCAATCAATATATTCTTTCTCTCCTTTATCCTACGTAACATAGTGGCTACACTTTTTTTCTCTAGACATAATGAATCGTAAACATAAAGAGATAATTTTAAATTTATTACTGTGCTTACATACTGCACAGAAGTAATTTTATAAATTACCTTTTTAGATGCAATTTTCATTTCTTTGAAATATTATCTTATTGTACTATGTTTTCTTCTGAAAATTATTTTCATTTAGATATAAAAGACGAATATGAGATTTCATTTTCTCCCGATTACTCTATTGCAGAATGCACAGAATAATTTCATTAATTATATTTTTGGCATTCCGCTTCTTCGAAGAATCTTTTCATTGACCCAATTTTTCTATCTTTGTACAATGTTTACGTGTTTCAAGTTAATGAAGCGCGCCATGAAATGATTCTCCTTCGGAAGTTTCGTGTAATGTGTTAAGCATAATTTGGAATAAGCGCGTTCGATCTGCACGTTTGTAGAAATGGGAAAGGCGGAGCGTTGCTAAGGGCAATGACAGTTGACAGAGCTCCCGCCAATCACATCACGCTCTTCCGAAAAGCGTTGCTATGACTGAGTGGGGAACGGGCTGCTATTTTCAGTCACTTTCGCCAAAATCGGCTCTTTTACGATTTTCGAAAGTTCGGCTTGCATTATTTATAAAAACGATGAATTCATTCAAGTGATAACGAATAGTGTGTGAAAATGAACATTTCCTCAGACTTTCTTTTCCTTTTTTCCCTTGATGAGCTTCTCAGCACGATGCATAAATAAAATATATTCAACAATTATTTATCCTTCTTACATGCATAAAATATAATTTCGTGAAACAACCAAATGCTCATTTGTATTTTTTATATCCTTAATACTTTGTTGCATAATTGATTAACTCAATTTTTGGATTTTTAATATAAATTTCGAATAATTGAAAAATTATTTAATGAAATAATGTACTCATTAATTTTTTTACACCAGACAAAATTAAGACTTTAATTGATAATTGTTTATTCAGGCAAACAAATATATTGCATAATTAAAATTATATTATAATAATTAAAAATCACTATTTCTTTAATTAAATAATCCAACATTAATAATTTTTTGTCAATATTATACATATTCTTAATAATAACGATAAAATAGTCTTTAATAAAATTAAGAATATTCCAATGTGAAATAAGAGTTTAAAATTCATTTTTAAAAATTATTTTATAGATTTTTAAACTTACTTAAATATATTTATACAATTTTTATCGAAAAATAAAAATAATAATTTCCCAAGTAATAAGTATAATGGTTTTATCGATTAATGTATTAAGAGTGTAGATGTAATCAAAATAGCATCTAAAACATTGTTATCTTGTTGAAGAATTTCTAATGTGTATTTAAAGGATATTTCTTAATGTAAAATTATTCATAAAGTACATACTTTTATGATGATTAAAATGCTTGCACAGAAATATTTTGTTATAAGATGGAATGGATTTAAATGGAATGGAAACATAATTAAAAATGAATGTATTGAATAAAGGTAGACCACTGTTTGGAAAAAATAAGACCACAAAACTCCGCAGTGGATGATAAATAACGCGAGCCTTAGTGATTTCCTCTTTGCTTTCAAAATATAATGAAAATTTATAAATAAATAAAAATAAAAAAGTAATTACATGAATATATAGTTTATTATTTTAATTAAATAAAAATATATTTAAAAATGAGCATTTGCAAAACAGTTTACTATAAAAAGAACCGAAGATCTCTTACCTTCCTCTTCCAAAACTTCAAACATTTCCCAAAATTTCAAACATTTTTCAAAGATGGGAAATGTTTATCTTGTCTTTTTGTTTCATTAATAACTTTGATCCGTTACCATAGATCGGAATATCTTTTCTATCGTTTAGTTTAGCTTTTTAACGCTGCATTTTGAAACAACATGAGGACTTAACGAACACCAGGCTCATGAACATAGTTGATATTCCGTTGAATCGGGTCTCAAATTTATGATCTTTCGGTCGAAGCCGATTCTGTTAATATGTTCATGGCGGCTATTTGTGGTCGTATGAAAGGCCCAAACATTTTTTCACGTTAGGGGTGGCATTTTGGTTGTTTTCGAATATCGCAAGACTTTTATTTGGAATTAACTGAGACTTGGTAAAAAATTTCAATAACAAAATGCATAAATCAACAACTAGTTACCAGTCATTCTTTACAACGAATTAACAATATATATTTTTATATGCCTGTGAATTATGTATATTGTTTCAAAAGTTTTTTTAAAACCTTTTCTCTCCCTAATAAAAATATAATTATTAAAAGAATGTTATACCTTTTAGAGCAATAAAAAGTTGGTTTAGCAAATAATAATAATAAAAGTTAAAAAAAAAACACCTTATCGGGACTTCTAGAAAAAAAAAATATTTTCCTCCTTTCTAGAAATGGAAAGAACAAAATTTACAAAATATGGAAGGTAATATAATATAGACATTAATGCACATATGTTTAAGAAAATATTTCTTTATTACTTTGCTCTTTTTCTAAATTTTCTTTTTCTGATGTAAAAAGTTCGTTAATATGCTTTCAGGAACGGCTGAAAATGTTTCTATTTTTCGCTTTTTAGCATTGACGAGACACTAAATTGACGAAACACTAAAACTGAACACGGGCATTGGCGAGACACTAAATTGGATACGGGCATTGACGAGACAATAAAATTGGAGTAATTGTGTTCATTCTGGTCTTTGTCATCTGACTACAGCTAAAAAAATTATTAAATCCGAATTTCATGTAGTTTCATAACAGAACATCATTTTTAAAGATCAATCAAATTCTATTAAAACATAAACATTCAAAACATAAAAAAATTATGAAATATAATCCTTTTTTAATAATTGCGGTCACATAAAATAAATTAAATACTTCAGGATAATATCAAATGTGCTTTATCCTCCTTTGATGACACATACATCAGATCAATAGAGATCAATAGATAGATCAATCAGATCAATTCATGTGCCGTCACTGTCATATAGGAATGTCACATGTTATATGAATACGTGACTAAATGTAGCACTGTATGCTGCAGTCCGCATATACGTATTCTTGGGTTGTGGCTATATTTTATACAAATATTTAAAGTAAAAGAAATGCACAATTGAAGGAATTTAAGAGGGTTTTACACGAAAGAAAAATTTAATTGTCCTACGAAAATAATCACCATGTTTTTTCTTAACCATACAGAATTATTAAAAGCATGAGCTGTGAAAATTTTAAAGTAATTTTTAGGCCATTATCATATTATGTATTCATTTTAATTATTAAGGTCTTTTTTTTTATTTCAGAACACTAGTACATATATTTATTAGATAATTTAAAAATAAGTCGTTCTAATAAATATGGACCATTCATTATGAATTTATAAAATGGCAGTATGATTTAGATAAGATTTACTTTATTGGTCCTAATGAAAATGAGTGATTCTAATGTAAATAGAAAACGATGTTAAATTAATTTGAGTAAAAAGAAAAAATAATTATAAAACGCAAAATCAGAATTGAAATGTAAGAATTAATATTATATTACTGAAGGAAATATTAAGTAAAAAACAAACATATATTGAAAAAGGCAAAAGAACTGTTTGAATCATTATAGGCAACTCCAGAACACTGTTCTGTTTATTCCGAATTTAATTTGGTGATGGTCAGTTTACATTCATCAAGTCAGCATATATTGACACGATTGCTTAGCATAAATATCTTTGAACTTTTCCAATAAGTAATTTCACCTTTTTGTTCAAAATTTTTCCATTTCAACCGAATAAATGTATAAAGAAAATAAAAATGAAAGGGAAGAATTTGTAAATTTAATCTATAATTTAGTAAATTTAATAATTTGGCCTCTTAAATAAATAATTCAAATTGCAATGATTTAAAAAACAATTTACTTATCAATGTTGAAATATTCTAAAAGAAGTACAAATTATAGGAGTTATTGTCAAATGATTTTATCAAATAGATCATATATGATGTAATTTTTTGATAATGTGCTTCCTTTTTAAATTACTAAAAATAATTTAATGAGTAATAAAATATCTAGAGAGTATAATAAATATCTATGAGAATAATAAAATATCTAGCGCATTTCTTAAAATTCGTCTTTTTATTTCATCTGTTTCAATCCAAACCAGAAGCATTTTTACAATAATTAATAATATAGCGACAAACAGGGAACTTCTTTCCGTATAATACCAGTCTGAAACTTATATAAAATTTTTATTCCTACAGAAATAACCCACAATTCACATAAATTTAAGTTTTGCTTAAGTTAACAGTTTTTTAATACACATTTGATACAGTTTAATTCCTCAAATTAAATTTTGAAGTAAAATAAATAATTTTTGTCAAACTTTCGATATAATAAAGTATCTATATGTTTTTTAAAACATTTATCAACAGTTTCTTCCTTTTTTTTTCTGCCGATTCCTTGACATTAGAAAAGTCTGTTCTTAGGAATTCCGCCAGGCTTGAAAGGATTAATGGCCTTTTTCCATGAAGGGTGAAAAATACGAAAAACAGAAGCGCAGGAAATTTCTTTTTATTGTTAATGAATAATAATCTGTGAGAATAATGTCGCCAAGATTATTAAACACGTAAAATGACTATTTAAGGGTAATTTTTCAAACCTATTTTTATTCTATCAAAATAAAATTGACAGACGATATTTTTACATTCAAAAAATTTATAATTTATTTTATGCAAGAAAATAGAAATCTAAAATCTTAAATTCTAACTGCAAGCAAGTCCAAAAGCAATAAAAAAACCAAAAAAAAAAAAAAAAAATCCTGTTTTTGAAAAAACATCCATTTTTGGATAACTATTTTAATTCTTTTAGGAAAATTTTTCTGGATTTCAAATTTGAATGTTTTTTAAGCTTATTTATAAACGATATCTACAAGTATTTATTTAATTAAAAATTAGGAGGAATTATTACTAGATCAGTTTTTTAGATGCGTTTTTGTTCAGCTTCTATGTATAATTTTTTATTATTTTATTATTTTTTATTTATTTTCTTTGGTTTGTTTTCATTTTTTATTAATACAATCTCTTCAAAAATTTGTCTTTTTCATTCTTAAGATCTGAAATATTGCACAAAAGTTTACAAGATTTAAAAAAAAATAAATATTATTACAATTATTACCTGTTCTCTCGCAAATGTTAATAAATGAGTATACATTTGTGCATAATTTTCAAATTTTAATATTTGTCTAAGAAAAAAATTATCACATTGCTCCAATATTTCAAAGATTATCTACTACAAAAATTATTTTCATTTGGAGGGGGGGGGGGATTTGCGATTTAGTCTGCAGATAATGATATTTTTATACATTTTGCATTTGAAATAAATTTAGTATCTTTATCTTGTTTTCAAGTTTGTGTTCTTTTTACTTTTAAGACTTTAAAAGTTTTTTTTTTTATCAAAAGTTTTTAAAATTTCGGGGGAGGGAGATTGTTAAAGGAAAGGGAAAATGATTTCTATTTTTCTATCACATATGAATCAGTCCTATCAGTTAATGCTTTTAAGCATCAACATATTTTTTATCCTGCTTTTCCGTTTTTTTTTTTTTTTTTTTGGAAAAATGTGAAATATGAAATTTTGCAATAAACAATAATTACAATCAAACACTTATTTCAAGTAAAAGTTAATCTTGAGACGTAGAGAGATTTTAAATAGACATAATTAGATAGATATAATTAAATATACATAATTAATAGACATAAGATTAAGAAAAATTCAGATCAATCTGTAAGCTGAAAATAAAAAGCAATTTAATAAATAACATTTTCAAGCACCTTCAAAGAAAAAAAAATCATAAAATAATTTTTCCTCATTTTTTGTTTTTAGGTATATGGTATTTGGTATATACTTTTGGTATTTTTTTGTTGCTTTTTTGCAAATATGAATTTTTGCAAGAGATGACCAGAAACAAGCATTTATTTCAATGATTTGACATTAATAAATTCAATAATAATAATAAAAAATAAATTCTCATTATAATGAACACTAAAAACAAAAAGAAATTGAAATTCTTTCTTTTTTTAATATTAAAAAAAATACTCTCCGAAGTAAAAATCCGAACTCCATTTTTATTTTGGAAAGAATCCTTTTCAATGAATTGCTCTTAAATCGTTTTGTCCCGAGCGCGGCATTTGGCGCCAATTTCCCTTTCCCACCAAATCGCTACAGAGCGCTCTCGTAAGTCTGTCATTTTTGGTAACCCCTCTTCACGCTGCTGTGTGTAGCGGTTGTCTGCTCTTTAGTAGTGTGTTGATAGAGGAGAAAAAAGCGCGTTTTGTTTTGCTCCGTGAAAGACTCGATTCGTCAGTCGCAGAAGTATCAACATTTCTGTTCACTATGATTCTCAGTAGCTACAGCCGGTGTAACGATGTTAAACTAATGCCGCTCTTCTTAATCGAGAGATAACAGTGTTTTTTTCCGCAATGATCAGAACGCCGGTAAGCCAAGAGAAGAGGCCGATAGTAGGCTTTTCCCGGTGGTGTGCTGCTGTTGTGTTTGTGAGTCTCGTTTTTCCAATAGTGGCATTTGATGTGCACCTATTTCGACAGGAAAACACACCGGGGAGAATGGTATTTAATTGCAGCACTATTGAAGGTAGGCGATATTTTTTAGAAAATTCATCTCCTTTAGTTTCTCAGTATTTTCAAATTGAACCTGTAACTGGAGAACTTTATCTAAAAGCCACGTTTCCTTGTTTACAAAATGCTAAGAAAAAATATCTTTCAAATCCTGTCTTAATTTTCGTTGGGTCCAAACGTCTCCCGGCCAGTTCGTCCGTAGTAAATTATGTTAGTATTCCAGTATTCCTCCATTTTAAAGATATTAAATGCACACAAAATGGTAATGAATTTCACGAAATCAACAATGATTCTTTGGAAGCTGAGGTTGAAATTGTAGATACGGTAAACAAAAGTAATTCAAGGACTGGTAGTCATATTATTTGTTGGGAAAAAAGTCAAGAAATTTTAGGATTGTCTCAGATTCTTCCTTTAACCCAATTAAGAAGATGTGACATTCTTTGGGATCAGCCAATCCAAGAAGGTTATTCTATAGAAATAAACGGAGGACAATTAGTAGCCAATAAAAACTTTTGCTCGAATGCACTTAGGTGGACTGTAGATTTTAAATTTCACGTGACATGTAGTGACAACTCTTATAGGCAGTCTGTACGTTTGTATTTTCAACGAGTATCTCAAAAAAATTCGCAATCGTTAATACATCACGATAGATCCCGCCGGTCGACTTTAAACCAATCGCCAGTCTTTGAAAGCTCTTTATATAAAGTAACTGTCCCAGAAGAAGTCGAAGGTGGTTACTCAGTAGTAAATGTTTCAGCTGTTGATCCGGATGGAGATCAGGTTATTTACACACTGCAGGCTGCTCTGGATTCCCGAAGTCAGAGGCTTTTTGAAATCGATAGCGTTTCGGGACAAGTTAGAACAACTACTCACTTAGATAGGGAGTTTATGAATGTACATTATTTGCGAGTAACGGCAGCTGATGATCGTTTACCACCAAGTATAGGAACAGCAACAGTTGAAGTGTTAGTAAGTGACCGTAATGATCACACACCGGTATTTGAACAAGCTACGTACATTGCATCCGTCCGGGAAATGAGTCCAATTGGTTCGACGGTGATAACTGTCAGAGCAACTGACCAGGACATTGGGGAGAATGCTGAAATGGAATATAGCATTCTTAATCCGACAGGTGACAACGGCGTGTTTCAAATTGACCAAAATACCGGAGTGATTACTTTGGGGAAAAAGCTCGATAGGGAGACGACTGCATTTTATTCTCTGTTAGTGCAGGCCACAGATAAGGGGAAAGATCCTGAGCAGAGGTCATCTATAGCAACTGTCGAAATTACAGTGTTGGATGATAATGACAACTATCCTCAATTTACTGAAAGAACTTACTTGATCGATGTACCTGAGGATATTGAATGGACTGTTCGACCTGTTGTTGCAGTAGTTAGGGCCGAAGATAAAGATCAAGGAGTGAATGCAGCTATCCGCTATGCAATTATCGGAGGTAACACTCAGGGACATTTCAATATTGATTCGCAAAGTGGAGAAATATCTGTTGTTTCTCCTTTAGATTATGAGACAGCGCGGAGTTATCGACTTATTGTAAGAGCGCAAGATGGGGGACAACCTTCACGTTCGAACACCAGTAACGTTATTTTAAGAGTGCTGGATGCTAATGACAATGATCCTAAATTTTATACTTCTCTTATTCAGGATTCTGTTTCTGAAGGCGTTCCAATTGGTCATAGTGTACTTCGAGTTCAAGCTTACGATGCTGATGATGGTCCTAATTCTGAAATTGTTTATTCTATTTTGCCTACTGAACAGGTTTTACCGTTTGCGGTAGATCGAATGTCTGGGTGGATTTTAACAACAAATGAATTAGACAGAGAGCAAAATTCTTTTTATGATTTTGAAGTAATGGCTAAAGATAGGGGATCTCCATCTAGATCATCAACCGCTTCAGTAATTATTCGTGTGCAAGATGTTAATGATAATGATCCAGTTTTTGACCCTAAAGTTTATTCTGCTTCAGTATCGGAGATAGATCCACCAGGGACTCCAGTTGTTGGAGTGACTGCTACAGATCGCGATGAAGAACCTCGTCTTATTTATCACATAAGCGAAGGAAATCACAGAGGACGATTTAACATCATACATCAAAATCGAGAAGGTTTAATATCTGTAGCGCAGCCTTTGGATTACAAGACTGACAAGAAATTTATATTGACTGTTACAGCTACTGATGCTGGAGGGAGGTTTGACACTGCTACTGTACACATCAATGTGACCGATGCTAATACCCATCGCCCTGTGTTTGAAAAAGTTCCATATACTGCAAGCGTTCCTGAGGACGCTGCTATTGGAACAACTGTACTAGTAGTTGAGGCTTCTGATGGAGATGTTGGAGAAAATGCGAGAATCTCATATTTTATTGAAGACAATCCTGAATTCACGATTGATTCAACAACTGGTGCGATATCTACCTCCCAACCACTCGACCGAGAACTTACAGCTGGTTTTGTTTTAGTTGTCACTGCTCAAGACCATGGGAGTCCCAGTTTGTCTGATACAATTAACGTTGAAATCGAAGTTCTTGATGTAAATGACAATCCTCCGACTTTTGTATTGCCTTCTTATGCTGCTTCTATCCGAGAGGACGCTTTGGTTGGTTCCAGCGTCATTCAAGTATCGGCTTCTGACAAAGATATTGGACTCAGTGGACAAGTTAGGTATACTTTTAGTGGAGGTGAGGATGGTGATGGTGCTTTTATTGTTGAACCAACGTCAGGAATCATAAGGACAAATCAGTTACTTGATCGTGAATCTGTGCCCTTATACAGACTTACTGTTTATGCTGTGGATAGAGGTGCCACTCCTCTTTCATCTGCAGCGACTGTAACTGTTAACATAGAAGATGTGAATGACAATCCTCCAAGATTTGACATAGATGTTGTCAAATTGTTTGTGTCTGAAAATAGTCCGATAGGGTCATTAGTTGGAGAAATTATGGCAACGGATCCAGATGAAGGCCCGAATGCGGATATATTTTACAGTATTGTTGGTGGACCAGATGCTGATAAGTTCAATTTGCTTTCGAGGAATGGTGGACCTGCTGAACTTTACACAAAAACTTACTTAGATTATGAGACTAGCAAAAAGAAATATGCTGTTGTTGTAAGAGCGGCTTCACCACCTTTGAGAAATGATGTAGAAGTGAATGTCTGGGTAACTGACGTTAATGACAATGCACCACGTTTACGTGACTTTGTCATAGTATTTAATCATCACAAAAGTCACTTTCCAAAGAATCCTATTGGGAAAGTTCCTGCATACGATGCAGATGTGACTGACAGACTTCGTTATAAATTTATTTCTGGAAATAATGCAAATTTATTGATACTGAATGAAAAAACTGGAGAACTTTCTCTTAGCCCACATCTGGACACAAATGTGCCTCTACATGCAACAATGGAAGTCAGTGTCTTTGGTAAGTTTGATTCTTTATTTTCTTAAAATGATTTAATTTTTACTTTGAATTTCAATAGAATTTTAAGCGCCGAAAAAATTAGATTGATTTGATATCCAAAATAATATTATTATTAGTCTTCTCAATGAAATTTTAAATCTGAAAACTTGATTTGTGACATATTTTATTTATTTCAGTTCCCTTTCTAATGATGCTTCTTCGGTTTCTTTTGATTCTAAGAATGCTAGTTTTTAAGATAGAGTGTGATAAATATTATACTGTTCAGTCAGGATATATGTAAAAATTATGTTTTATAGCATTACATATATGAGTAGAGCTTTAAGTCTATATTACGGGACATTATCTTATATCTGTGAATGTTATATTTTTTCCACAAAATTTTAAAAATGTATGTAAGGCAATGCATTACATGTATTTTTTGGGGACAGATATAATTTATTTTCTGACATTGTTTAAATTTAAAAATGGAATACGTTTGTTTTACGAACATGTAACCCTGATATTATTCAACTTTGAACAATAAAATTTGATTTAATCAGTTAAGTTTAATTAAAAATAGTAGAAGATATCAGAAAAAGGTAACAACTATTTGATAACTGATCCTAAAATGGAAGAAATAAATTTTTACTTCCTAAAAGTTCAAAACAGTAATTTTGTTGTTTCATGGAAAGTTATTTACCTCATTTTTCATTACATAATACTTGCTTGCATTTTACTTATTCAATTTTAAACTTTTCTTTAAATGTAGAAACAATTTAAGGTTTTGATTAAACATGAGAAATTTGAATTAAATAAGAATTGTGAAGTTAAGAGAGATAAAATGGAGATAAAAAGCATCGTTTATAAGAAAATTTATAATGTTGACAGCTACGTCAACCAACTTTTGAAAGTTATTAATTGTCTTATTAGAATAAACTTCGACGAGCAACAATGTTTAATAAACAATAAATTTTATTTAAAAATTCACAATTTAAATCAAAATTACATTAGAAGGTACAGAAATAATAAATAGACTGAACTGTAACTGGGGAATTTTATTAATTACTATTGTTGGAATTACTATTGTTGTCTATTACGAGTAACAGAATTTTACTTGTTCGATAATTTTTGTGGAAATATTTTCATTATAATTCTAATAATATAATCTGTCAATAAATATCATTTCCTAGGTAGAGGAAAATCGAGCATTGATAAGCTGCCTTATATTTTCAAAGTAATTTCAACTAATTTGTCTAGTCGACAGCATGCAATAAAGCATCATTAGCCAAACTGAGTACGAAATCGGTTGCAACTTTTCCAATTTGACTTGATAATGACACTGAGTTATTAAAAAATTCAAGTAAACATTTCGAATAACTATTTTAACTGAATGCCATAGCCCATAGCATTCAGTTATACATTAAAATTATCAACTAAAGGATCAAAAGTTAATAATAATGAAAACTTATTATATTCCCTAAACTATTCCATGAGTTGAATTATTATAACAGTTTCAATACAATTTTAATACAACGAACTTACAAATACATTTAAATGGAAGAAATATTGTTATTATATTTCCTAATAACCTTGTAAATGTTACAGCAATCAATATCCAAAGATTAATAAATCATCATAAAATAATGTATTTACCTTCTTAATTTTTTATGAATGTATGATTAATAATACATTGATAATTAATAATGGAAACTATTAATTTATTTAAAGCTTAATCTTTCAGTATTAATTTTGGAAATATCTTCCGAATAACGGGAACTTCGATACATAAAAAAATAGGTATTTTATCTTCCTTAGGATGATGTCTGTAGTTCTGTTCAATAGCCCTTGATTCTATTCAATCTGTTCTTTCCTACTGTCATTATTAATGAACCCATCATTACACATGGGGTTGTTATTTGCGTCCGTACTATAAGTAAAATAACCAAAAGGGTGAGCCATAAAACAAATGTTAGAAATATTTTGCAAAACCAGCATGAAACATCATGCATCAGTACTAGGTATCTCATCGTACGTATGTTGCACGATGAGGGTGAAAGTTTCAAGATGAGTTACTTTTCTAATGATTATTCTTTCTCTAATTCTATTTTATTCTCCTCATTTAAAATAATAAAAGAATCTTTATTATGAAGAGTAATTTCTACATCCCTTGGAAATGCAGCTGGTAACTGCTTCCTACAGGAGCAGTTCTCGTGCGGATAATTACTGTTGCATGATACTACTGCCGTTGCCGTGGGTCCCAAACATCTGTTGGAGATAAGCTCGGATTCAGGGGATTTGGAGATACACATCAACTGAGCTCCCTTATTAGACAGAACAAAGAAGATTCAATTTATTTCGATGAGTTTTTAATAAAAGATAAAAGAAATAGTCTTGAAACAGTTATCGTTCTATGGAAACGTAAACATGTTAAGTTGTTTAGATTTCCGAAAAGAGCATAGAAGACATTGTTGTGTTGTTGTTAAGTATTCATTATGCAAAAAATAAACGGGAGAAGTATTTTTTTTGGAACAGCTGTTTATTTTGCATTGATAATTATTTTTAGTTTTAGTTTTTATCACACGAAAAGTTTAGTTACAAAAAGATAATATTATAAATACTAAAGATAATATTATACTAAAGATAATATTTAGTATTCTTTAGACGAATCTTAAACAGATCAAAACTGGCAATTGCACCTTTAAAAATCTAGAAAGCAAACTAACCATTCGAAGTGTGAATCATTCTGAAAATAAATTAGAGCTGGAATGTGCAAAATGTTTTAAGAATAGGGGCAAAAATTGTTTTTTTTTGACGACCCAATATAATTTATTATAAAATTCAATAAGTTCTGAAAAATTAAAAAAAAATTCTTTTAGTGTGATTGGTTTTTAAAAATTCCTCATAGTATTGTTCGAACTGTAATGTCTTGATTCATTGGCAGATAAACTTGATTTAGGATTTATTTAAAAGGATTGTTTTAAAGCGAGGACAAAAAGATTTGTTTTAAGACAAAACCCTTTTATTCCTTGTTAAAAATGTTTGATATTTCCGTTATTATTCATGTCCCCCCCCCTCCTCCGAATATCACTTAATGATGTTCGTGGCTTTCTGTTAAAAGAATTGCGAAAGAAAATTGATAGTTGAAATATTAGTCATTTAGAATCGAATGAAGAAAATGATATTTACAATTTTGATACAGTTTCTAATTACGATCAATAGGGACTTACAAAATTATCTCTAATGTTATAATATGTAACTCTATTTAAAACGAAATTGAATTGTCAGATAATTTTTCTAGTATTACTGTATATTCTATTCATGGATTCTAAAAATAATTAATTACTCTGTTTATCTTAAATTTCGATTTATCTTATCATAATTGCCTTATTCATTGATTTGGAGTGAAGTATAAAGATTTTATCTGAAAACTATTATCTGATGTGATTTCCATTCATTGATTAATTAATAATGATTCAATAAAATAATTTGTTAATGTATAGTATATTTATTTTGAAAAATTGTTAATAATTAATAGGAAGATATCATATCTATCTCTGTTATTTCCAATCTTACCATTCGTTTCGAAAAATTATTAATAATGAATAAGAAAATATCATATCTATTTCTGCTATTTCCAATCTTATTTCTGTTTTGAAAAATTATTACTAACGAAGAAGAATATATCTTATCTGTTTCTGTTATTTCAAATCTTACGTTCCACGAATCAAAAGAAAAGAATACAATTTTTTATTGGAGTTCATATAATGTAAACTTTAATTTTCTTAAACATAAAAAACCCCTATAAAACGATTACTGTATAAGCGATATATAGGAATGATATAAGTATACAAGTTTCTATTCACTAATAAAAGAAACGCAAACTTTTCTAAGAAATTTATCATTATATAAGTGTCTAAATTAGGAATGTAAAAATGCTGTATCAATAAACTATCTCTAAAATGGTTCTAAGCTCTTCTAATTCCTTCGAAATGCTTCATGTTACAAATATGTGAGAGCGAATTTTAATTTTCTTTTTAATGGCGCAAGTTCATTTAAAATTCCATTAAAGTTGCAGCTCTTATTTAAAGCAAAGTATCTGCGTAGAAAAGGAATAAAACATCTGTTTAATAACTTTTAAAATTAATCGTATCTAAATTTACTCCTGAGTAACTAGATGTATCATAAACCTACGATATTAACTCACGCATCTGTTTTTATTATTTCCAGACTAATCTATTAAACTTTATTGACGGCGCATGCGCTTGTCGTACATTAATGTCAATTTTATCGAAAGAAGATTGTAAAGCAAATATTCTTTTGAAGAGCGAATATTTTCTCACATATCATCGGTTAGCAAATAAAAAAACGCTTTATTGACGACTAGTCATCGATAAATTTTAATAGCTGTTTTATGAGGATCATCTGCACTTATTAACCTAAGGCACAACTGGTTCAAAACGTTAAAGCGTCTCTCATTATAAATAATTGACCTTGTGTATTCTCTGTAACTATAGCTCTTTAGCCGTAAATTTGTTATTTCATGATAATTTTTTTAAATATATGTACGAAATTACAGCTTTCGTAAGATGGATGCGTAATTAAACGGTCACTCTCCCCGAACATTTCCTTTATATGAATGATTCCCATAGTATAATTTATTTCCTTAATGTATGCGAAATCCATAGATGTGATTTGAAAAAATAACTTTTTATATAAAGCTGTTTTTATTTTTTAACAAATTGCGCTGAAAATAATATAAGAAAAGAGATGAAATAAGCAGGTTAACTGACAGTATTTCGACTGATAATTGATATTTTTATACGAATGCAAACATTCACCTTAAATTATGATGATAAATTATAATTGTTAAATTATGAGAACCATGAAATTATTATTGAATTTTGAAAATACTACAGAATGATTTTTATTATAACATGATTAGAAAAACAAAATTTCAGTATAATATAATGGGAAAGTTATTAATTATTTTAAGATAAATAATATAAGAAATCATTTATTGGTTTATAAATCTTCATTAATTAACAGCTGATTAGTTAATAAATGAGACACTAAGCTAAATAAACTTTTCAAACAGTATTTGAAAAGTGTACAAGTTAAGTACACAAACAGTATTTGAAGGTAATTTTTATTTTAACATCAATATATTAATTATTAGCCTTACAGCAGAATAATAGGAAGAACTCTTCGATACATCTAAGTTAGAAGAAATGAGGAAATTAAAAAATAAATAAATTATAATTTGAATAATTTTTCTTTCTAAATAAAACTTCAATTAGATAAAAGAAACTTCAATTCATATTAACGAAATAAAAGGCTGATGTTAAATTTAAATTTTTAAACTAACATCTTTCATAGAATAAGAAAAATATGTACCTACATATTTAACACATTCATCACCAAGGAAGAATTAGATAAAAACTCCATGAAAAGACAAATTTCAAATCTGTTGACATTTTTCATGCAAAAAAATAAAAAAAAGTAAAGGTATCCTTCAGATACGTATTAGAAAGTTCAATCTATCTAAACTGGCATAAGATACAAATTTTAGCTCACAGAAAATTCTGAAAGACGAAATATCTCTTCGGTAGCGTTGAAACATTAAGAAAATCGTTTTGAGTAAAATACAAAAAATGCAGTCACTATCTGGCAGTGAACTTTCCATCAATAGTATAATGAGTAACATTTTTTTTTTGTGTGTGTGTGTAAAACTTTCTAAAAAGTGTATAAACTATATATTTTTTAAAATGTAACCAATTCATCGTCACTAGATAGGTGTCAAGTTTACCCACGAATTAATTTTGAAATCAATTTACCAACTTGTTGAACGGTAGAAACGTCTGACATCTCAGCACAGCGAATGACAACGCGATATCAGCTGTGAGACGACACATGCAATCACGCTTGTCATATGACTTAGGCGACATGTGGATTGCTTGTTATCTGGGCTATACTTTTTCTTCATACCAAAAGGATAAAATTAAAAATGTGAAAAAAATTATGTTCCTAGTGAGTCTAAGACAAAATTACCAAATGTAAATTGCACTTATCAAATCAAATTATTTTCTTATTCTGTGTAATTTATAAATTCTTCGTCTTGGAAAATAATCTTCTGTTATCTTATTTTAAAAGTGAAAGCATTCCTTTTTAAAATCTCGCAATTGTTCTTATCGTGGTTTAATTGTTGGTTGAAAGATAATTTGTCTCGTCGAACTTCGTACGGAAGAAATATATTTCATCCGAACATTTGTAAACCTGATAAGATGTCATGGTGGATTTTACTTAAGCTCCGAGAAATAAAGCGATGCAGATAAGAATATCAACAACATTTTTCATGTTCAGATGTCTATGAATAAAATTAGTTGGGGTGAAATCTTTCGTGCTCATCGAAATAATCTTTTATTAGATTATGTGTTTTAATTTTACGCTGCGCAGAGATACATGCGTGCCCTAGTCACATTTCTGTCGGCTGTTCTGGTAACGTGCCACGCTATGGGGGCTGGGTTAGATTCCTGGATTAGGTTTTTGTTCTATGTGAGTCAAAAATTTGCTTTTGCTGTTGTGTTGTAGGTTAATAAAGGAAGCGCCGGCTACCGCTACGATTATGCGTTGCAATCAAGTCATAACAAATTTTATTATTAATGCCGACTTTTGTGATAATATGCCATGCTATGGGGGCTGGGTTATACTCCGTGATAAATATTTTGTTCTATGTGAGTCAAAAATTTGATTTTGCTGTTGTGATATTAGTTAATAAAAGAAGCGCGAGTTCCATCGGCGATTGTGTTGTAATTAAATCTTAACAAATTTTACCGTTACTGCCGGCTGTTGTGGTAACCTTCCACGTTGTGGAGACCAGGTTGGATTCCTATATAAAGTTTTTGTCGTATGTGAGTCGAAAATTTGCTTTTGCTGTTTTGTTGGTTAATAAAGGAAATGCCAGCTCTGTCAGCGATTATGTGCTGTAATCAAGTCATAACACATTTTGCCTTTATTGCCGACTCTTGTGTTAACGTGCCATGCTGCTGAGGCTAGATTAGATTCTTGGATAAGGTTTTTGTTTCATGTGAAAAAAAATTTGATTTTGCTATTGTATTGCTGATTAATAAAGGAAGAGCAAGCACCCCCAGCGATTATGTGTTGCAATCAAGTGATACCAAATTTTATTTATCCATCTTATTCAGACTGATTCGCAATTTCACGCATGGCAATAAAATACTGCATAAAAGTTTCATTTGAGCGCATTTTACGTCTTTCTAGTTGTTTATGTATTTCAATAGAAGTGACTTTATCGGAAAATTCATTAATTAATGCACTTTTAAAAGCATGATAGGAATTTAGATTTCTTTGAGAGAATAAAAAAGATTTAGCCGCGCCGGAAACTAACCTCTTTGCAATGATTTATTTTTGTTGTTCGCTTAAAGAAGGAAAAAGCGAAAAATTCTCTTCAACATCGCAAACAAAAAAAACTTTTAATCGAATAGGAATCATTGCCTGTGAAGTTTCTACAACTACCACAGAGATCGCGTAATAAAAAAACAAAACTGAAGGTTTATTTCATTCATCGTTTGGTTATTTGAGGGATCATTTTTGAGTGATTCCTTTTTGGCGCCAGTAATTAATGCCTCACTATTATTTATGTATGTTTCGTCTGAAGTTACAGGGATGGGGAAGGAAGAATTATTACCGGTATTACTAGATGAACTTTCGGTTTGAGAAACCTTTTGAGGAGACAAAGGTTTTTCTTCTGTTTCCGATAAAAAAACTAGTATCGAGCGAGTCCTGAAACTCATTTAAATTTGTTAGGGCTTTAAAAATATTTTCACACAAAGCATTTTTGTCGGTCTCAGTTACTTCTAAGTGTAATAAATTAGAAACGGAGACAAAACCAGATAAAGAAAAATTCTTCAGCAGTTCTTGTTTATGTTTTTCTACATCTAAAGTTTCAAATCTTTCAAATTTTCTCATTCTGTTTCGAGAAGAATGGTCAAATTACTGTAACCTAACACAGAGTTAAGCAATTTTACTGAATTAGTTTTTGCATATTTAAGGGAGTTAGCGATTAATTGAATATCGCCTAGTTTTAAAGACATTGTAATTAATTAAAACAGAACTAGTACACATTAAATCAGGATTAAAATTTAAAGGGAGAATGAAATAAAGTAACGTACTATAAATTACAAACTTATCAAGAATCGCATTTATTTAGAGGTGAAAATGGGAGGAAAAATTGCGCCTACTTGGTTGGGAGCAGTCGAACTATTCACTCTTAAATGATTCACACATTTTCAAATAATTCAATTTCTTCTTTAATTTAGTAATGTCGAACAGGATGATGTTCCTTTTTTAAAGCGACCAGTATATCACAGCTCAGTTGCACAATAACACGAAGTAATTGAATCTTGAAAGTTTTCACTTTTTCACTTGAATCATATCCATCAAAAACGTACACTAACGTCCATTCATCAGTCCAGTAAATCATCCACAGCAAAAATCCACTCTTATCAAAATTTTTAGCATCAATTTAGCGTCTTAAATTGTACTAACGTCCACAGCTTTTTCAACAATTTAGCATCAATTTAGCGTCTTAAATTGTACTAACGTCCACAGCTTTTTCAACAATTTGGCTGGATTTGCTAGGGGTATTCACGAGAAAGGTCGAGCCCCCCAAAATTTGGGGAAAGGCAAAGACCAGCATTAATATGAAAATATATTTATTATAATTAAAGGACAAAACATTACTATACTAACATAAAACACATAAAGATACATGAGCGTGAGCTGTACGTCTTACAGATTCACTGCCCAACTCTTGCCTGCCAATTATGGTGGGAAAGCATCACGTGATTAATGACGTGACGCAACATGGCCAACATGGCGATATACAGGATACGGGATCTGTCAGCAGTTCTCACAGTAATGTTTAGTTATTATGTCCACATACACATGGGTAGAACGATAGTGAGACCATGCAATCTTTACCATAATTGATCAAACTTTTGAAAGAGATTTAAAATGTGAAATAGAATTCAAAGGTCGAATTCTATTCTACTTGTTGCATTTTTGAATTATTGTGTTTATATGCTTGCATTAGTGAACTGACAGACAGGTACACTCCTATTTGAAGAATATATTGCAAAATTTGATGCGTATTTAAACATATTTGTTGATGATTATGTTCTAAATTGCAATTTTCCACCTTGAACCATTTTGAGCTATTGTGTTCACATACTCAAGGTTCACATACCCCAAAAATGCTTTTTATACTTATATTTAAAGAGATCTAAAATGTAGAAGTTTATTAAGGTCTGTAGGTAGATTTTTTTTGACAATCGTAATGGTTTCTCTTCGTATATTTCTTTAGCGATAAATTGAAAAACCACTCGGTATAAGGCTTTAAGAAATGATTAATTCCCGAGAAAAAATATTTAATGTAATATCATCCCAGTTTTTAAATTTCAGTTTTCATTTTGTATATTGCTTTATTCTTTGAAAAAAAATTCTTCCCGAAGGATGTTTTGTAGAATATCTAACAACAATCTCTGAGGTGCTTAGCTGTAAAAGTTTACTGTTTGCTATAAAAATGTATTGTTTATTTATTACTTAATATCTGTTTCGCAATTCTCACATTATTTTATGATGCAATAATTTTCAAATAATGCCACATTTCCTTTTCTGTTGCTTTCTGCTCCAGAATTGTTGGATTTTTCTGTCTCTATCATTTCCGTTTCAATTTCTATTCGAATACTTTTACTTGCGGAGGGGAAACTATTTGAAAAAGACTTTTATATATTGAAAAAATCAACAGTGATTTAGAATTCTGAAAGGCCTTTAGGTCGCACATAGAAAATTTTAGGACTTTCTAAGGTCACGATTCTATTTCTCTTTTTGTTGACTTTTAATGAATAGCTGCATCACTGTGGGTAACCATTATTAGAATGCGGGACACGTCGCAACCTCCACTGAAAAGAATCAATATTCTTTAGCTAACGTTTCACTAGGCTATATTTTTAGTTATCTTATCTAAGGCCAAAGGAAGGCCAAAGTAGTGCTTCTACTGAACATAAAGAAATTAAAGCTTCATGATGAAACATAATTACAAAAACTAATTTCAAATAATAAGAGTGCAATTATTCGTAGAAACTAATTTACATTTACAATTTTAAGTAAATATTGAATGCTTAATCTTAAGAATGGCTACAAAAAAATCGTTAAAAGGTTTTGCGCATAAATATCGTAAATTTAGTTCCTAATTTCAGCCTTTATTAGAAGGCCAGAGTAGGTCTTCTACTGAACATAAAGAAATTAATAACTCTATATAGAAATGGCATTACACAAATTGCTATCAAATAATAAGAGTTTAATTATTCGAAGAAATTAATTCACATTTAAAATTTTAAATGATATTGATTGTTTTATCTTAAGAATGATTACAAAAAAATTGATAAAAGTTTGGCACATAAATACTGTAAATTTAGTTCCAAAGTTCAGCATGTAGCAGAATATTACTTTACCCCCCACTCCCAGAATTATTATCCATCAGGAATACTGTAATTGGCATAACTTCGCCAAATACGATATTTGCGCCATCAAAAAAAGTCACTCCTTCACTCATTCAAATAATTATACATGTATGCGGTACCATTTTAGTTTGAAAAGCCGCTCACGTATATATTAATTTATCTGTATATTACTTGATTTATCCCATTAAAATTGTCGATAAAATAAGAGTTTTTCAGTTAATATCCATCTAGTTAATAATTTTATTAATACATTCCGAGTCATTTAAAGGCAGAAACTTCTCAGATGAAACTCTTCTCGATACTAACTATTACTGTTTAACTCTTTGTTGCAGTTATACACCAAAATAATTGGTGAATAAATGCTTTTATGTTCAACAATTATTATTATTTTTTTACAATATGTTGATTATTATATGACTTATTACTTAGTGAAATAAATGTATTACTTTTTTTTTCAGTTACTAATTTAACTGCTGAGTTATTTGTCTGGATATTAATTCAAACCTTCAATAACATTGTTATAAATCTCGCATGTTTCCATTTCATTGTGATTTTAGTCAGTAAACTTCTGATCACCGAGATATTTCGTATATTATTTGATTTCAATACTTAAATGTAACATATATTTCAATGAACGCCCTCCGAATGGTAGTAGTTCAATGTTTTATATCTGATCTTTCTGTATTCAATGTTTCAAACTATTTTTAATTCGGCACTTAATCTTAAATTAATTTTCGTTATTACAAGAAATTTATCCCTTCTCATTTTGAATTTCGTTTTATTGTTACCTAAGTATTTCTTTTATAATCCTGAATAAGACCATCAGCTCTTGTTTGATTTTCTTTTTAAAAAGGTAATAAAGATCCGTAGAGTGTTAATGCTTAGTGGTTGACTCTAATTATACGTCTTTGAATAAAGTTCGTATAAAATAATGTGGAATAAAATATGCAACTAAGTATAAAAATTTTTGAATGCGTCATCCATATTTTATAAGAGTTGTACTACTATCCATTCTGATATGTTAGAACCGATAGAATTATAATGAATAAAAAAATATTTAAAACAGAAGTTACGGATGACTGATGGAATCAAAGATTTGATAGATGCTTACTGGTTCAATTTTAATGCATAAGATGTTCTGTCATTTATAAATAATAGTAATCCGACGCATCTAATTGGAAACATTTGTGCCCATCTTAATTAAAACCTTTTCAAGATATATTTTGTGGAAAAAAAAATTCCTAACTGAATTTTTCTGCCATAATTTATTGGGGATAACTATATACACTGAATATTTATTGAGAATTTTGGGTTATTAAATTATAAGATTGTTCTAATTGTTATTAATATATTCTCTACGGGCTTCTTGTGAAAAAATACCTGATCAGAATGAAAGAACCGCTGGGATTTACGTATTACATTATCTGATCTTTCTTTCTTTTAAATAAACGATGCATCTCATTTTCGATTGCTAGGAAACTGATCCATCTAAACTGCATCAATTATACAGATACTGTTTAAGATGCATTACATAAAGATAAGCTTCTTTTTTGTATGAAAAATTCTTTCGTTGATTTCCTTAAATTGAGATGAATTAAATAAAGCTGGAATAATTCTGATGTAGTAATACTATGTAGAACATAATTTTTAATATTTCAATTAATAAAATTCATGTTTCTACTACCCAAAAAGTTCGAATTAAGTGTTAGTCTCTTAAAATCCTTGATTGTGCGAATATGAGTAAGACTGTTTCTTAGTAGATATGAGACCACCTGTATTTTTCTGTGTGAAATAACTTTTAAAATCATGATAATAAACAATAAGCCTGAGGCATTTAAATAGAAAGAGCGGCCTTGAAAATATATGCATCTTTAACTTACCTATTTCACATTCAACATCAGGGTTTGGTAGCTTCATATGTACTTACTAAAGCAAAACACCATTTTAAGTAGTCTCAATTTTTTGCTTACTTTTCTGTTAAACGAAACCAGAAAAATCCTGAAAATTTTTTCCATTCATTTTTAAGAGTAGCAAAGTGAATTAAATCTGAACATTCAGCCTTGGGATCTCTTAAATTAGATGTAAAAATTCACTAATTCCTCCATTCACAAAGTTGCAGTTTATATCCTTTGGAGATTCATTCATCTCATAAGAATTTTCACATATCTTTGCTTTTCTCATAAATCATTTTTAAATGTATATTAAGATATTTATTTAAAATGTATTTCTCTTATTTTCATGCCTTTCTTTCAGTTATTCTTAAATGTTCTTCAATTATTCTTAAGTTTTTTCAAGATTTTGGTTTTGATCTTATTTCTTATGGGAATCGTATTCGATATATTCATGATTAATAAATAAATACATTTGCGGTATCATTTCATTTACTTTGTTTTTTATTCATTCATATTTTCTGATCAAGACACTTTTTTGTTGCTTTTTAATACGGCTCGTTTCTTTTTATTATATCCTTAGAAAAATATGACTGTATTTTCACAGATGTCATTCATTCTATGTTGTTTTTTTATATTTATGAAGCCATGTCTGCGAAGTATGACTTGCAGACAAAAATAAGCATGACATTCTTAAAGAAATCTTGAAGATGGAAATATAATCATACGACATGAAAGATTATGATTCTTGGGAGCCTTAAGAAACCCTCGACTTTGACAGAAGGTCGAACTTAAGCACCAGACCCTAATCCCCACATCTTCCGAGATCAATTAGCAGACACTTGTAAAAACATATACTGCGATAGCTTTCATAGTGCTTAACGTCAATCAAGTAACCAAAGAAATTATATTTGTCGATGTATCTCTTTCCTAATTCCCTCATTAATCTTAAAAAAGATATTTCGTGTTACGCACAGGCAATATGTTTATGATTGAGAATAAGGAGCTCGAGGATTTCAAATCTTTTAGCCAATGTCTGCTACTTCAGTTTTGGTTTAGTGAGATCTATATTATGTTTTTAAGTTGTGTGAATGCTGTTTTCACATGGACTTTCCAATTTTAATTAGAGGAAAGCAGATTTGAACGACACCTGAACAAATACTGTTTTCCAAACTTACTCTAAACATTAGAAAGAGGACATTAGCAGAATTTACTGTTCATTACATATCATCAACAGTGAAAAAAAGCCATTATAAATAACGGGTTGACTCTATATAATTAATTTGTTATTTTTTGTGTCATTTTCAAAGTCTTATTAGGAATGCTCTTCGTTTCTAAGATTATAAATTTTATTAATGATTTTTTCTTCTTGTACTGACAAGTACATGAATAAATGGGAAATTCCATGCAACTGACTCTTTATTTAGTTTATTCAACAAATAAAAAAATAAAAATAAAATAATTGATCGGAAATGGTTGGGGAAACTGATTTTATGACCAAATATTTTTAAAACAAAACCAAATAAGACGAAACCAAATATTTTTAAATTTATTAATAACGTTATATATATGAAAGTTAAATAGTGTAATACATATTTATCGAAACCGAAAAGTGCTATGTTTCTTTTCAAAGTAAAAAGATGCTTTCAACTATTTTTTTTACCAAACCATTGCATTTAATAGAAATATTTGTTTATTTTTCTCAGAAACGGTTATTTTTAACAGTTGACTTATCTCTGGAATTCTCTACTTATAATCTCTAAGCATCAAATTTTTCCAACTGAAGAAGGCCATATTAGTTCATAAAAGATCAAGGAGTCCGCTCTAATCGTGACCTAATGCTTTATTTCTAAATCATTAGATATAGACATATACTTCCAGTTGTAAAAAAAAGCTCTAAATGGCGTAAATAATTATAGTTTGTGTAAATATATGTACCTGTGAAAAAATTGTGGATTTTACATTTAAATGCAGTCCCCCTGTGCTCTTATAATCATGACACACTAACATTTTAAACAAAAAAAGTTGCTTTATATCCTACTAAAACTAATCGTGTTAAGAAGTTTGGAGTATCATCATTTTACATGATATTAGATCCTCCCCCCCCCACACACACAAAAAAAAAGAGAATCCATAAGTCAAATCACAATACTCTTTCGAGGTGCTTGTTAATGAACCTAAGATAATGGAATTCAAAGTTTCACAACTCGGTCAGTTTTAGTCGCAGAAGAGAGGAGCTTTTTTGTTTTGTTTAATACGTTAGTGTATCAAAGATATTTTCTTAAATAAATGACCAATAGGTTGGAAAACTGTGTAAGAGTGCAGGCGTATTAACTATTTAAGTGCAACATAAAATATAATTTTTTGCTTTATTTAGAGCATTTTTTTCTGATTGAAAGTTTCTGTCTATTTCTGATGATTTAAAAATATGTTATAGGGCCACGTGTAGAGTGGGCATCTTGTATATTCATTTACATTTTTATTAACGTTGTTGACTTATTTTATAAGGCATTTTCAAAATTAAAGCAGCAACCGAGTTAATACGAATATAAATTATTAACCGCATGCCCTTATATCGCAAAATGTTACTTGTATTCCATCGTAACATTGTGTTTTATATTACATAGGAGACTCTTTCATAAGATTTATGTTATCTAAGTAAATACAAGCGAAAAGTCATAAATTGTTTGTACACTTTAGAAATACTATCTACTGAATAGACTTTCTTCAAAATTTTCTCACTAATTATATGAAGCCAAAAAAGTTTTCATGTAGATAATTAAGGTGTCAGTTAATAAAGTAGCTAATTTTTTATTACTTAAAATCTGTGTTTTCAATAACGAAGAGATAATTTCATCTTTTTGTGTAGTTATTCATATAAAAAAAGTGTTATACATATTTTAAATTACTTTATTTATATGGTTTCATGTTGCCACATGCAATGCTTGATTAAATTTTTCATCGTTATTTTCAAAATTAATAATAACTTACTAGATTCGATTGTTTTTAAAAATCGTTTGGCATACTCTCTACTTTTTCGAGAAGCAAAAAAGATTTTTAAAAAATCTTTGCAACAATTAATATTCTAATTTTACTTTAAAAAATGAAGCTACGGATGATAAATGTCGCGAATTTTAATATTTTATAAATAAAAGTTTTTTCTCATTAAAATTATATACATGTCCTTAAATAGTAGAAAATGAAATATTTTCATTCCGAGCATCGCCGGGTATATCAATTTATATTAACATATTTTTACATTTTTGGCTGTCCTTTGATGTGAGCAGTTAGATGAAAGATTCGATAATACGTTCCATTTGAATGGGAAAAATCCCTCTGACCCAGACAAGAGGGCTTAGGAGGGGTGGGGGGATGAATTATTCATATCCCTCAGCTCATATTTTCGTTTAGACCTCAGTTCATATTACACGCTCTGTGACCTATAAGCGGGGATTCGGTTATAAAAATATTCCTGAGAAAATATGTTTGCCGATTTTTCTATAGATAGCTTGTGTTCATAAAGCTCTATGATTCTTTTTTGTAGATTTTGATTTTATTTTATAATATCATTCATCGGAGTATTTTTTAGGTGTCGTTGATTCTGTGTAAAAAGATTTATTTGTTAATTTTCCTTATGACAATGCAAAAATATATTAAATTAATAAAATGACATTAAAATATTCTTTGAATATTCAGGAAAATAAGAATTATCTCTATCTTGCATGGTTTTATGATAATATATATGTTTTTTTATG
>JAPMOR010047086.1:34634-45231 GCA_026543865.1 Argiope aurantia | reverse complement strand
CACACACACACACACACACACACACACACACACACACACACACACACACACACACACACACAATGCAGACGACTTATTCAAATGAAGATATGGGCAATGATGTATACAATTTGTAGAGTATTAAAAGGGAGAATTTGGTAAAACTGATGCGAAATTTTCAGTTTCTAAAATGAGTGCATCTTGTAATATATAGTATGTTTTAGGTAAAGTGAATACAGTTTTAGAAAATGCTACTGGTTCACTAAATTCTCAATGACCATTAAGAGCCCTTTTTATTCAAACTAGAATGGCGTGAATGAGGCCGTCGAAGCTTTCGAGAGCTCTGTTGGACACAGAAAGATCTCGAAAAGTGTTATTATCAATCTGAAGAATTTTATCAGAAAGTTTAGAGGAAAAACCGAATTAGTAAAATGTTATAGCAGATTTTTAATGATTTCAAGGTCACATCACAGCCGAAAATTATTCTCTTTCTTTACTTTCACGGATGAATAAACACATAGATTTGTCTCAACCAGGTGGAATCGGAACAATAACATCTTTTCGTTCATTTTTAATTCGAAATCTTACTTAAGAACAAGGATTCCTAACTTTTTTTTCACCTGTGATCTGCTTTTCATTGAATCCCGAATTGAACTTTTTCGCGATCACATTTTTCCCCCGAAATATTTTATTATCATTTAAAAAATTAAAAAACAAATAATAAATGAAGTGTTAAATGGTAATATGACAATGGTGAAAAGAAAATTCAAATAGTAATAGTAATTTAGCAAAACCTATTGCAATATTTTAAGTCAAACGGATTTTCTGAGCAATTTTCTTTCTTGAATATATGGAATAATTTGTGAGAAGGCGGTAACATGAAAATTTTTGGAATTTAGTTAATGTTGCCTCTCTTGGATCGTAATCTATCGTTTAAGAATGAATTAATTATTTTTTAATTCTTACTTGCTGTAGGATGAATGGATTATTTTATTTATTTATTGAAATTGAGATCCTTCTGAAAATTCTGTTTCAGCATGTTCTTATTACAAAGGGACTTGATTAATTCTAAGCCATTTAATTCGAATTCATTGTAATTCTTATTTCTTTAAGTTTATTGTTGAATATAATTTATAATTTGAATCAATTTGTTTATTTGAAATAAAACCTTAAAATTGTAGAAAACTGTTTCTATTTTTGAATTGCTAAAAACAGGGTAATTCAAAATGAATATAGTGATTACAAACGGCTATATTATTTAATAAAAAGAGTTTATCGATAAAATTAACTCATAATGTAAACGGACATTCAAAATTTTGTATACATACGTCATAGATGCTCTATGTGACTTCCCTTGGTCACACGGACAATATCTAGGAGGTAGTCCATTCCACGCAATGCATTCTGAAGCCTGTCTGAAGTCACCGATACAACCGTATTACAAATGCGTACTTTGAGTTCTTCAATTGTTTTGGACATGGGAAATTTTGAAGTTCCATCTACATTATGTGTTAATCTTATCGATAAATTCTTTTTCATTAAATATTTATAGACTTTTGTAATCGCTATATTCATTTTGAATTACCCTGTATATTCACAATTGTTAAGGCCCTTAATTTATTCGAAACAAATATTTCCAAACAATGCATTCAGTAAAATTTTGTACATTTTTCTAAAAAAAAAAAATCTTTCAACACGTTGTATTTGAATTGTATCATTTAATTTATTATTTAAAGAATTGAAAGAAGAATTATTTGAATGATATTATTTAAAGTTTAATTAAATAATTATTGTATTCAAAGGACTATATATTGTTTCTTGTTAAAATTAACTCACTTATTTGTTAAAATTATTATTTTTTAAATTATAAAATATTAATAGTAATTATTAATATTCAATTGATTAAAATTACTTATTGATTATTTTTAAACTATGCATTCTTTATTAAACCTGCGAAATGTTAAAAAAATAAATATTTCCTGCCATTTTTTGTTAATTGATTCTTTTTTTTTGTTGCTATATTCATTTTTAGCCGTAGATACTCTTAAACTGAAATTTCTGATAAATCCTATTCTCATGGGGGGCACTCAAAGTCGAATTAGCTCAATTCTACTATAGTTTGGTCCATACAAACTATATTATTATTATCATGATTTTATTTGATTTTTTTCCGTCTTGAATCTTCGAACTTTGACCTATTCACCTCATGTTGATAGCATTCTATTTTTTTAGCTATTTGTTTGCTCCCTGTTACCATTGTGGAACCTGCAACTGGCCCCATGTTGTTAAGAAAAATGAATTCTGTATTTCTGAAAGAACCCAAATTTGTTTTCATCTTTTGGTTTGGTTTATCGATCTTGTACAGTCCGATAGTTTCCTATTTCTTCTTCAATTTCCTTTTGTTTGTCAAATATAATGTTACATGATTTCTGTAAGTTTTTCACGGGGAGTCTTTCAGCTGCATGCAATTTTCTGACACTCAGGAAACTTGGTAACATCATTAAAAGATTTTTTTTATATACATGCGAGATGGCAAGAAGACCCCACGGAATAAAAAATCAATTCCACGCCCAAAATATTGCGTTTTCTAATAAAATACAATTGGGGTGGAATGTAGCGTGTGGTAATAAAATTGGCAAAATTTGGAGTACCACAGAAACAAAATTTATCCATAGTGACAAAAGCAAATGAATATAAAATAGAAAGACCGTGTTTGCAGTATGTGATGAATACTTAGAAATGGCGTGTCTTTAATAGCATAAAATTTCAAATGATTTGAAAATAGAATTTTTCCCAGATGTATGTTTTTTCTGCTGTGCGCAAATTGTTTTTGATCTCTCTTCCTCACAATATCAACCATTTTTTCACAGTAATTTACCTACAATGATTGCATGATTAACTTTAACCGATTACTCCGAGCCACATGAAGGCACACAAAAATTCTGAATTTCCGGACCGCCAAGACAGCAACATTGGCGGGAATTATGGTTGAGTTCTAAGGACCATCACCGACTACGGTACACCCCTTCTAGTGAGAAATACGTCCCGTCATTGATAAGGGGTAGTGATTGCATGAATAAAAAGGTCTTCAGTCTTATGAGTACGAGTTTAATATATGCGCGATTGCGGAATCTGGGCTGCAGAATAGTAAAAAAGTCGAATAAAAAACTCGAATTCATATCCGTCACTTTTGGGGGCCTATTTAAATCTGCCGTCGATATCAATTTTCCTCACATACGTATGGTATAGAAATGTGGAGAGTAGTATGCCGGCTTTCATCTTCGTCTTCTAATAAGTTTTGAGTAATATCAATATTGTTTTTGATGTAGGAATCAAATTTAGCAAAACCGCCATTCCTAGAACTATTTCAGTGGTCTGATTGAATAAGATTTACTGTTCTTGAAGTTTCAATCGTTGCACAGTTATGTTTTAAACCAATATTTCATTAAAAATTTGCTTAATTAATCTCAAATATAAGTCATTCACTTCAAGAGCTAGTTAATTTTCGATGCATGATTATTTCACATAAAGGAAAATTAAAATATTCTCTAAAAAATTAGATAAATACATTTGGCATTTTACTATCTCTGTTCATTCTACACTTAAAGAATTATTATTAATATTAATATTAATATATTATTAGAATGTTCAATGTAATTAAAATGATTTCATTAAAAATGTTTTCCTTCTTGATTTACCTTTCGTCTTTTTTAAAATGCATACTAATGGGTTTTCAGCTTGGAAAAAATATGTAAATAACATTCCTTTTCTGTCGGATGTCCAATTTTTTTTTTTGTTTTAATTCTATTATGAAAATCTGTATTATTGCAATTTAGTACATAAAATATATTCATCTTGTTACTCCGAGTAATTATAGAATATTCAATAACCTTTATTTGTTGTTTCCCTTCAACTATTCAATGGCAAACATTATAATAAATGGTAAGAAATAAAAATTAAGAGCCAACATGAATAAAGTTGTGATTAGTGCTTAAAATCTAGTGATTTCGTATGTATTGCTTACACCCTCTGCTTACGGATTCTGCAACAAGCAGTGACAAAAGTAATTGAGTTATTTCTTTTTTTTCTTTTGTTTAATGAACTTGAGAACTATTATTTATTCTATTGTGTGAAATGATTCATAAGCTTATTTCAAATTTTATTTGTGCAAAAAAAAAGTTTAGAATATCTTTTTGCCAAAATAAGTAAATAAATGAATAAAATACTTCAAGTATCGAAATGTTAAAATTTCACTTGTTAGATTCGTAATTTTTAATTCAGAACAATTTTCAGTTTTTGAGGAGTTCATTTTTTCTTTAATGAATAGATTGATTTTTAACTGATATCTAATTTAAAGAATCACTTTAAAATGTTCTCTAACGAATGTTATATAGAATGAAACAGTAACGGTTTCATTAAGCACTAAACGAGATTAAAGCTGTCTCCTTTCTCCACAAATTCGAAGATGAAAAGATATTCCTTAGCAATACGCGCTGAATGAAACCCACGTGGTATGAGAGCCCAAAAAGGTTAATTAATAATGGATGAATAGAATCCCAGATACTTAATGAAGTGCTGAGTGTGGGGAACTCAGTTCTTTCTAGACCACTCCCGAGTTAAGTAAGAACATTAACGAAAATTCAAAATAAATATATAGTAGGGAAGGAAAGGTTAACAACAAAAAAATTCAAACGTATTTTATTTTTGCGAATTCTTACTGTGTGTAATAAGATTAAAGAGTAATTGGAGATTTGTTTTGAAGCTTGCATCTTTCAGTTTTTTAAGGGAATGGTAAATATCAAAATTAGGTGCGAAAAAATTGGCAAAGTATGAAATATTCTTTTTAACTCTTGATTTCTAAAATATATGTTTATATACTGCCAACACAGCGTTATAAAATTTAATATTTAAATGAATATTAATAAAATGTATTTATCAGTTGTATTTTACTAATAAAAGCATAAAATATTAGTAAAAAATTAGTAGAATACTTTACTTATAAATATTGAAATATTAGTAGTATTTTACTAGAATTAAATGAATATTAAGCGAGTTCAGAAGAATGAATATATTTAATGACTTTTCTCACAACTTTGCTCTTTTTAGATTGAAATCTCTTTGAAATATTCCAGACGTCTTACTTTTTGAGATAGTTACATATAATTCATAAAAATGAATTTTATTACACATCAAAATAAAACAGAGTTTGCGTTTTATATTTACATTTTTTATAAATAGTTAAATGATAGTTTTAGTTCAGAAGACACAAAATTTTTATGCACATTCAGATCGTCGCATAAAAGTAGTTCTAAAAAACAAACTTACTTTTAAATAGAATCACATAACTATATCTAATTTTGCCCTAAATGTATTTTTTTTTATCTAATTGTAAAAATAAATAAATAAACAAATAAATAAAAAAAATTCTTTACCATTAAATAGATTAAAATTTTCACAAAAAAAAAATGAAATTTTTAATGAGCTAATTAAGAGATAGTATATTTTATTTTAGAGATTTTTTAAAAACATTTGACGAGTTTATAATCAAATATATACACTTAAAAATACCATAACTCTAAGAAAATGATTTACAAAATTGTCTAATAAAGTCCCTTGTTTAAACTGCAGAAAACTGAACAAAGCTGAAGTACCAGTTTGCCATAGTGTTATAAATTTCCTTTTCTCTTGTATCATGTACATATAATCCTTATTATATTATAATATTATATTATTGTATTCCTTTGAACTTTATCGAACGAATAATGAAAACTAATTTTTTCGGTATTTGAGTGAGCATCAGAGAATATTCATGAACGTTATATTACAATTTTTTATAGTTAATTAAAAAAATTACATCAAAAATGTATTTAATTATTTAAAAAACTAATTAAACATAATTTTCGTTTCGGGAAGATAAAACATAATTTTCTTCGTTCTTTTTATTTTTTTTAATAACTTGTAAAAAAATAATACTTTATTGTTACATTATGCCTGAATCTGTTAAATTCTTTTTAGCTTCTTAAATAATTTGATAACGCTTCTAACAAAATTTAACACAATGAATGGGAAAGATTCAGAATTCTTTAGAAAAGAAAATCAAGAATTAATTTTTTTCATAGTTCTAACTGTTTAAATTCATCATTTATTTCTATTGAATGATTTTGAAATCTAGAATTCTCGTCATAATATAATGAAAAGTCGCGAATTTACTTTCAGTATTTAAAATGATGAGGTTTTTTCTTTGTTTCTTACAACACTCTACAAAACACTTTCTGATTTTATATTCATCAGACAGAAAAATAAAACCCAACTCTGTTCTGTTCCAACTCTGTTCAATCACTTGTAACAAAATGTATGATAAAAACTGCATAAAGAACTGTTTTTAAATGTTACTACCTAATACTGACCAAATATTAAGGAGTTCCTCTTTTTTACTTATAATTTAAAACTGTATCTTGAATTTCGAATTCTGACTCTGAAGAGGGTATCAAAAACCTTGACAAATAACCTTTGTTCACATTTTCAATATTACTTATAAAAAACCGTTTAGAAAACTTTTTTCATTAAAATTTATCAAAAAGCTGTTTTAAATGAATGTCGTCACGTGATTCTCTCATTTTCCCAGAAATGCAAATCTCAGCTGGCGAAACATTTTTCAGTCAAAAAAGAGCCGTTTCTTTTTTTCTTTTCTTTTTATTTTTTTAAAAACTTCAAAGAAATGTGGAAAGGTTTTAAGATGATGGATTAAAGTTATTTTATTTAAACGATCAAAATGATTATTCTGCTACAGTTTGTCACTAAATTTTAAAATGTATTAAAAATGTAAATCAAACTGAGGGAAGTTTCGGTCTTCCACTATTTTAGATTTTTTTAAATGGATTTCAGTATATATTGTTCATAAAACATATGTAAATAAAAAAAACAACATATTTTAGCATGCTGTTTGAAGATATTGTTGTCATCTTGGGAAATTTATTGGGAGATAACTCTCACTTGACTTAGTTTCTTTATCTATTTCTTATCTATCTTTGTTAATCACATTTTCTTTATTTATGATATAAGCAATGATGTGCTACAGCAAGAGTCTTCTATTCAGAATTCCGATACTTAAAATGTTGTAATATTCTTGATTAAATAATCTGTTCTAAATTTAGTTTGAGTAATTGTACTCATTTTCCACTACTATTTGATATCGTGCCAATATTAACCCTTAACTGGGGAGATGAAATTTTAGGACTTAACTGGGGAGGTGCGGTCTACGAGACCGCATTTCATTTACACTGAAATTAAATTTTCTAATAATTGTTTTAATATGAAAAACTGCCAATATATTTTGAAGATATTTTTCTTGATATAAAGATATGTTTTAGAAATTTTTCAAAATATATTATCATTGAAAAAAGTAAATGCGTTGGAGAATACATTCTCTTCTCAAATTACATGTTACAATAAATAATATTCTTGAAAAAGCATATTACTTTTTACTTTTAAAATCATATTTGTTTTTACAGTATATGAAGGTATATAGAAGACAATATGGTGTAAAATTAAACATTTATATGAAAAATAAAAAAAATGACAATGGGTAAAATTGGCCCTTTTTTTATCGGCTTGTGTGACTTTCATAGCACGGTTTTCTAGTTCAATTTAAACATAAAAGGTAAGAACTAATATAAAAATCAACCTATAAATTCTGTATATATATCTCTTGGTATATTAATATATTTTATAAATTTTTCAAAATACATTATCACTAGAAAAATTAATTATGTTTGAACATACTTTTAAAACTCAGTTGAATGCGAACTGTCATCGAAAAACTCTTCTATATAATTATCCTTATCACTAAAATCACTTTATGCTTCATTTAAAAGCGTCTGGAGCACTGCTTCATAATAGGATCAATAAACTGGATGATATTTCGGGGCTCAAGTTTTAGCACCATCTGCTAAGCCTTGTTTATCATTGGAACACTAACAGGGAGATGCGGTCTTAGAGACCGCACTCGAAGAGATAACTGAATTATTTTAAAAAGCATCTTCTGAAATCTGTTGAAAAAATGAGCGTGTATTGAAGGTCACAAAAAGGAAGCTACAGGGTTAATCCATTCAATTGAGCTAAAAATAGAAAAGAGGTGACAGAAAATCCATCGCTAGCGGTCTCACAGACCGCACGTCCCCAGTTAAGGGTTAATTCCACGATAAAAGCTTATTATATTATTTAATGTGAAAATATTAAAGATCACGTGTTTTTTGACGAAAAGAGCTTCTTCGTTACTAAACCTATTCGTTACTAACCTAAGGAGTATGTGAGAAAATTTCAGGGAAATCACTACCACTAGTTTTATTTGTATTAGCAATTTTATTAATTTTTCATTATAGTTTTCGTTTGCTAGTTTGTAAGACGAGAAGATATAACTTAAAATATTATTTGCCTTCTAGAAAATACTAGACATTTTACTTTCCTCTTTTTCTTCTTTCTTTCTTTTTACTTTCTCGTATACGAAATGTATAGAAAGTATCCAAATCGTCAAAAAATTCGAATTCGAGATTTTGACGAAGCTTCACGTTTTAGTCCTCTCTGAGTTCGAAAAACAAATTTTTGGAAAATGTTTGCCTGTCTGTCACAGAGATAACTCAAAAACTCTTTAAACTGGACACGGATAAAATTTGGTAAATAGTCTTTACACAATATTTCTAAATTTCTATGAAATTTTGAGCAACTTCTATTCAGCAGAAGTCTCTCTGTCCGGCTGTTCGAATATTAGTTAACAAGATGACTACAAAACGAAGATAAAATTCGATGCACAGATTGAGCATCTATATTGTAGACACGAAATGTTTTAGCTAACCCTTCGTTTATTTTTTAATGTTTTGTCTATAGAATGTCTGTAAAAAATAGTCTATTACGCTAATAAATGGGGAATATTGAAGGCTACGTGTTTGGCACCAGACAGCCGTTTTTGCGCCATATAGCACAACGAAGCCAAACCAGTTTTGCAATTTTTAGCTTTTGTGATTAGTTTCAACTAGTCTTAACATAAGACAGTTGAAATGTTCTGCGATAGCACGTATAGAACAAAAGCACCGAGTCAAGGAGATTTCCTGTGGTATGAGGGCGCAGTTGTGTTCATTGACTTGTTTCAACCTCATAGGGACCTACTGTTTCAGGTAGGCTGCACACGTAACTGCCCTCGGAAAACAGTGGTGGGGGAACAAAAAAAGGGGAAGGCAGGCACGTGCCTAGGTGGGAGCGGCCAAGTGTGGGAGGGTTTGGAATGAGCCTCTTTTTTAAAGAACTTGGAGGGCCTGGATTTTCTACGCGCCCAGTTCTCGCACTCACCTACGAGATCTTTTCTTGCAGTGCGGAGGAAAGAAAAAGAAGAAGGGGGAAAAAAAAATAAAAAAAAAGATCGTTGGGTGACTTGTCTTGTGAAAACAATGATGAAATTTGTGGTTGGGGAGGAGAGGAGTTGTCAAGAAAGAGCTAAATAAGCCTTATTTTGGTTTGGCCAAGTTTGCATGTTTATGTTGAGTATTCTTTTTATACATTCGTTAAACTAACAATATTTTTCTGACGTTAATCTCCAAATGATCTATGCACAAAACACTGTGGAGCTAAATTCATTCACTTGGAATTTATTTTACTCGAAGCAAAATATAAGCGTGTTCTCAAAGTACAAAAAACAATTCGATATTTTTTTATTGGCGTACAACACTTCTAAGACAAAGCAGACATTTGCATCGGATATTTCAACAAGAAATAAATATTCATTAAAAACTCATTTGTATATTTATTTTCTCCTTAAAAGGGATTTTTGGAAATTTCGTGTAGTTTTAACAATAACAATAATAAAAAAAGAAAACATTTCTATATAAAAGGAGATAAAATGTTAAAAAAATAAAATGTTTCTGAATTGTTTAAATAATTAATGATGTTAAAAAAACTGTAAATTTTGTTTTAAAAAAATATTTTTGTTTTTCTTATTATAAACACAATTTTATTTTTGTTAAAAAAAAAGGTGAATTTTTATTGTTATTATAAACACTTTGAATCATTGACTTAGTTTCTTCAAGTTAACTGATTGTTTATAAAAGAAAGTATTTCGTAATATTGAAAGTTGACAGAGAAAAAAAATATTATCGCATTTTTGCGCTGATTTTATTTTATACATTGTGATTCTTTTTTTTGGGGGGGGGGTGATTTTAAAAGGACAGTACTCTTTCTTTCCTTTGAAAGAAAGTTTTAAACATGGCCAATCATTAAAACTTCTAGATAGGGTCTTAGATTATAAATGATTAAAAGTTTTATTGGATTCAATAGTGAAACATGCACTAACGCAACGACAGTATTTCAAATGCCTTGTCTGGTATTTTAGAAGCATCTAGAAGCACAATTTTGCAAGCAAATAACATACAAAAACAAATAATATTACAAGAGAAGCGGTAACAGTTTACGAAGCAGTATATTTATTATTCTTCAAACTTGTTTATCATAAATTTCACAAGGTATCGGCAAAGTTTCATTACAATTTCAGCAAAGAGTGACTGAAAACAAATAAAGACATACATTCATAGAAATTGCTAAAAAGGAGAAGTAAACATTGCAGTTTTTTTTT